>JAGFBZ010002199.1:0-293423 GCA_018398805.1 Hirundichthys speculiger | reverse complement strand
CGTCTCCCGCCGCCCGTTGTGCCAGGCGCAGAGCTGGTGCTCATCCAGCTGCAGGCTCCAGGACAGTTCATTCATACCCACCATGCACCTCTTCCCCTTTTCCTTCCTGGGGATGGTCTCGTAGGTTACCTGGGAAGAGGCGGAGCTAATTAAACTATGAACCTGTAAAGACTGACTCTTTCATCTATAGTGGACAGATAGAAGGCGTGTTTACCCCGAGGTAGGCCCAGGGTTTGGACACCTCCAGCTCCCAGTAGTGCTGCCCGTGTTTGAAGCCCTGAAAGCAGAGCACCTGCCAGGTGTGATCGAAGCGGGCTTCATGAGCGGGAACGAGACGCGGTCCAGAGCTCAGGTGCTCCGCCCTCCGGTTCTCCTGCGACAGGAACAGGTGTCCGTTGGCCGTGCGAGGGTCGAAGGTCAGAGAGCATCGATCTGCAAGGAGGAGTCCGACAGATCGAGGCAGAAATTAGATCAAACGAATCAAAATGGGTTTTAACTAGAGCTGGACAACGATGAAAATTTTTAATCGCGATTAATTGCATTATTTCCCTGATTAATCACGATTAATCCCATTAGACACTACTGTCAGTAGTGTAAAATGCACTTTTATTGAAATGTTCTGCTGCCATATGAATTAAAGTGCCATAACATTTGTTGTTCAAACACTTTTAACATCAGCACGTGTCAGTAACACATATTTAGTGTAAATCTCATCAAAAAATGTAAAATAAAACAAAGCTTATTGCCACTGCTAGAGCATTGATGTTATCCTGTTTTTTTATGAGAAATAAAAAAAAGTCTACAAACAAAATCCAACAAAATGATTGTGACTCAGCACAATCAGAACATTAAAACAGGTAATTTCTGAGGTAACAGCAGAAATTTTTAACGGGGAGTTCAACTTGTCAGTTGTTACAAATAACCTCGTTTCTGTTGAATCCTCCGTCTGGGAGAACTTTAAAATGAAAATGTCCATGTTAAAGTTCAGTAACTTTACCAATCCATGTATCATTCTTTCCATTTTCTATTGTCAATCAAAAATAAAAAAGTGACATTTCATTACGTTTTTTGTTTTTTAATCTAACACAAAAAAATGCCTATTTTTTTGTATTTCAATTTTAGACTTGGATCAAAAAAAAGGAAATTAAAAAACGGGCCACAGAACTGAATTTGTTTTATAATGGAGGACTGGACTTTCTGTTGTCATTACACATCTGTGCCACTAGATGGAGCCGCACTGCAGTAACCAGCTAGAGAACAGCAGGACAGTGAACACATGGAGCAGATCTGATGGAACATTTTTTTCAGACAGAATTGTTACTATTGCTACCTGAGTTGCTACCTGAACTGTAAAGTTCACGGATTTTTACCGTTCTCCATGTCTGTTTTAGCTTTTCCTGATGTTTACCTGCCAATTGTCTTCCGGTTCCGCAGCAGTCAGTAACAGACTTTTCAAAACAAAAGCATGTCAGCAACATGCGTTAACGCGCAATAAAATAAATGTTGGCGTTAATACGATAATAACGTGTTAACTTGCCCAGCCCTATTTTTAACATATGGAAGGAGCGTCGTGCATTGATGAGCAACTTCATTAAAACCAGGCTGCTCATGTTGTTCCAACGCACCGTTCTGCATCCTAACATTCATATGGATGTTACTTTGACTCTCTACCTAAACTTAGAAACCCACGGGGATGTATTAGTAACCCAGTCAGACACTCCAAGACACCTTAAGATGCTGTTTGTCCATGTCATGGCTGATCTGAGTCATTATTGGCAGCAAAACACAGTTTAGTTTATAAAATATTTGACAGGACTCACAAGCGCTGAGGCCTTCCTTCCCACCGGGGTAACATGGAGCAGCAGGACTGGGAACCACAGCAAGTACTGGCCTCTTATCCTGAGGAGAGCCTGCAGATCAACATGACAACAGAGCTGACGCTGCAGCCGCTACTCTGCTGGCAAATCAAGAAACGTAAAAAACTTCACAGGCTGCAGGTTACCGTCTTTGTCCTGTCCCACGGCGGTGCTCACAGCCTTCTCCAGGTCTTCAGAGACCAGCTTAGAGACTCGTGTCAGGACATCTGTGATGCCATTTAATCGATCCTGTAGGTTCGGTGTCATGTCTGTGGGAATTTCCTTAAAGTGTGGGACTTGAACGAGCGTTGATTCCTGCAAAAAAAATGTGTATGTAAGGAATTTCCATGTACAGTGATCCCTTATTTTTCACGGTTAATGGGGACCGGCGCCCCCCCTCACGAGAATCAAAATTCACGAACTGGAGCCGGAGCCCCCCCGAGTCTAAATAATGTGTTTAAAATATGTTTAAAAACCACAAAAAAGTAGCGAGGCACTGCAGCAAAACAAGACAAAGACTCAACTGTGGTCTTTCTGTTACCTTCACAACCTCTGGTCTCTGAACCGTAGTAAAGAAACCGCTCTTTCAACTAACCTCGTTTTATTCTGCCATCCCACGACACACACACACTACATTACCCATAAGGCTACCTTCTTAAAGGGGCCAGGCTGGCTCACAACATTTCTTTGCTGCGAGAGAACACGCACAACATCCTGTGATGTTTCCACAATTTTCTCTTGCTTTTTTTTTTTTTTTTAATATTATACATTTTTGAAAAAAAAATCCACTAATAACTAAAACCGCGGAACTTAAAGTGCGAATTGGCGAGGGATCACTGTAGTTTGGGTTGAGTTCAGGACTTTTCATTTGCTTGCAATTTTCAATTTGAGCCACTAGATATCATAAAATGCTATCAACTTTACCTTCATTAACGTTTCATTAACACCGACCACTAAGAACTCAAATCTAAGAGGCGTGGTTAATAAAAATCACAACGCGTCATACAAAATACTGCTGTTCAAACTCTTATGTGGTGAGGAGTCTATGATACAAAAATCCTTCTTTTCCCACTAGTTTTCATTGATTTCAAGAAGGCATTTACTTGAAAAAAAGCTACTAATAGTTTTAAGGCGGCGGTACAAACCCTGATGAGGTCCGTGTCAGAGAGGTTGTGCAGGGATGCGATTTGGCCTTGGCTCTCTTGGAGTATCTGAGCGTGATCTTTGAGTTGGGCTAGCCGCCCTTCCGCCTCTGCAACGACCGCCTCCTTCTGCTCCTCGATGAAAAACTCCGTGGCCTCCTGCTTCTCCGCCAGGGTTTTTATTAGAGTAGAAAACTTGACGTTGACCCAGGCAGAGGTCTGCTGCAGAGTCACCTGTTGATGGAAAACGGTCAATTACAGGTCGGATGCTATATCAGTTTCTTTGATTGTTTAATTTACCTGCACAAAATGAAATCAGAGCAACTACAAACACTTCTGATGTCTGATTACAATAACATGTTGCAAGACCTCCTAGAAAACTGAGAAATCACCTTAGCTTGATTGATATTCTCTGCCAGGTCATTGATGCTTTTCTGTGTCTCCTCAAGGAATTTTTCCACCTCCTTACTCTTTCTTTCCAGCAGCAGCTGAAAGAAAACACATCAGCCAGGGACAAAAGGTTTTATATAACACAAAGTGTTCTGAATGGGCGTCATATTGAGCAGCGTTGTGGAAATATACCTCCTGATTTTCCCTCTCTGCCTCCAGCAAGACGTTCTCATGGTTCTCGCATTGCGAGAGCCTGCATTCGCAGCACACGGGCATGTTGTCCTGCCGGCAGTAGTACACCAGAGGCTTCTTGTGTAGGTCGCACAGCAGCATGGCTCTGGCCCCGTCGCCCCCCCTCACCGCCAGCTCCCTGCAGGAGGGGCCCGTGCTGTTGGCAGCCTCCGTCAGGACGGACAGGGACACGTTACGCTTCAGAGGGGGCCTGGTTGCAAACTCCTCGTTGCAGATGGGGCACTGGGGGCCGATGTGGGACTTGCTCTTGAAGTCCCAGTGGATGGTGATGCAGTTTTACAGAAAGTGTGGCCACAGGGGATGGTCACGGGGATTTTGAAGCGCTCCAGGCATATGGCACATGTTAGGTTTGAATTCTGGGACTCCATCTTTGAAGAGCGAGCTCACACCTCTGTGAAAACATTTATTCGAGAAGTCAGACATAATCTACCACAATTAAATGTCATAGTTTAGAATGAAGCATACCAACAGAATTACTAGCACCAGTATTTTCTAAGGCAGAAACTGGCTTCTAGAATTTCCCCATTTTTCTTTAGTTTAAGCATGGACAAGGGAATAATCAAGCTGTTACACAAACAACATCAAGGTGGTAACATAGCAACGACATATTTTAATTGTGAAAGCTAACGTTAGCCATCGTTAGCCTTTATTTAAGTAATTTAAATAGCGAGGGCTGTTGGGGACCATTAGTACACGATATAATAAAACATTGGAACGATTTAACTCTAAATTTAAGCACGTCCGTAACCGCATCACTAATACATAACTCAAACATGACACATTAATCATTTTTTTTACCACTTCATCGGAGACATTCGCGCACAGCATCTAACAGAGGAGCGTCAGACGAAGCCTCCCCGATGACGTGATACGTAAAAAGGATGCGTTCACATGCTGTCGGGTAAAATGAAAAACATCCCTTGGACCAATCAGGATCAGACTCAACTTTATTGTCATTTTGGCACATACATAGCACGCGCCTGAATAAAATTTCGTTCTGTCAGATCCCGAGTACATTTTAACAAAACGTTTAGTAAGCAAACACAACTAAACAAGTAGCCTTCTATGTTTAATAGTAGCAAGATGTCTCACAATCAATTCTACAAAGTGACTAGAAAACTAAAAAAAAAACAAAAACGTTATTTTTTCAATTCATTTTTTTTAATTAACAGAAAATTAAAAACCCTTTTAAAAGCCTTTTTCGGTGTTTTCTTTATTTATTTTTTTAAAACCCAACGTTATTTTTAAAGTGCGCGAAGTCTTCTTGTTCCTCTCGGCTACTGTACTTGACAGGAAGGAGAAAAGAAAGTCCAACATGGCGCTGCGGACGGTCGGTTCTGCTGCTTTACGAAACGGATCATGTTTATGGTCCAGTAGCACGAGGACATTTACGACAACAGGTATTGTAACGACATTGCAGAATGATATTACCTTTGCGTTGGGAAAATTTGCGTTCGGCCTTCTCAGTTGTTCGGTATTCAGTTTATGCACATGTCCTGGCTTGAGGACTCTCAATACCAGACTCCATAGAAAAAACTGGCAATTTAAGAGGAACGAAGCGTTTACGACCAACATAAATATTTGTCACAGTTGGGGGCAAACTGTTTCACTTTGGCTCACTTTTATAAATCAGAAACATCTAACATGAATCCGAATAATTAAATCGTCCATTATTTTTCAAAATAAGATTTATAACATACACAGAACTCATGAAATGAATCCTTATATTGTTGAAGTTAAACTATAATGCCTGTTTTCCTCAGTACGTCCTACTGGAGGTGCACTTTTTGTGTCTTACACCTGGGGCTGACACATAAACGTTCTGGTGATGTGTGCCATGTGGTCAGAAGTGGTATTGCTACACAAAGTGCCTTTAAACGGATGAAATATCTTCAGTTTCCTACGAGTAACGATTGGGGATGTTTCCACTCTTCTAGCTTTCCTCTGCAAACACGTGACTCCGCTGGGGCCCTTGCCAAACGAGGAGATTGATGTTGCAAACCTGGAGTCGTTAGAAAAGTACCGCAGCTACACTCGTTACTTCAGACGAGCCGAAGAGGCCAAGAACAAACCCGTGTGGTGGAAGACGTACAGGAGCCATGTGGAAAAAGCTGATCCTGAGCACGGTGAGGAGTAAATAAGGAAGCTGCTGATGTCAGACCGCAGTCACATGGGTAAATTAGATTACAGCGTGTGCACGTTGACACCCTTAAAGAGTTGTTTTTTGTGTGTGTGTTGTTGAAGGTGCTGAGCTGGTGGACATCGGACTACCGTTCTATCAGCCCAAGAGAACCAAACAAGCGAAGGAGAGGAAGCAGCTGTTGAGGGACATCAAGAAGAACGTGGAGTTGGAGAGGGCTTCTCGTCTGCGCACGTGTGAGCTGACAGTAAACGTCCGTTTCTAACTCGTCTTTCAGTAGCGGTGATTAACGCGCGTCTTCCCCTCCACCAGTGAAAATCCCCCTGGATCGAGTTCAGGAAACCTGGGAGAAGAGCAGCGGCCCGTTGCACGTAAAAAGACTGGCAGAACACTACGGCGTCTTCAGAGATCTCTTCCCTATGGCTTTTTTTCTACCTCAGGTCACACTCCATGTCAGCTATCACCAGGACAACAGTGGTCAGGTGCATTATGGGAATCGACTGACACCGACTGAAGTACGTTAAAAGGATAAAAGGAGGATTTACTTTTTTTTGTGTGTGTGTGTGTGTTCTCAGCTCATCTTAAATCTCTCCTGCCTTGTTCGTGTTTCTTTCTTCAGGCAGCATCGACTCCACAGATCAGCTTCGATGCAGAGGACGGTTCCCTGTGGACCCTCCTGCTCACCTCTCCAGGTCAGCGTTGCAAAAAAAAAAAAAAAGAGATCAACTGATTTTCTGAATTTTCACATTGTCCACCCGTATAAAATGTGCATTTTTTTCTTCCCTAGACGAGCATCTCCTGGACAATGACGCAGAGTACATTCACTGGCTTGTGTAAGAGCTGCAAGATGCATCAATAATTTCTGTACTTTAAGGTTCATAAGCTTCAACGTGCGCACGTCCGGCCTGTGTTTCTGCAGGGGGAACATACCAGGCGGAGCGGTTCAGGCTGGAGAGCAGCTGTGTCACTACCTCCCGCCCTTCCCTGCCAAAGGAACGGGCTTCCACCGCTACGTTTTTATCCTCTTCAAGCAGGAGGGACCCGTCAACTTCCAGGAAGAAGTCCGGCCTTCACCGTGGTGAGTAACCGGGGAGTCCAACGGGACACGGACGGACTTCCTGTCAACTCCGTGTGTAAACTGACGCGGTTCACCGGTGGCCGAGGACCGGAGTAGACTGGACGCGTGTCTGGCGGAGGAAGGTGGACAGGCGCTTCTGGTGCGACCACCCTCATTGATTTGAATGGCGGTGATTCTATGCGACCGGCGCGGCGCCAGGTCCCGTTGGACTTGAGCTTAATACACTCCACATGCAGACAGGCTCTGGGTGGACCGGGCTGCATCCTACATTCATACCAAAACTGGATTACAATGGATGCTGTTTGAATAACGCGGAACATGACGCAGGGCTTAAAGCATTCCGGCGCTGTGCCGGATCTCCAGCGTTTGACTATGATTCAGGAAAAAAACACACACAAACACGTTATCTCTGAGTGGTCTTGAACGCAGCATCCGAGGTGAGCCGGTGGTTGTTTGAATGGAGGCAACTAGTGTGTCTGGGCAGGATAGAGGACAAGGGTGGAGACGGTTAGCCGTTTGGGTGCCAGAAGCTAAGGAAGCCTGGTACCTGTTTTTGTGTGTTGTGCTCCAACAAGCTAGTCTATGCAGCTAGCGGTAAAAAAAGCTCTTCAACGTCACAAAGGAGACGCCGGTCATAAAGCAGCGCTCGAACACACAAGCCGTTAACCAGGAGCCACAGCGGTCGTAGCGGCTGTGATGACCAATCTGTTTGTGACTTGAAAATGCGTTTGTGCTCATTTTTTGCGGAACACGATTTATCATTTACGGTCGCTCAACTGCTCGTACATCTGTGTAAAAAAAAAAAGTAGCCGTTGATAAAAATGCTTTAAAAAACTGTCCGTTTTTACTCAGGAGGCCAATTATGTGAACACACATGACATAGCACCAGAGTTCTAGAAACATCTGTCTGATCAGCTTAAAGGATGTAGGTTTTCTCTGAATGTTGATGAAGCAACCACCAAAACATGGAAAAAATACTGAATGTAATGGTTCATTTTTTAATGATGCATTCAGAGTAATAACATCTAATAAAATAATAACTACCTCTGCAAATATGTTAAATAGATGGGTCAAGACCAAATGTAATGTCTTTCCTATAACTTAATTTGCCATTGTTTTAAACAAAAATGATGGAAAAGTTGCAATTTATGTTTTTTTTTTTTTTTTTTTTGTACAAATTGCCCTTTATTGAATTAAATGCTTGTTAATTGAATCGGATTAATTGGCTTGACTCAGTTTCACATGTCTTCACTTCTAACTTAATAACCTCTACTTTCTAAAATTCACATTTAAATTGAAGGTCATCTTGTACTTTACTGACCACAATGTCAAAAAGCTGTTTGCCAAATTACCTATAATGTGTATGCGTTGGATCCACTGCCCCTCCGGGAAGAAGTTGAGGCTCAGGATTTTTTTTTAATTTAAGCCCTGATGATGTGTAACGCTGGACAGGTAAAAAAAAATTGTAAATGGACTGCACCTATATACGGCTTTCTCCACACCATCAAGGTGTCCTCAAAGCGCTTTACAGTGGCCTCTCATTCACCCATTCACACACCAGTGGGCGGCTGCTGTCATGTAAGGTGCTGCCAGACAAATTAGGGTTCAGCATCTTGCCCAAGGACACTTCGGCATGTGGACAGTTGGAGCTGGGATCGAACCGCCAACCTTCCAGTGACTGGATGACCCGCTCTACCAACTGAGCTACAGCCACCCTGCATGCGTTGTTGACCAAAAACAACCAATCAAATTAGTTCCTGCCTGCTACAGAGAAAACCCGCATGCTTTGAAGTCGTCCCGCCTACGTGTGTGATGTCACTGTGTAGCTCCAGCTGTGAAGCCACAACCGGATTGGCTGATGTACATATTGAAGTAGGAGAAGTTGAAGGAACATCTCATCTGAACAAAAATGATGACATAATTATATAATTAACAGCCACAAGTGGATGAACCCCCCCTCCCCTAAAATTAGTGATAAAAAAAAATGGTGGACCTTTTAAGTCGTATTAGTTCACGTTTAACTCATTACAGCTGACGGTTGTTGATCCAAGTCTTGAAAGGTAAAAAGCACAAATCTGTTGAGTTAATCAAGCTGCAGTTCCTGATTCACGTGCCGCTTCTCCTCCTCAGCCATTCACTCGTGGATCGCACATTTAAGACAGTGGACTTCTACAGGAAGCACCAGGACCACATGACGCCGGCAGGCCTGGCCTTCTTCCAGAGCCAGTGGGACGAGTCTGTCAGCAGCACCTTCCACGACACGCTGAGTGAGTCTCAGTAAATGAACAACTGGTATGCTTTCATGTCAAAAACTGCCTGTATACTTGTTTTTTTTATTTTTATTTGCAGACATGAAGGAGCCCGTGTTTGAGTTCATCAGACCTCCAGTGTACCACCCTCCACAGGTCAAATACCCCTCATCGACAACCTCTGCGTTACCTGGACCGATACAGAGATGGGAAGGAGCACACCTATGGGATATACTGATCATTATGTTGCAGCTGTGTAATCATGTTTGGAGTATTTATGTTATAATAAATCATTTTCAACTGTTGTGAGACTGTTTCACGTTTACATCAGGATCTCATCGTAGCCTTGAGAGGAGGTGATATTTAGTTTTTTAGTTAAAGAGCTGGACTGAACCAGGCGCTGATAAGATACACAGCATTATCTAAACGTGTCATCACTGGTCAGAGAAACTACGGAGGCAGAATTATGACCTCCAGCTGCTATAACCAGGAATCAAGCTGCACTCATTTTGGCCCCTGGAATACATTTAACTATGACTATTGGTGTCTCAAATTTGATATTGCTGACTTTTAAACTACTCGTCAGGGTTAGTTTCTTTCCAGGAATTCTGGGAAACTTGAGCAATGTGGATCAAATCAAGTCTGCTTTATTTATAAAGCACATTTAACCCTAAGTGCTTCACAGAACAAAGGATAAGACTGAAATACATTGTACAAGACAAAATAATGTAAATAAAACTTAAATGTAATAAATTAAATTAATTAAAATTTATATATATTAGAAAAAGATAAAAACTGTTGTGATAAAACACTCAATTTGAACCAAAAGCCAAGGAACAAACTGATTTAAAGGGAACTTGATCGGTCGCAGATCTTATTTTGAGCCAGTAGGGGGCGGTAGTGCTCAATTAAAGCTGAATGACCACCACGAATAAGGAGAGACAGTAATTAAGACCCGACCAGAAACAACTGTCACCTGCTGCACGAGCCTTTTCACTCCCTCACGTGCGTGGATCAATAAAAGTTGAGTTATTTCTGGTTATTTGTCCCCAGAATGTTCGGCTCACAAGGATATTATTTTGTCTGAAACGTATCGTGTAATTAAATTAAATTAAAACCTGACATGTTCGTCAGGTGCAGGGAGTATCTGGAAATAATGAGCATCATTAACATCTAATTAAATCCTCCAGTGGCCACAGGCTGCAGTTTGAAAAACTGCTGGAATATACAAATAGAAAAGACTCACAAAGACTTTTAGAAAGGTGGAAAAAACCCTGTTGAAGACACTTGAACAATAACTGATAATATGGTGGTGTAGAAACCTCTGAAATGTTTAAAGGCTTTGAACCTGAACTGGGACTAGTTTTTTATAATTTTTTTTAAATGCTTTTGATTAACTACCTGCACTTTCTGTATTTGTAGTTGGACGAAGGCCTAAAAGGGCAGGAAGCATCGTGTCCCTCACCTGGACGTGGGTTTCCAGAGTCCAACCCTGCAGCCAGACCTGGAGGCGGGGCTTGTTGGTGAACACCTGGTAGCCACGGTTGCTATTGGAGGAGGGGGACCAAATGGGTCGGATGCTGGGCATCAACCGAAGGTCTGGACCCTCAGCATCCTGATCCCGACCAAAACTGACTCTTTGGGACGTAATGTGCCATGATGGGGGGGGGGGGGGGGGGGGGGGGGGGGTGGGGGGGGGGGGGGGGGGGGGGGGGGGCAACGACAGGCTGCAGGTGCCTGAGAGTCCGTATGTTGGTGTTTTCCCACGTAGATGAGCAGGTAGTTTCCCTGCACCTTCAGGTCCAAACAGGCACGTGGGGTGAACGACGGTTCAGAGCATCCAGTCGTGATGCTGCAATCTGAAGCCGAAGGAGGAAACCCTTTTTTTTCTCTTTGTTGTTGAAATGCACAACACAACGTGGTTAATTTTTTTTTCTCATCCCCACATAAATGTTCCCCTTTTCTTTCAGCTATAAGGAATATACTAAGTTTTATTTAACATTCTTACAAAGACTGTTGATGCAAAATAAAATTAAACTTTCCAAGACACCAATACAGTCATCAACATGACGGCGTCCTTTCACAGCATGAAGAGTATATTTGGCCAAACATAACTCTGGATGCATCAGGTCCAAATCTGAGCAGCCGGCAGGGTGGAAATTAAAATGTTTTTGTTTCTTTTATATGGGCAATATAATGGAGTAATTCATATTGAGCAGCTGTGCTCCTGTTAAATTGTTTGAATGGATTAAAACTGGGTCACATTGAACTTTTTTCTCTGAATAAAGTGTCTCCAGGACTTTTTAAATGTCATGCAAATTGAATTTGTATAAATCATAGTATGTGCATTATGTGTGCAGTAACGGTTGGAGAACACTGAAAGGTGAAAGGTGGGTCCGATATTAAACATAGAGGTCAGGGTGGTGACTGTTAAAAGAATCAGGCCAAAAACTGGCAGTAATCAACTTTAAACTGAATGCCTGACCAAAAAAAAAAGAAGAGCTAATTAGATCTAACTGGTAGCAGCTGTGCCACCAGCAGGATGAGCTTCATTTAAACCTCAGCGGGGGGGGGTCACATTGTTACATCTTTACTGGGATGACTGGAGCTGGTCCTGCTGAAGTAGGTTCATGCTTTTACCTTTATCTTCAATTATTATGATCAGTGTTATATGACAGCAGGAATATTATCCACTGGTTTGAGTAATGGACTGTAAAGAGAGCCTGGGGAGGAAAGAAAGAAGGGGGGGGGGTGACACTAATTTTATTACCAAAGTCTCTGACTCTTGAACTGGGGTGGATTCCATGTCGGAGGTGTAACATGGACACAGGTGTGCTTGGTGTTAAACGTGCTTCTAATCCAGGAACTATTAATTACACTCTTGGAGCACAAAGCAGCTTTTTCACTGTCGGTCTTACTCGAGCACCCACAGCTATTAATCTGATTTAATAGACTGAATCACTGCTATAATACTACAGTATTGTACGTGAGTTGGTATGTTTGGAGGCAGACTGAGCTACCAGCCTCTATTGGTGCTTTGCTCTTAAAATGCCACTTGTTTCTACAAAACCCCTTGAACTGTCTGTCCTTGCAGCTTCTACAGTACACTCCTGGACCTAAAACAAGGACCATGATGCCCCTCACCTGGATTAGGGTTACTGGGGTCCCAGCCGGACCTGGAGGAGGGGCTCGTTGGTGAGCACCTGTTGACTGGGACCCAGGGTTGTTCCAGACCCCCCCCCCCTGAACGAGTGACATCAGTTCACCCTGCTGAGGAGGGGGTTGACTGGGGGGGCTGGTTCTGTGCCTTGGGGTTGTCTCCAGTGGATGAGAGGCTAGTTTCCCCACCACCCCACCCAGTTTACCCCACTGAGGGGGGGCTGGTGCTGTACCTGTACCTGGGTGTTGTCGCCAGTGGATGAGAGGCTAGTTCCCCCACCAAAGATGGGCTCTATGGACTGAACAGCAGTTCAAGCACCAGCCTCAGTCCTCTGAGTTGGACTGCTATTCTGTTGGGGGACTCTTTTATATTATGTCTATACCACAGTCATGCGCGCGTGTGTGTGTGTGTGTGTGTGTGTTGTTGTTTTTTTTTTTTGTTTTTTTTTGCCTGTAATAAAAGTGCACATCACAAGTTAATTCCTCTGTAGTTTCTATTGCATCAACTAATCTTATTTCTCAAAATCAAATGCTGAGCTTCTGCTACATATTTCCAGATGTTGTCATGTTAAATCGGTGCTTCTGTTTGTCTTGCAGCACAGCTGACTACAGAAATGAGTCAGTTTCATTTCTCTCTGACCATGAATCAGACTGAAAATGAATCTCAACGGGTATAAAATGATTGCTGGAGGGATCTCCTGTCGTCAATCCCAGACTGAGACAATGGGACGTGCGCCGTCCTGCCCGAGGACATTTTCACATGTCAACTGAAAAACAAAACTTTCCACTTGTTGAACTGCTCTTCAAAGTTTCCGGTCTTTATTAAACGGCACCAACTCAGTTCAAAAGTTACTTTATTTTATAAATGCATAAAATTTCACTCTTAGATATGTCCATTAAAGCTGTGTCTGAGTGCAATAGGAAGTCTTTCAGTGCTGTAAATCATTAGGGGTGTAATGGTCAGTTCATGTTCCTGGACTTATAAAATACATTTAACATTAGTAGCCTGGTCAGCCATAACCATTTCCTTAAATGCTCTTGTGACATGGGTTTTATATTTTATATCAATACTCCTACAAAAAAAGCATCTGGGTCACTGTTATAAACAAGATGGCTACAGAAATGCTAACATGTTTGTCCTTCACCGTGTTCCTACTGCTTCACACCATTTTAAATGTCTTTCACGGATCCCAGTCTGGAGGTTGCTCTGCCCACATCACATGCCTTTGATGCCAGTCAGAGGCCGTTTCCTTGAAATCAAAAGTGAAATCAAGGCGGTAATCCAGAGGAACCAGACTAGTTCTTTGGACTGAAGTGGGTCATGAAGATGGCTGACCAGGTCACAGATCAGGGAACTGTTCATGATAAAATACCGTTATGTGGTGTAAATGGTCACTTTTCTTAGTCCGGAACTGCGGAGATCAACTTGTCCTAATCAGCTCAGATGTTTGTGTTTTCACTGATCTACCCGACTTTAACTGAAAACTGTGTGGACGGACCGAGAATAAGCAGCCTGGCTGCAGTTGACCTGCCGGTCGGCCTGAGATCTTCCAGGTGAAATTACCTTTTTCCTCACTCATTAGTCTGTACACGTCCTCTGAATGCTTCAAACCGTAATGTCCAGGAAGATCTCAGGTACCGTTACACCCCAGTGATGCTGCTGAACAAACCAAAAAAACCCAATAACGGAGAAGAATCTAAAATAAATTACAGTACTGTTCCAGATTTGAAACATTCACGCCTGGTGCCGTCCATGTCAGCTCTTCGTCTCAGGCGTCCTCCTGTTGTCAGTTTGGTCCCCGGTGATTTCTGGAGCTGCCTCCGATCACGTCCGCGCCACTCTGAGCATCTCCTCCACGCTCAGGATTTTCTCTCTGGGTTTCCCGCTCGCCTCCCCCCTCTCCATCTCCAGCCTGTCGATCTTCTCCCAGTCTGAAAATGTCACCGGTTTCACTCCTGCATGACAGAGGACGCAAACCACGTTGGTCGTGACGTTAGTGAGTCAAAAAGGACGATTTTAACTGATCGAGCAAGTTGGCATGAGCAGCGATGAAAGTGGTTAGAAGAGTTTCCGTATGCCAAAAGAGAGAGAGAGAGAGAGAGAGGAGGTGTGATGCTGGGACTCTTTGTTCTCGCAGTGATGATGTCATGAACAGCAGAGAGGAAGTCTGCAGTGACCACATTTACTGTAAACCGACATGTGACTAATAGATGCTGGAGCCTGATATTCTGATAAACGTCCCTAAAACCAAGAAATGCCTCTGAAAAACAATTATTAAACCCAACTCTTATCGTGATTACTGTATCTCAGCACTTTGGTCTGCATTTTATAGCTATTTAGCATCTTTTTATACCTTATTTTCTTCAGTCAGCGAATATAAACCATCCGTGTGCTTATGAGCCAGGTTTAATAAAAGAAACTTCTAGAACAGGTGCAGTTAAGTGTGAGACTAAGACGTTGGTTGGACAACAGGGCCGGTGTGGTTATAACGGTCACGTACCCCGCTTTCCCAGCAGCGCCCCGATGCTTCGTGCGCCAGGCCTGTCAGCAGACACGTCCAGCGTCCCCGAGTCCATGTCCTCCAGCAGTGAGCGAGCGCTGTCGAAGCTGTTGTTCATCGTGGTGGCGATCACGCCCGTGGGGCCCGTTTTTAGCCAGCCGCTACAGTACAAACCTAGAAAGAGAAAGCGGGACTCGTCACACATTTTTGGTTAATGTACAAAGTCCGTTTCCAAAAGTGTTTTTTTTTTTTAAAGCAATACCACTTCTGACCACACGAGGGCAGCATATCAAAGGAAAGTTCATCTGGCGTAAGAAACAAGGTGCACGTTTAGTGCTACAAAGTGGTTTTAAATGATGTTTTGGGACCTACCAGAGTCCTGTCAGTGATAAAAACCAGTTACATACGTGACCCCATGTGGCAAAAGTGGTATTTTTACACAGAGCACCTTTAACAGAAACAAATACAAAAACTATTTCCGGCGTTTTTTCACTGAGCAGCTTCATTGAGTTTAGTACATAAAAGCAAATCTAGAAGATAATGGCAGAAAGCCACTCAAAAAAGCTGGGAGAGGCACATTTACCACTTTGTTTCAACCGTTCTTGCTTTTAAAACACTAGTTCCAAAAAAAACAGGGATATTTGACTTTGGTGTGAAATGTTCTGGAAAAAGTGAATAGTTCACAAACAGTGATTCCTTATTTTTCGCGGTTAATAGGGACCGGCGCCCTGCCACGAAAATCAAAATCCGCGTACGGGAGCCAGAGCCCCCCCGAGCCTCAATAATGTGTTTAAAATATGTTTAAAAACCGCAAAAAAAGTAGCGAGGCACTGCAGCGAAACAAGACAAAGGCTCAACTGTGGTCTTTCTGTTACCTTCACAGCCTCTGGTCTCTGAACCGTAGTAAACAAACTGCTGGTAATGTGCTATTTTTGGCTCATAATTAGCGGCTAACATGCTAACAACAACAACAAAAAAAAGTCTGGTTTTCTCTGCATGGAACGAGCACTTTATTCTGTCACTGCAGGAACTTGTAACATCACACAGGTTGTATTGTTGGGCTCCTGTCGGTTAACAGAGAATGTAAATCTATACGTTTTCGTTCTGCCATCCCACGACAAACACACTACATTACCCATAAGGCCACCTTCTTAAAGGGGCCAGGCTGGCTCACAACATTTCTTCACTGTGAGAGAACGGGCACAACTTCCTGTGATGTTTCCGCAATTTTTTTTCTTGATTTTTTATTATATTATATAATTCTGAAAAATACGTGAATAACTAAAACCATGGAACTTAAAGCGCGAATTGGCGAGGGATCATTGTATCATATCAAGGAAGTAGGACATTTCAGTAGAGGCGTGTCAGGGTCATTTCTTCATCTGAAACAATCGACTGAAACAACAGCGGTGGGTGAAAATTCCCCCACAATGCTGTTCATCCTGCACATCCGTGTCCTCCCCATCTCTGTGCTGATAGCAGTTAAGAGGAATGCTGGAATACAAACTGCCACTGAACCGCAGCATGTAGTGGCTGATTCATGGATGAGACACTTGTTGGGACTTCTGAGGTAAATCACCGTGTAAGAGTGCTGCAGGTAGCACTAAAACAACCGACAGGTGGACGTGCGCATTCAAACGTTTAGGGAAGGTCAAACCGAGTTCACCTGTAAAAGGTCTTGTATTTAACCTGAAAGCCAAATATCCCTGACGTCCTGCGAGTAGCGTCTCACATTAAAACAACCAGAGCCACTTCTCGCTTCATGGAGACGGCGCAGATGCAACGGCACCTCTCAGCCACTGGGGGCACCGAGCTACAACGTAAGGCTCAGCGGACCGTATTTAGAGAGAAATAAAATTACTGTTCTTCATAAAAACATGCAAGGGTTTCACATTTAAGAACCTTGAATGTGTTAAGAGTTAGGTTTTTGTTACATTTTAAAACGCTTCCCAACTTATCTGTTTTTAATTATGTTCCTGTAAATAGTTTTTGACTGAGTACCTTGAGCTTGCTGAACG
Source organism: Hirundichthys speculiger (assembly GCA_018398805.1). NCBI lineage: Eukaryota > Metazoa > Chordata > Actinopteri > Beloniformes > Exocoetidae > Hirundichthys > Hirundichthys speculiger. The sequence goes on along the minus strand of JAGFBZ010002199.1, from coordinate 276,638 downwards.
CGGCCCATGGAGTTTGGTACGATGGCTTTTCTGGTGTCAAAAGGCACTGATGGATCAATGAGGACGCTTTTGTAGCCAATGCTGCTGATGACCAGGCTGCAGGCGACGTCCTCCATTTCTCCTGTGAGCACAGCTCTGGCTGTTTCTCCTGAGCCCTGGTCGTAGGAAATAAGAATAAACCGGCAGTCACGTATGGCGACGCACCAGTATGAAGGCTCTTTTTAAAACTCACCTCCAGCTTGTTGACAGCCAGCCGGATGCCGGTTACTCTGCCGCCGCTGGCGTCGGCCAGGACCTCAACGGGGCTCCGGAAGAACCTGAAACCCCAGACGCGGGAGGCGTTTTCCCGCCTCTGCTGCTCCTTCTCCCCCGGCGACTCCAGAGCCGTCTTCAGCATCAGCTCGGTCAGACGCTTCCGGGGCCTCGGCACATCTGAAAAAAAGGGAATTTTATTTTGTTTTAATTCAAGTCTGGCTGCTTTGCTGACGTTTCTAACTTCAAATGTTTTTCCTCCCTCACTGCGTACACACCCATGTTCATGTTGTACCACCTCTGTTGTCCCAACAACACTGGGATGCACAGATCTGCTGCGTTAACAAGAGCTTCTGACAAAACTGTGGTAATGAGTCAGGCTCGTCTTGTAATACCAGTTTCATCCACTAGAGGGGCACTTCGCTGCGAACTTGATGTTACAAGTTCCCGCAGTGCCAGAATAAAGTTCCCGTTCCATGCAGAGAAAACCAGACGTTTTGTTTTGTTGTTGTTAGCGTGTTAGCCACTAACTATGAGCCAAAAATAGCACAATACCAGCGGTTTGTTTACTACGGTTCAGAGACCAGAGGCTGTGAAGGTAACAGAAAGACCACAGTTGAGCCTTTGTCTTGTTTCGCTGCAGTGCCTCGCTACTTTTTTGGGTTTTTTTTAAACATATTTTGAACACATTATTGAGGCTCGGGGGGCTCCGGCTCCCATTTGTGGATTTTGATTTACGCGAGGGGGGCACCGGTCCCCGTTAACCGCGAAAAATAAGGGATCACTGTAATATCGATTTTTCAGCTCCTAATATCGATGTTTTATTGGTGTCAGTTTGTTGTAATGGTTACTTAAATGTGTAAAAACACTAAAAATAAACAATAAATAGGTTGTTTTTTTAAGCAAATACTTTTGACTCAATTTATCATCTGATGAACATATACAGCAACTTGATTTTTCATCTCTACTTTTAATTTTGATATTAACTGGGTAGAATATCGCAATATATCATGATATCGCAATATCGTGATAATACCGTACAGTGACCCAAGTATCATGATACATATCGTATTGCGAAGTCCTTGCCAATACTCACCCCTAATGTGTTGCATGTTCATGTGTCTTTCGATCTATCTTCAGTCATGGAAAAAAATTATTAGACCACCCTTGTTTTCTTCAGTTTCTTGTTCATTTTAATGCCTGGTACAACTAAAGGTACATTTGTTTGGACAAACATAACGATAACCACAAATATTGCTCATAAGAGTTTTATTTAAGAGCTAATATCTTACGATTTTCCATGGTTTTCTTGATTATAACCTAAATCACTTAAGTTTTTACATCAATAGCTATGGCGTTGTACTGCCAAAAACACTGCTTTTATGCATTCAGTGTTTTCTTTTCTGTCTGTTTTAGTCACATGATGACGTTTAGTGGTACCAGGTATTAAAATGAACAAGAAAGTGAAGAAAAAATGGTGGTCTAATAATTTTTTCCATGACAGTATAGACATGAGTAAAACCAGAATCCTGCCAGGGGTGGAAATGCATTTTTGTTACAATGTGTGCAGACATGCAAACACGTGTAATCACGTCGAAGGACCTTTACATGCTCGCTGTGACCACAAACACTTCAGCAGCGCTGGCAGAAAGATGCAAACCAACCGCTTCTTCAACTCCCTCCTACGCTGCTCGTCACTTCAAATAAACATGGTCAAGGCTCCGTAACCATCTGTGACGAGTCAAGGAGACGGTTATCTCTGCTCTAAACTTAGAGGTGCTGGGTGTCATCCATCAGCCCTCACAAGGATGAGGGCGAGCCAGAAGGCCAGCAGGATGGTGCGCTGTGTTGCAAAAAAAATACAAGCATTTTTCCTCTAAGCTCCGCTTCAGAAGTCTTGTTTTGAACTATTATGCATCAAGAGCTACGGTTACTGGTGAGCAGTTTCCATTTACCACACAGTATATGAGGTACGGGTCATACTTCTGCTGTTAACCACAACTCACGCTTCCTCCTTCCATATAAACTTGAAACACTGTGTACTTTAGTCAACACATTTCTCACAAGTTCTCTGTTTTGAAGTCTTGACGCATCATTTCCAGCTGAATGGCAACAACTCAGGAGGCTAAATGATGAACGATGCCAGTCCCTCAGCGCAGACTGGGAGGCTTTCAGAGGCAGAAAGAGCACAACCATTAACTGTCATTCGTCTCCGACCTTTAAGTGCTTCTTTGACGCCTTCAAAATCAGCCGTCACCATCTCGGGCCTCGTGTCTGGCAGGTTCACCATTTCTCTGAGCTCCTGTAGAGAAAGAAGAAGAGGCTTGAGATCACAACAGACAAACCTGTGACTTCCTTCGTTTCTGAGGTTCTGTGAGCGTTTGTCCGGGTGACTGTAAAGACCAGCGGCTACCGACGGGTCCGTTAGTGACCGCTGACCTGTACCGTCACCAGGACCAGTGATTATTATAACTAATGTACAGAAAACATCGCAGCAACAACATGAAACATGAATACAAATAAACCGGATATACGAGGAAAACTTTATACAGAAATACACAGAATAAAAATAAAACAGTCTGGTTTATGCAACTTAACTAAAAGCATTTTATACACAGTACAGTGATCCCTCGCCAATTTGCGCTTTAAGTTCCGCGGTTTTAGTTATTCGTGGATTTTTCAGAAATATATAATAAAAAATCGTGGAAACATCACAGGATGTTGTGCGCGTTCTCTCAAGAAGGTGGCCTTATGGGTAATGTAGTGTGTGTGTCGTGGGATGGCAGAACGCTATTTTTTGCGGTTTTTAAAGATATTTTAAACACATTTTTTAAAATAAGGGATTACTGTAATCCCTTATTTTTCACGGTTAATGGGGACGGGAGCCCCCCCGATCCTAAACAATGTGTTTAAAATATGTTTTAAAACCACAAAAAAGTAGCGAGGCACTGCAGAGAAACAAGACAAAGGCTCAACTGTGGTCTTTCTGTTACCTTCACAGCCTCTGGTCTCTGAACCGTAGTAAACAAACCGCTGGTATTGTGCTATATCTGGCTCGTAATTAGCGGCTAACACGCTAACAACAACAAAACAAAAAGTCCGGTTTTCTCTGCATGGAACGGGAACTTTATTCTGGTACTGCAGGAACTTGTAACATCACACAGGTTGTATTGTTGGGCTCCTGTCGGTTAACAGAGAATGTAAATCTATACACGCTGGGCTGCTGTTGATGCTCACTACACTTTTCATCTAACCCCGTTTTCATTCTGCCGTCCCACGACACACACACTACATTACCCATAAGGCCACCTTCTTAAAGGGGCCAGGCTGGCTCACAACATTTCTTCACTGTGAGAGAACGGCACAACATCCTGTGATGTTTCCAAGATTTTTTATTATATTATATATTTCTGAAAAATCCACAAATAACTAAAACCGCAGAACTTAAAGCGCGAATTGGCGAGGGATCACTGTATTTATGGCTGGCAGAGTCAAAGTGGATTAGATAAACATTATTATTCTTATTATTACAAAAAACTGGATGAACCCAATATTGCAGACGGTATATAAAGACGCAGTCACCAGTGCAGCACTGACAGGTCTGACTGGTCCAAACACATTACTGGTTCCAGTTCAAATACATCTCTCATGAAATGCCAAGTCAGTCTTTTTTTTTTTTAAATCCAGAAGTCAACATGACTTAATAGATTCTGACCGGAGTCCTGGTGGTCCTTCTGGTGGGAAACACTCTTATAACTATAAAGGAACGAAGCGGTAAAGATCTTATTTTGTCACATGTCTGGTCCAGATGTGGTCAACCTTCAGCAGCAAACAGAGCAACACAGCTGCTGAGTCTAAATATGGTCATTTCCTGTTTTCTTCCTGAGAACCAGCAAATCTTATCAGATTTAAAGGTATCTGAGGCTTTATCTTCAATCTTCAACCTCTCAATCTTTGTTAGATAAATAACACTGGATTCAGACGGTGGACATTTCTTGTTCTAAACATTTGGGTTGTTTGTGCATGGATTAGATTTGACCCTGAAAGATTGTAAAAAAAAAAAAAAGATGCCTACAGCCAAAGACAAACATCTGAAAAATAAAAGATAAAAATCTGCTGCAACAAAGGTGTGGGAAGAGCTGCCAGCTAAAAATGAAAGTAACAGAGGAGTTCCTCTGCTGCTCTCACCTTGACTGTGCAAGCGACCTGCAGGGGTCCCCTCCTGCCGACCACCAGAACCCGGCGAACCCGACTCTCTGCCAGAGCGTCCAGAGCCTGCTGGCTGATGTCTGTTTTCTGAAAAACAAATAACATTTCAGTAAAGGTTCAAAAAGAACACTTTCTAATGGCGAACTAGATAACTGAGGGGTTACAGACTTTTAATCTTTTCTTATTTCATTTTTGTTATATAATAAGCAAAATTATTTTAACAATATGGTGACAACAGATCATGCTTCGACATTTCTGCTCCAATAAAAGTGAAGGTTTTCCCTCCTTCCTCAGCTGAGGGGCACAGATCAGTCCGACTATCAGCAGGGGCTTTTCACTGCCTCTGAAGCTGCTCTAAACCAAACTGGGAATAGAAAATAAAAACACCAAAATATACACAAAGATGAGGTACAGCAGTTTCAGAAAAAAAAAATGTGAGGTGGGATTTTCTGAAGATTCATGAACGAAATATTTTGCCAAAGTGCAACAGGAACGTGTTGTTCATCCACAGCAGGTCACGGTTTATTCTTTCACAGGAACCGACTCCTTGGAGGTGATGTAACAGCACAAACAGAAGATTTATTGTCTTGTTTTTCGCACCAACAGTTGTGTGAGTCATCTCAAAGTTTTGCTCCAGTGCTCATCCAGGAAGAGTGTACAGATCTCCAGGACCCAGGCGGCTGGAGTTGACTGCACGGTACCAAGCAACGGTGACTTCAAAATGAATCTATTTTGTAACATCATCCCAAAGTTTTGAAATTGTATGATACTGTGCCTTGTCTTCACCCTGAAACAGTTCCTTCTGAATCAGAGGTAAGTAACAGTAATGGTAACAGTAAAGGTGACAGTAACAGTAACTAATGGTAACAGTAACTGTGACAGTAACTGTGACAGTAACGGTGACGGTAACAGTAACGGTGACAGTAACTAACGTTAACAGTAATGGTGACGGTGACAGTAACAGTAACAGTAATGGTGACAGTAACTGTGGCAGTAATAGTAAGGGTAGCAGTAACAGTATCGTAGCAGTAACGATGACAGTAAAGGTAACGGTAACAATAATGGTGACAGTAACGTGACAGTAACAACGGTAACAGTAACAGTAACTGTGACAGTAACTGTGACGGTAACAATAATGGTGACAGTAACAACGGGGACAGTAATGGTAACAGTAACAGTGACAGTAGCAGTAACGGTGACAGTAACAGTAATGGTGACAGTAACAGTAATGGTGACAGTAACAGTAACTGTGACAGTAATAGTAAGGGTAACAGTAACAGTATTGTAACAGTAACTGTGACAGTAACAGTAACGGTGACAGTAATAGTAACGGTGACAGTAATAGTATTGGGAACAGTAACAGTATTGTAACAGTAATGGTGACAGTAAGGGTAGCAGTAACAGTAACTGTGGCAGTAATAGTAAGGGTAACAGTAACAGTATTGTAACAGTAATGATGACAGTAACGGTAACAGTAATTGTGACAGTAACGGTGACAGTAATAGTAACGGTAACAGTAATGTTACAGTAACAGTAGTGGTAACGGTAACAGTAATGGTAGCAGTAACCGTAGTGGAAGCGGTAACAGTAACGGTAGCAGTAATAGTAAGTGTAACACTAATGAGCAGTATAAGCTGTAAAAGAGGACACCATTGTCGCTGTACTCTGGTGGCTCCTATTTGTTGCAAACATCTACATCTTTCAAAAGAGAAAATAATGATGTCTGGATCCAGAAACAGAAATCAACCTGCCTAAATGAACGACGACGTCTAGATGTCCTGCACAGTTATTGTTAAAAGGAGAAAACACAACATTTGTGCTTAACAGACATGAGAGTTTTATTTTAAAGGAGCACTAAACCACACCTCACGTTCTTTCCTTCTGACTTCTTGCAGGATCCGTGTGGAAGCCAGATATTTGTTGAAAATTTCTCACCATCTCTTTATTTCTGTTTTGTGTTATTTAGAGCAAAAGACATAAACGTCGCTGTAAATTGGCTTTATGCTGGTTTAATTAATCAATGAAATCATGAAAATCCAAGAAAGCAACTTATCTTCCCTCCGTGCTTGTCTCTAACAAAGTTAATAAAGATAAGAAAGCTGATTCTTGTCTCTTGGCACCGTTACAAAGTCAGACTCTTCCAGTCTGACCGGCCGAATTAAAATTCACCAGTTTTTTTCCCAACGTTGTTTATTCCCTGCTGCATCTGTTCATAAACCTGTGTTTCTCACCTTCATCACGTCAGTGGGGGAGAGCAGGATTCTCGCCACGTCCAGAGCCACGTTGCCTTGACCCAGGATGACGGCCGTGTCACCGCTGAGGTCCGGACTCAGCTGAGGAGAGAGAAATGACCTGAGCTTTATTCAGAAATGAGCCGAAGCAGAAATATCTGGTGTGGATCGAGTGAGGAGGTCGCGGCACAGGAACGCCACCGCACCGACCTCTCGACAGCTGGGCAGCCCGTTGTACCAGCCCACGAAGTCTTTGGCGGCGTAGACGCCAGCCAGGTCTTCTCCTGGGACCCCCATGCTCCTGTTCCCCTCGGCGCCGTAGCTCTGGCAGGAAACACACAAATGTGGTCATGAACTGGTGCTTTAAAGACGACGTCGTGGTGCAGGCGCCGCTCTCACCAGTACGACGGCGTGGTAGGCTTCCTGCAGCTCCCCGACGCTCACATCCTCGCCGACGTTCACGTTGCCATAGAAACCGCAGCGCGGATGCTTAGCCGTTTGCGTGAAAGTATTGATGACGTTCTGAGGAGAGGAAAAGATCAGATTTACCGTGATTTCAGAGCCGCGAAACTGCCGACAGACTCATCAGAAACGTCCATGATTTTAAAAACAGAGATCAAAGACGAGAAAACATCTGATAATCTATACGGGGAATGAGAATGTTTGCCAACTTGTTTTTGTCAACTAGTCGTAGAGGAAATGGTGTGAATCAGGCAAGAATCTCTGAAGATCAGTTCTTCCTCCTCTTCTCAGTAATACGAGCAGGTGTTGCTGAGTTATATCACACATGTTGGCACAGCTGGCAGAAACGGTACGGAAAGAAAGGTCCCCTCAAGGTTATCTGCTCATCACCCGCCCACGCACATTTATCCTTTTTTCTAACCAGACTAACCTCATTCAGCAGAGCTGCAGTGACATAGCTGCACGTTTGATTGACAGGACCGTATCTGGAATGATCTTGAACGATTGATTTGCTGCTTTGGCAGAGTTTCAGGAAAAAAAAAAACTGACGGCTTCCAACTTTTCTTAATGTAAAATGCTACCTGCTGTAACCTGTAAGCAACTCTGGCGCCGGTCGGACCAGTCTCACGGTTTCACACCTTCATTTGCCAGTGATGGAAAAAGTAATTAGAGGCTTTTATTGAAGCAAACGTTCACAAACAACTTGATATAAATCAATGGGAATGACTCCCCTGTGACTTTCAAAATTAAGAATCAATTTACATAATTAAACCTATAAATTTCTAATTATGTGAAGAAAAATTAACATTGCTATTTAATTAAAAAAGATAGTAATAATAATTAGGGATGTCCGATAATATCGGCCCACCGATATTATCGGCCCGATATTGGCATAAAAATGTAATATTGGTAAATATCGGTATCTGGGTTTTTTTTTTTGTTTTTGCACAGACAATGTGTTAATTCCACGACAGGAGATATGTGATGTTACCTATAATTAGTTTTGAGGGAAAATAGCCCGCATATATCGGTATCGGTAGATATCGGTATCAGAAATTGAGAGTTGGACAATATCGGCATATCGGATATCGGCAAAAAAGGCAATATCGGACATCCCTAATAATAATAAAACAACAACAATTATATCATCGTCATCATTTTAATTATCATCCATAAAAATAATTATCATGATAATAATATCACCATCATCATTATCATTATTATAATTCATAATAATAACAATAATTTTAATAATAATAATATCATCATCATTTTTATTATCATTCATAATAATAATAATAACCATCATGGTGATAATAATATCATCACCATTATCATTATTATAATTAATAATAATAATATAAATGCAATAAAATAATAAAAATAAAAATATAAATAAAATCATTATTGTTATTATTATCATTATTATTATTAATAGCTAACTTGGCTACAAATATATCTGACAACTTCTCTTTGGGCCTTTGGCTCATGTCTGACTGTCACAACTACAGATATTTCAAAAACTTTTTTTTTTTTTTTTACCGTTAGCGTTCTGCTTCAACCATCTTAGTTTACAGTTTCAGGTGAAACCAGTTCAAATGATAAGGATCGAGATGGTTGAAAGGAAAACTACCTCTCAGGCTTAAAGGGAAAAATGTGATGAATGTGATAATCTGTGGAAAGTACCGCTGCGTGTTGGCAGCGACACGTCTCCATCCTGACTGCTGCGTTCGGCTTTTTATTCAGTGTCTTCGTGTCAATGTTTGATTAACTTCTAAAGCGACATTTTGCTTTCAAAGTCAGAGAATAGTTTTATCATCCACAAAGGCTTGGAGTCAGTCAGCTTCTCATTAATTACAGTCTGCTGACAAACAGAAAACAAATTCTTTCACTTTGAAACGCCGTCTCGTCTGACGGGTCCTAGTTCTGTTATGTTGTGATCTCCATTTTTTTCCATGATTGGTGCCAGAGGAGTGTGAAAGTGAACAATGACTAGAATAAACAGGGCTGTTTATGTGTCTGCTTTCTTTTCTTCCCCAATAAAACCATTTATTGTCATCACAATAACAGCAGGTGTGGCAGCATTCTGTAACATAACTGACAAAGATCAACAAAAGTAATGGATGGAATTATAACTCGTTTTTTTTTTTTTTTTTTGGTAACTTCAAATGTCTCACACGTGCCACTGGGAACACGCACCTTGACTTCAGGATGATCAGGAGCCACCCCGAACCTGACCAGGCCGAAGGGAACGGGCAGCCGCTCGTAAATGTCCACCTCAACATCTTGGCGAGCCTCGGAGGAAGAACAGACATGAAATGTTAAAGCGTGTGCGCACGTACAGGGGGGTCAGCGAGCACGGTAAACGTCCTGGTAGAAGGTACCGGCCCGGTCGTTTCCTGTCCTACTTACAGCAGACCCGCCGTAACTCGAACGATCGTCTACTCAGCAGGAAACCCAGGTGGAGAGTTAAAGTGTGGCACGCAAATAACGCAGAGCTGATCTGGCTTTTCAGGTCTGATCTGCTCGTTTTGTTCTGGAGGATTATGAACCGTTTGTGTCCTAACCCTCTTTATTAATAGGTCTTTTTTTTCTTAAGGCTGAAAGTTTCAGTTGATCATCTCTGGAGGGGTTTCAACAGCACAGAATGATGGGACTGCCAGTAAAAAGGATAAATAATTCACATGCAACAAATGCGATAATTCTGCATTTGTCAGATGTGCGTTACTAACCCGCTGGTGTCACAGCAGGTTCTATGAACCAAACAGGAAGTTCAGCTGTATCTTAGTCAAAGCAAACCTTTCATTCAGGCTCAACAGATTTAAAATATAAGAGGATTTTGCAACTGTGTGGCTTGTTTTAAGTTCAAATGTATTGAGAAACAGGTTTCTGAGGATAACTATGGTGAAACCCAGCTGGTAAAGATAAACTCAAACCTGATCTGGAGTTTTCTTTGACTGACGCAGCGAGTCAAGGTGACCGTGGCTGTCTGAACCGAACCACGGTTGTGACCCAGTTCTTCATTGCCTTTGGGCCACAATTGGTCCTAACAACACTTCCCATATCCCGGATCAAAACTGGCTTATGAAACATGACTTTGGACCAGTTAATCGACTCTAGATTCTCCTAACCAACATTAACCCTTGCCACTGCTGTAACTGAGCCATAAAGGCCAAAAGTAGCTCAGATTCTGGGAATAAACAAGATATAAAATGTTCTCTTCTATGAATATCATTATTCTCATCAAGAGGAACTCAAACTTAAACTGTGTTGGATTCATGTTAAATGTAGAGGAAAAGCAAAGCAGTTCCATCTAAGGCATCTTTCTACTAAAATATATTCACTATCCCTCGCCTTCACTAGAGCTGAGTGATTTTATCGATTCTGTGATATATATCGATATTTTTTTCCCCCAGAGAATATTGATTTTTCAGCTGCGGGTATCGATATTCTAAGCTTCTTCCAAAACCCCCGTGTCCCACCTTTAAAAGCTTGCAAGCAACGATTTGCACTGTTTAAATAAATGAAACTATTTTTCTCAACAAATTAGATTAGATTAGATAGAACTTTATTCATTTTGTCCAGCATTTACAAGCTGCCTGTCAGCCATATAATGTGTAATTGATGCTTTCAGTTCAATTAATTCAAACAAAGTCATTGGAACACTCACAAGATGTCACCAAAATCACTTTGTCTCTTTAAAATCTTCCAGAAAATGATGTAAATGTATTGCAAGATGAATATTGATATATATTGTATTAGTGCTGGGCAATATGACGATACATATCGTGAGGACGATAGAAAAGTGTGTATCGTGCCATTTCTCTTCTATCGTTTCTATCGTTTCTAACCTAATTTTATCAATTATTACAGAAAATATGTAATTAAATAACCTGCAACAATAAATTTGATAGAATCATATCTACTTCTACAAAGTAGCCTTTTATGTTTGCACTTTTATTCATGGTTAATGCCTTAAACAGAGTTCTCTTCAACCCTGATGTTTACTTTAGACACTTTATATTGGTTTGCAAACTTTGCACTACAAGGTTACAGATTTCAGAAAGTTGAAAAATAATGTTTATTTTTTATAGCTGAACTTCAGTGCAAAAATGTGTTTTTCCTCTCAGAAACTGTTGTGCACTTTAAAAAAATGTGAAAGCTACTGTACCTCTGTACCTATGTTTTTGCTGCACTAAAATGTATGTTTGTGACAGTTCAGCTAAATGTCCTTTCAAAATAAAGTTCAAAAGTAAGCAATGACATTTTTGTCAAACTTTTCAGAGAATAACTGAAAACAATACTTTATTATGGTATATCGTGATATATATCGTTATCGTGATATAAAATAGTCCATATCGTGATATATATATATTTTCCATATCGCCCAGCACTATATCGTATCGTGAGCTGAATATCGTGTATCGTATCGTATCGTATCGGGAGATTAGTGTATCGCTACAGCCCTGGTCTTCACGTGTCCAAACCATCTTGTTCTAGCGTCTTTTCAAGTCCTTTAACCCCGGCTTTTTCTCTAATGTGCTTGTTCTTAATCCTACCCGTCCCCTCCACTCTAAAAGGAAATCTTCCAGCTCTGCTTCCTCTCACGGTCAGTGCTGCGGCCTTCAAGCCACAGAGAGGAGCTGGTCTCAGACCTTTCCATGTTCTCTGCTGTCAGAGATAACTGCAGACGCATTCTACCTTTTTCCCTTTCGTTTACACACATGTATTCTGTCTCGCTGCGACTGACCTCCATTCCTGATCCCCTCTCAGTTACTTTAGGAGACTCCTGTGTGACCTCGACTATCAAGCCATCCATCACCGCGATAAACAGGAAGGGGCTCAAGGCCGATCCTTGATGCAGTCCCACTCCCACCTCCTGCTGGCCTCATACGTGTCCTGTACCACCCTAACATGCTCCTCTGCCACTCCAGACTTCCTCCTGCAATATCGCAATTCCTCCCTCGGCTCTCTGTCAAACGATTTCTCTACACCTTCAAAGTCACGCTGGCAGTCCCTGAACTTCCTCGTAAAGAAACAAAGGATCAAATACAAAATGGAATGAAACATTTGGGCAACTTTAAATGTAAAAATACATTAAAATACTTTTAACTGTTTGGTGGAGGCTGTACATTTGAACGCCTGTATATTTTATAGTGTGCATATACATAACCCCAACATGTCATAGTTACAATATTTTAGTCCAAAAACAAAACTGTCATTCTTAACCCTTCTTCCTATGTAAATATGAAAACTTTAATATTATAGGTTTGTCATTTTAAATGCAAAAAGAAAGTGTCATGTAAGTTTTTGTCTGGTGAAGTTAAGTCAAAGGTTTGAATCAAGGCAACTGGAGAAAGATAAAAAGGTCCAGTTGCCTTGATTCAAATCTTTGACAGTTTAAATGCTGACAGTGACAAATGGGTTTATCCACATTAGCTTGCACTATTGCATGCATTTTTCTTATCAAAAGATGAGGTACACACCTTGATTAGATGCTGCGCCGTGTAGAAACCTGCAGGACCACCTCCGACAATACACACCTTTGGACAACCAGAGGACAAAGAGGCCTTTCCACACCCAACTATACCTACATTATTGAGAGAGTGGATCCACCAAGGATTTATGCTTTACTTAAACATGGATAGATTAGCTCTATAACAGTATGGTTGAACTTACAATAAACTCCTTCTGTGGAAGTTAGAGGCAAAGTAAAACTACAGTCCAGTATCATCAAGTGTCATTGAAGAACTACAAGACTCTGGGATAAAGTTATGTAATATAAGGTTATATTTTGTTAGTAATAAGTGCTAAATACACTAGTGATATGCCGAATTACGGTGTGAGGTCTGATACTTTGAGAAGCATACATATCTTTCAACTGCTCGGAAGGTTTGCAACACACAACTGAGAAAAGTGTAAAATTGCGTGGATTTTCTACCGGGTTCAGAGAAATATCGGAAGTACCGTTTCCTTGTATCTCACCTTCGTGAAGACGGTTTGTCCATCTGCCTCTTCCTGAAATCAGCACCTTCAGCAGTTTATAACCGTTCATGATTTGGTCGAGCGGTCTGGAATAAAACTAAAAACGTTTTTTAAAAAAATATTCAGCGTTGTTTTGCTGGCGTTTCATGAAAAACTCCACAAAGCTGCTCCTGGTTTGAGCTTTGGACGGTCACTGAGCAGCCCGGAGATTAAAAGCCAAGGTGGAAGACGTTTATCTTTACTGAGTGTGTGTCACGGCCCGAGCAGCCTTTCATTTGCCCGTCAGTCGGCCTTATCGGTGAGGCATTTATTTCACTATTTCACTTTTTACTTTTAGACTCAATGATTAGGTTGTACAAACAAACCGTTTTGTAGCTTGTGTCACAGCAACAACAGCCCTCGGCAACCCGAAAGTTCAGCAAATAGGTTCCGCAGACAGTTCCTCAATACTTTTCACCGGTTTTACACCATATATTATCAAACTTTCATTTCAGAATAAAGAGCTTTATAGGGGGCATATTATAGCCAATTTCCAAAAGTTGATATAATTTGCTGAGGTCTCCATATAGGTCTATCCACCGAATTGGTGCCATTTTAAAAACGTTTTTTCAACACAGAATATCATAACAAGCACATTTAACTATTTAAATCGTGTATTTAAATTTCAGGCTACTTTGTTGCATTTTTTTTACAAGATGTGTCAGAAGAAGTTAGTTGCATTTTCTCAGTCCTGATGAACTGGACAAACCCTTGATCTTGATCTTGATATTGTCATGAAACCCTGCTGTGATGTCACCCCTGGGGCTTTTCTGAAGAGTGCTTTTGAAGCATATTTTTCCTTGTACTGGAAGGTGCCATGTTGCTAATAGGCCTAAAAGCAGGCTGGAACAGAATAATTTAGTTACTGCAATGTAGCTATTTTAGCTTGGCTGGATTAGCTCATGCTAATTTATGAGGCTAAATAATCTCACCTCATTTTAATTCTGACAAAATATACCCATGCTCATTTTTAAATGTTGCTAACTAAACTACCTCATTGCATTCACAGCCCATAAGTAAAGTCTAAGAGCTAGGTGGCTTAAGTGATGACAGCTTGCCATTGGCTATGCCAGCTGTCAATCAAAGGACTATGCCACTAAATATAGATACATTTGTGGCTTTATAAGACTTTACCTGATCTGTCATCCCCCTGTACACCTGTCATGGATGTGGAATCAAGCAACGGAGACCAAAACTGTCTTTTAAATGTTTTTATTTGTGCTGTAAAGCTGTACATTTTAACTCTGGGGTCAGTGGGGATCGATGAGCTTTAGGATCCAGCCTCTAGTGGTCATTCAAGGAACAGCAAGTAAACTCACTTCCTTGTTGAATTCAGCCCAGGAAACTCATGCAGCCACTTGGGAACAACAAGTGCAGCGTAATGTGAAACCAGGTGGATAATTACCTTCAACTGGGTCTGTGACATCACAGTACTGTGCAAATCTGAGAGAAACAAAGTTTTCAGACCGAGGAGGCCCCAAACAAATCGACATAGGTGTGTTTGAGTTAGTGATCACTTTAAAAACATCAAAATATTTGCTGTCAGTAACGGAAAATGCCCCCCCCAGCCCTTTATGTTCCTTTAATACAATAAACCTGAATTATGAATGTCCGTTAAATAAAAAGTGAACTGAAAGTTTGATCTTTTTCCATGAAAAAAAAATGTATTTCAAGACTTAAAACAGAACTCTGTTGATGACTATAGAGGGGAAATAAAAATGTCAAAATCTGTTTAAAAACCTCAGTGGGTCAAGCTGACACGGATGTGCATGCAAGGAACCGAAATATGACTTGCTTTGCAGTTTTCTTTCACGCACCACACCTGTACAGCTCAGCGTGAGCCAGGATGTGGTGGCTCAAACGCTTTTCTGCAGATAAAAGACACTTTTTTGTACGCAAAAAGGAAATGACAGGCGGCACAGCAAAAGACACGCAACCGACACCAACGACTTCTCAGTGATGTGTCTGAAATAAATGTGCGCTCCAGATGATCTTGCACTTCCTCCGAACATCACATGACCCCATTGAGACTGGGAATATTGACAGATGTGACTAAGTAAGGGCAGAGCTGGGGGGGTGGAGGAGGACAGGCGCGACGAGGGCGGCAGATGTGTCCAGGCCTCTCGGGTCTGGCGGGTCTCGCGGCTCTGCCAGGCGTGAACTTTTTCTTAAACTGGAAACACAAGAAGACAACCTTCATTTGAGCACAGTCCCAACATCTCCCCATCATTAGGCATTTGCCGATTGTGCTAGTAAAAGTAGCATATTATGCTAGTGGCAGTGCTGGTTTTTTGCTCAAATAATGCTCGCTTTTCAAAATTATGCTACTTTTTAAAAAAATTATTCTGTGCACAAACTTCACAACTCACAAGACAAGTTTGAAAATGTATTTTATTAACCCTGGCCTGACGTTCTGGGCCCGGGTGTTCAAAACCTGGGTAACTTTATCCAGTGGTTAGGCCTATACGGCGGATAAATCTGCTATCCAGCGAACAAAAAAATAGGTTGCTCAAAAGCCTGGATAGTGTGGTGGATAACTATCCGCGGATAGCTTGCTAACCATCGCGTGTAGCAGAGCGTGACACAGTTTGCGCAAGGTTTTGCACTCAAATGGCCTCCAGTTACCATGGTAAAGTATGCAAATTTCGAGTCAACAACGAACTGTGCGCGCGCTAGCGGCGCGCGCTGGGTTTCAAAACAAATAAAAACAAATACAGTGAAAACTAAACCATGCAGTTTCTGACAAAGCCCTGGATAACAAATTTAACATTGAATAATCTCGCTCGTTTCTGAACCACGCAGTCCAGCTTGACTTCGCTAATTCGTTCTCTAACAGTTAATTAGCGCGAGAAAGACTAAGGAGTCTGGGACCGAGACACAGACTTCCGGTTCCGTTTCATCGAAATACCGTGGTATCTCAACACAACTAAAAAGCAATCGCAAAATAGGAGTGGAACCAACTGTTAATAGTAATCTATCGTTTTTAGTAGCTGAGATCTTCGTTTTCTTGAATTATTCTAAAATTGTGCTATTAAGAGGAAAAATATACGGATTATGCTAGCAGTGCTACTTTTGGAAAAAAGGGCAAAAATTATGCACAATTCCTCAGATTATGCCAAAAATTATGCTAGCACAATCGGCAAGAGCCTACCCATCATGCATCATCGAAAGAGCAGGTCAGGCAGCCTCGCACTCACCTGCCTGCACCTCACAACCGTCAGTCCGACGAGGAGGGACACTAAGAGAATCAATGCTACGATGCTCAGGAGAATCAAGATGGAGTCAAAGATGGAGCCAGCGCAGATTTCCCGGGGGCCAGTCTCTGTGAGGGAGAGAGTTGGACAGAGAAAGCTGAGTATCGCGGACGTTACGTCACAGCTCCTTTTGACTCGACTGGTCCGTTGGACTCATTCACCTGTGACAATGACGACGGTCCCGTTGCTTTGGACCTCCTCTATTTCATTAAACACCATATTTGTCCATTTGCAGTAATACAAGTCCGTGTCGTCCAGCTTTCGCAGAGACAGCCGCAGCGTGATCACGTACTGCCCCCCCCGCCGCTGCAGGCCTCCGCGCCTCTCAATCCTCCCCTTGAAGTCCGGACTGGTGTTGACCTTGGTGATGTTTTCCTTCTCCAAGGAAAGGTAAATGATTTTCCCGCTTCCCCGGAAACGCCGGAGGAGCGACAGCGCGACGGGGTTCGGGTGGGACGTGGAGCATTTGATGTCCAGCGATGAGTTGATTTTCATGTGAGAGATGGATGAGGGGTCCTGTGAGGCTGCCGGGGGGGAAGCAGAGCAGTTAGTGACCGGGTCGCGTGCGGTGGAGGAAAACCAGTCGACGGTTTTGGTTTCAGAGGTGTCAGGTGGTAAAGATAAGCAGCTGCATAGTTTATTACACTCCTCTGGTGCCTGCTTTTCACACATGCGATGTCCAATAAAGTGCATTATAAATTTATTTTTACATGAAAAACTTGCAACATATGACATTGAAGCCCCTTTATTTATCTGTCCCCCTATGGCAGGGGTGTCAGACTCATTTCCACTAAAGGGCCACATCAGCATCATGGTTGAAGGGCCAGATTGATGGCATGAATGTAACAAAATGCAATGTAAATCAAAATAAATTAAACTACACCTCATTATATTGTTAAATGAAGATTTCTGTATTTATTATAGGTTCAAGTTTAAAATATTTAACTCATTATTATATTAAACTAAGGGTTTGTGGTTGTGAGAGTATCCATTATCTTGGTTTCAGAAGCTTTGTTTTTCTTGTAGGCTAAATTTAGCATACTTAGCTCCGTGTTTTCTGTCAAAATGCCGTAGATTAAACTCTTTCACAACTGAAACCGCCTTATAACACAAAAGACATACTGTTATTTCACCTTGAGATACAAACTTGTAATTGTTTTCTCATCATTCATTAAACTGCCTTCCTTGTGCATCAATTTTTCTTTTCTTGGACATGTTGGGGTTAGTCTGTAAAGGTTTTTTTTTAAGTCCATCAGTTCTGAAAAATCGTCTTGCTCATAGCTACCGTTATCGTTGTGGGTAGCGACGAAATGCATGATGGGAGATGTAGTTTATTGTCAATATGCGCTTTAAAGCGGCATAAGCTTATTTTAAGTCTTGAAATATTGGTTTAAAATTTAAGCCAATAATGCCCAAGCTCAATAAAATGATGTGACGGGCCACATTTGGCCCGCGGGCCTTGTGTTTGACACATGTGCGCTATGGTAACCACTCAAATGTGCACAAAGACCAATTTAGACTGCAGCACAAACATTTTCAGTCCAAAAACAGAGTTCTCTTTTTTTTTCCTAAAGTGCACCAAAGATTTGCAGATAAAATTACTCTTAAATTAGACTTTAAATGAATTGCATTTCCATGCATTTCCCTGGTTTATTGGTGCATTTACTTCACGAAGATGTTTTCCTATCAACAGTTTTGAGTTACTGCTCAGAAGCAAACAGGAAAAGATGATTCAGACTCATCTAAGAAGACGTCTGTATCCTCAAGGCTTTAAATTCAAGACGTTTTTGACTCTTTTTCTCTCACATCAACACACTCACCTGCCCAGTCGCTGAGCATCACCCCGGCAGGTATGCAGACCAATCCCAGCACGAAGCTGCACCAGCGGGCTCCCATCCTGCAGGCTCCCACAGATGCACACACTCCAGAGTCGCAGGGGAAGTGTCACATGAGCGCCTTACGTGCGATGTAAAGAGGAAGTGTGACCGCTGTGTATTTAATCAGTTGTGTGTGGGAGTGTTTGTGCCGCGCAGAGATCAGGGATGATCAAAGAGCCGAAACACTTGTTGTTGACAAGTGTTTATTAAATCAATCACAGTTTCTTGTAAAAAAAAAAAAATGATTCATTTACATCTATCATAATATATACAGTCAGAATATCCAGCATACACACGATGACATACTGTACAGATTCAACACATGCTTCATTTACATGTTTCAGAAGACAAAAATAAAAAGGGGATAAAGCAGAAGAATAATGCATCTGTATTGCACATTTTCTCACTGGATCTTTGTCCAGTTACATCATAAAGAGTTCTGCTGGTGTTAAAAAGCTGGAGGCTGAAATGAACCCAGAACTGATAGAACATATTTCTAGTTTTACTTTAAAAACATTAAGATCAGTCTGTGATGACATTTGACGTGGTGACTGCTACAAACTGCTTTTTTTTAACTGAACCAGCAGTGTTGGCAGGAGTTTTGGGCCCTGTGATGATCTACCTGAGCAAACCCCACATCTTCTCTGAACACACCCCCATCACCCAAACAAAACATTATGAGCTTTAAATAGAAAAACCAATGCGTTATTACGCCCCTGAAAACTGGATAAATAATCACACGGGTGAATATAATATAAATAAAGAATCTTCCCTGAGTCCTGTGATAAATACTCCACTGTCCCGTTGTCACCTTCGTCGCTTCCTCCGCCTCAGTCCTTTCATGTTCACTGCTCCCTGAACCACTGTTGGACCTCTGTCTGCTCAGACTGAAACCTCCACAGCCGACACGAGCTTCCAGACCCGCTTTTAGCTCGACGCACAGTTAAAAACTCACAAAGTTGTTCACATTTTTAAGCTTATTTCAGTTAAGGCGGCTATAAATTTGCTGTCTTGTTTTGTCTTTTACTTTTTGCATTTGAAGATCAAGTGACTTTTCTTTGTATCTACATTCATTTTTTTCAGTTTCTTTGTTGTGATTTTTAGGCTGATTCTGCCATCAGTGGTGCTCTGACCTTAAATTTGGACGTGTTCCCCTCAGTTATTACGTTACATTTAAAATCCTAGTCAACAATCTCACCAGCCGAAGTTGTGCTTCGTCCACTTTTAGATCCGAAATGACCCGAAACCACAAATGTTTCATTTCCAAACTGGGAAATGTGCTAATTTTGTTTTAAAGTTGTCAGTTTTTGGTGATTCTGTAACATTAATGGCTCTGACGTGAGTCAAGTTCAGGATTTCCTCTTTTTAAATACGATTTTCCCAGAATGCCTTGCGGCAGACGCGATTTCACTTGGCTCTTTGCTGCCCTCGACATAGTAAAACAGAAAACACACCTTCTAACACTATTTCATTTCATCCTCCTCAGGTTGAAGACATAATAAAACGAGTTGTTCCTTAAAAACTAAACCAAGAAGCAGAAGACCTGGTCCTGGTGTCTGGATCCTCGTCGGGCTACGAGACCAAACTGCAGCTGAACTGTCCCACCAGAATATTCTGGTACCAGGAGGAGCTCACAGCTGACTAAAACGTGTGGTAACAAAAATAAGCCCACATCACCATCCCTCCACCACCGTGGTTAACAGCTGGTATGCTGGTAACCTGTTACTGGTTTTTACCAGCCGTGCAAACACCTCCACTCTGGTCTCACTGCCGTCTCCTGCGAACAGAATGATGGACTCTGTGCAGTTTTTGAAACGGCTCAGTAACCTTCCCACGTTAATGTGCAGCACGTATTGACTCTCTAAGGTCATTGCTGATGTCTTTTCTCTCTGGCGCTCGGTGAAAGGTCACCTGACTGCATTTAAGAGAGAGATTTAGAGAGGCGCTCACACTTTCTGATGGCTGTTAACTGACGTCTTCATTCCTCTGGATGCAGAGAGGAGGGACTTAGTTTTATTCACTCTGTTTCTGCAGGTTGTTTCAGTTTTAATCCAGTAAATAATGACACAGATGTGTCATCTGAGACTCTTTTTAACTAAAGTTTAAGACCTGACAAGGACCATGGGGTTATTTTCTTTTTTTTTAACTATTATTTTTATTCCTTTGTTATGTAAAAGCTTAGAAATGACTATTTTTCTCGCCAGATTGTATTTTTACGTTTACTCTGTGACGCCTCAGAGGTCAGAGTTTAAAGGTTAAAGGAAACAACGGCGAAGTTTGGACTTGTTGGACTGAGTTTGACTGAAGGTGCGGGGTTTTTCTGAGTGTTCAGGATGTTGATGCAGATGAATCATCATGAAATGTCATCCTACACTTGAGCATCTTGGACACATTTTGGTTTCCTGTTTTGGTCCACAATTTGGTGCTTTGTGTTACACTCTGTCACGATTCCTTTTATACAATGACACACAAACATGAAGGACCACTCAGAACATCCACACAGACATCTGGAGCAACAGGACAAGATGAACAAACAAACACAACAGGAAAGCCCAGAATGGGTCTCTACCAGGGTCCAGGTGAGACTGGGCACGTAATGAACCCATGTGGGTTGTTCACATGGAGCCAAAATGGACGCAGCAGACACACATGTGTTGTCTGGGTTTAGATGGAAATATCCTATAAGCTCATTTAAACAGTTTCAGAGTGAATGTGTGGTGTATTCACAGATAATAAAATATAAACAGCACATTTAGAAATCAGCTGCAAACGTGCATCAGTTGCTGACTCATTTAGCACTAAATAAAAGACGCCGAGTCATTTTTATCATCCCGGTATTTTTTGTGTATTTAACAGCCCATCACCTTCACCCCACTGGTGTGAGTTTTCAGACAGATGTTTGGTTGAAGCACCTCCACTGCTTCACGCTCTCCTGCAGCCCAAACAAACCTCATGCCAACAAACAGGAAGTTTATGAAGTCACTGAGTTTACACGTGAACTTTTTTTCAGCGCTCACATGCAACACTCTGAAACCACAGAACACTTCTTTTCTTTTCTTTTTTTGCACGTTTAGTTGTGCACCATTTATTATCTTGAATCCTCCTGCCTAAACGTGAACGTGTAATAACTGCTGCTGTAAGAATACAGTCTTAAGTCTTGTTTATCCACCTCTGCCCAGCTTTACTTTCCATCCGCTTTTATAGCACCTTCAGTTTTGTTTCAGTTCAATAAAAGTTAATCAGCCATGTCTCGGGTAATAAAGTGTTTGTTTTCACGATTCAGTGATAAAGTAATAAAGTCGTGACCATACAACTCAGACTCTTCTTTTAAACTCCCTCTCTAAATTACTGAGCATCAATTTCTCCACGATGAGAAGCTCATCAGGATAGAAAATGTTCCAAAACTGTGTTTAAGTCACTCATCCGCTCTGCTCGACAATGATTGTAAGAAGCAGCAAAGACTGACCAGGCCTGCGTGTATTCAGATAACATCTGTCATCGATTAACTCTAATGCTTCTCGCCTCAGCTGTTGTGTTGTTGCTAACTCTGCTAGAGTCTCAGGACGCCACATGGATGGAAATGAAAGCTGAGCAGGTGCCACTAAATGACTGAAAGGCACAGACTGTTTGAATCTATATTTCATTTGATTTCATTCATTTTATTCATCATTCCAGACATGTCAAAAAACAATCTTTTAAAGCAATTAAAGACAGTTTTAACACTATCATGAATCTATGTATCTGAAAATAAATGTAATATAAAAGGAAAGTGAGGTTTTTTACCTTATCCAGAGGGCATCATGGACGACTGAATCTGCAGCAAGTGAATGTCATCCAGTTTATATACGACTGCAGGTGGGAGGAGGTGGGGATTTCCTGATGGCACTTTACACACCTGACTGGGAAAGGTAAAAAGGCATGTTGCTCAATGTCGGCGACATAAAAAAAAAAAAAACAGTCGAGTTCCACGTGATGGAAAAAGTCAATGGAATGTGTTTGCTTTAACGCTTTTATTTCTGGAAGAACCTGAACGTTTTTTAACGTGTTGCTGCATGAACAATGGAAAGTTGCTCAGCCCGTAACTTTCACAAATGCAGCCATGAGGAATTGATTAATAAGTTAGTCAGTTAATGAGACACATCAAAAAGCTGAGGCGTGACCACACCGCCGTCTGCTGCATGAATAAAATAAATAGATAAAAGAAGAAATCACCCATGAGCTCATCAACATCAAAAAGCCAGGAAAATCACAGAAAACAGATCATGTGGACCAACAAAGAATCCTTGGAGCAGAAAAACCCCTTCACAGCAAAACTCTGGAAAATCCAGGCGTGTAATGGTCAGTTTCTTTGATAAAGAAATGCCTTCATGGAGGCAGCTGGGGAGAGTTTACGACAAAGATCCAAACCACAGATTACGCTCAAGAGCAGGAGAGCCAGTCTAGACTTTACCGGAACACCAAAGGGCCTCCCATGTTGTGGAATCAGATTCTTCAGACAGATGAAATCAAGAAAAGAGAAAAGTACGGAGCAGGAAAGGAGCCACTGGTGACCTGAATCAGACCACATCATGTGTCAAGCAGGGTGGAGGGAGTGTTATGGTACGGGCATGAGTGGCTGCTAATGGAACAGAATCACTGATGCTTGTTGATGATGTGACTGCTTCAGAAATAGAATAGAATAGAATAGAGTAGAGTAGAGTAGAGTCGAGTTGAGTCGAGTCGAGTCAATCAGAACAGAACAGAACAGAGTGGAGTAGAGTAGAGTAGAGTAGATCAGAACAGAGTAGAGTAGAGTAGAGTAGATCAGAACAGAGTAGAGTAGAGTAGAGTAGTGTAGAGTAGAGTAGATCAGAACAGAGTAGTAGAGTAGTGTAGAGTAGAGTAGAGATCAGACAGAGTAGAGTAGAGTAGAGTAGAGTAGATCAGAACAGTAGAGTAGAGTAGAGTAGTAGAGTAGAGTAGATCAGAACAGAGTAGAGTAGAGTAGAGTAGACAGAGTAGAGAGAACAGAGTAGAGTAGTGTAGAGTAGAGTAGATCAGAACAAAACAGAGTAGAGTAGTGTAGAGTAGAGTAGATCAGAACAGAGTAGAGTAGTGTAGAGTAGAGTAGATCAGAACAGAGTAGAGTAATGTAGATCAGAACAGAATAGAGTAGAGTAGAGTAGATCAGAACAGAGTAGAGTAGTGTAGAGTAGAGTAGATCAGAACAGAGTAGAGTAGTGTAGATCAGAACAGAGTAGAGTAGAGTAGAGTAGATCAGAACAGAGTAGAGTAGTAGTAGAGTAGAGTAGAGATCAGAACAGAGTAGATCAGAACAGAGTAGAGTAGTGTAGAGTAGAGTAGATCAGAACAGAGTAGAGTAGTGTAGAGTAGAGTAGATCAGAACAGAGTAGAGTAGAGTAGAGTAGAGTAGAGTAGATCAGAACAGAGTAGAGTAGTGTAGAGTAGAGTAGATCAGAACAGAGTAGAGTAGTAGTAGAGTAGAGTAGATCAGAACAGAGTAGAGTAGAGTAGAGTAGATCAGAACAGAGTAGAGTAGAGTAGAGTAGAGTAGATCAGAACAGAGTAGAGTAGAGTAGAGTAGATCAGAACAGAGTAGAGTAGTGTAGAGTAGAGTAGATCAGAATCAGAACAGAGTAAGTAGAGTAGAGTAGATCAGAACAGAGTAGAGTAGAGTAGAGTAGATCAGAACAGAGTAGTAGTGTAGAGTAGAGTCAGATCAGAGAGTAGAGTAGACAGAGAGTAGAGTAGTAGAGTAGAGTAGATCAGAACAGAGTAGAGTAGTGTAGAGTAGATCAGAACAGAGTAGAGTAGAGTAGATCAGAACAGAGTAGAGTAGAGTAGATCAGAACAGAGTAGAGTAGTGTAGAGTAGAGTAGATCAGAACAGAGTAGAGTAGAGTAGATCAGAACAGAGTAGAGTAGAGTAGAGTAGATCAGAACAGAGTAGAGTAGAGTAGAGTAGATCAGAACAGAGTAGAGTAGTGTAGAGTAGATCAGAACAGAGTAGAGTAGAGTAGAGTAGATCAGAACAGAGTAGAGTAGATCAGAACAGAGTAGAGTAGAGTAGAGTAGATCAGAACAGAGTAGAGCAGAGTAGATCAGAACAGAACAGAGTTTTAATTGTTGCCCAGCCCTAAAAATTACTGAAGATTAGTTTAAACGTTTAACAATATCATACACTGTAAGAAACATTATTACATGTTTTTGTCCATAACGTCTGCAACTAAATAGAAGTAATATCTAAATTTCAGAGTCTACAACTGGACCTAAAGACACAGGATGAACCATCCTCCCTGGTGGACGGTTCCACGGGCTCGAACGATCCTTCACGCCACATCAACGAGCGCTCACACAGGTTCACACAGCCCAACTCAGAGTTGTTTTTTTTGTGAAACTTGTTGTCTAACTTCACCATCTGTGGACGGCTTCCAAGAAAGAAAGTCAACAAAGCAAACTCGTTCCAAACGGCTGTTTTGTCTGACATTTTTACTGCAGCGTGTCCACGCTTTCATGAGCGCCAGCGTGAATTCGTGCGCGGCTCTGACTGGGACGCGCAGATACGTTAGTGCGATCGTACGGAGGCTGCATGAGATCAAACCAGATCGGGGAGGTGAACTCTGTTTGACACCTTGAATAGAAGGAAATACAGAAAAACTGACGGTTTACTTTCAGTGACAGCGGCTGGACAGTAGAGAAATATCCAAGCTTGGACCACAGATGGGTTAAAGGTCACATGCTTGGGTTCAGACCGGGCTTGAAACGGCCAAATGACGTCCGTACGAGTCCCGTATGGTTCCAGTTAGGGTTGGGAATCGAGAACCGGTTCCTGTAGAGAACCGGTTCCTGTAGAGAACCGGTTCCGTGTGTTTCAGTTCCATGGAATTGTTTGGCAGTTTATCCAGCGATTCTCTTATCGATTCCAACAGGCACGAATCTCACGTAATTTACGCAAGTTACGCACAGTCAATTCCAGAAAGCACTTACGTGATTAAGTTACGTCGGTTTAGCACGCGCATTGGAGTTGTAAACAACAATGGCGCCAACCAGGTTCAAACGCTCCAAAGTTTGGCTTCACTTCACAAAGAAAGATGGCAACAAGGCAACTTGCAGTCGTTGCAAAGTGGAGATAACAGCGTCGGGAGGGAACACGGCTAACATGCAGAAACATTTGAACACACAACATGTGATAACGAGTGTCGTGTTTTTGACGCTTCGGACAGATGGATCTCAACCCAGCAGCAGTAGCCAAGCTAAGATCACCTCTGGTAACTCTGGTTAGTAGCTATCCCGCTGCCTATGTTCTTTGTAAAACACGCTATAACATTAATGCTATGCTATTAAACGAATGCCTTCTGCATTACATTTAGAAGATGACGGTGACGAGAGAGAGAGTCTGGCTGGTTCAGAGGCTGGAAGACATGATTATTTTTCTGCAAAAGAATAGTTAATTTTTCACAGTATTTGCAGATTTGTACTATGCTCTGTTCCGTTGTATTTGACAGTATTTATCTTTCTTTATTATTAATTTTTGGGTGCTTAGTGAGCTCATATATCCTTTTAAAAGGGAGATTTTTTTTATTTCTATCAGGAAAAATCTGTTAAAATGTTACACATTCTTGTGTATTTGCACAGTTACATATTACAACAGTTAACACGTTATCTTTGGGCCTCTTTTTACCTCGCTGTTGAGTTTGTAAGGTCGTGACTTCTAGGTAAAAATGATGCTAATAAAACTGTTTGTTCTCCTTTTCCCCCAAATTAGAATCGATAAGAGAATCGAATCGTTAAACAGTATTGATAATGGAATCGGAATCGGAAAAATCTTATCAATTCTCATCCCTAGTTCCGGTACAAAGGGCCCCAAATGGCAATGCCAAATATATGTGTTCATAAGCGATAGAAGTGGGCTGAAAGGGTAGTTGGAGTAACAAAGACCAGCATTTGAAAACTGGAGCAGTTGGGGGCCACGTGAGGACATAAAACTGATGCAACACAGACAGGGTCACCATAGAAACAGATAAACCCAAGTTAGTGTAAGATAAGATAAGATGACTTTATTATCACTGAGCCAGCGTCCCAGCACCATGAAATTGCATTCCAGTACATCCGTCCAAATAAAAACAAACAGCTTAGGACCTGGGTAGACGGTGGGCGGCGGTGCAGACAGGTCGCCTTTATCCATGAGATAAGGAAAGGAGTCACAACAGTTGGGTCAGAGCGACTCCGGTGATTTTTCGTCTGGTTCATTCAGTCTCTCTGGTTCATCTGAAAGGTTATTCCAAACAGCCAAGTTGTGGTCAGTTCCCGCCAAGCCGAGCTTGCGACTTCCCCAAGTTTGAAACAAGTCAGCTGTGTTTCTGCATGGTTGGAACAAAAACCTGCAGCCAAACGGCCCTTTAACGGATCAGTTTGACATCCCTGGTTCTGGACCAGCCTTTCTCAACCGGGGGGTCGCAGCACACTGGGGTGTCGTCAAAAAAAATGACCTGTTCTGACATTTCATATACAGTGGTACCTCTACTTACGAACGTCTCTACATACGAAATTTTCAGGTTACGAAACGCCTCAACGGGAAAATATTGCCTCTCGTTACGAAAGAAATTTCAGGATACGAAAGGCAAAAATACAGTACGCTCTGCTACTTGCAGCTCCCAGAGTTTACTGAACGTTAACATACTTGTCGGTTCTGTATCTCAGTTTGAAAGCGGTGCGTCCGAGCTGCTCTGCCATTGGCTATCGCTCAGCATCTTCCTGACATCTCATTGGCTAGGAGCCCCTTGTCTGTATGAGCGTAACCCAGCAACCCAGGTAAACGAACAATTTTTACCTCCGCCAAGGAGGTTATGTTTTTGTCTGTCTGTCTGTCTGTGTTCAAGATAACTCAAAAAGTTATGGATGGATTTTGGTGAAATTTTGGGTGTAAACCGGGAGAAATCCTGGATTCTGGATCACTTTCAAATTTTCGATGATTGTTGTGTTTGGTGGAGGTCTGCGCTCTCCGAGTGCTTTTCTAGTTCTAACATGTATTTCTTACAGGTATTTATGTCATTTCATGTATTATTTATAATTTATATAAATAAGAGTTTGAATTTTGGGGGTCTTGGAACAGATTACGGCATTTACATGGAAAACGCGTCTCTACTTAAGAAATTTTCAGGTTACGAAACTACTTCCAGAACCAATTAATTTCGTAAGTAGAGGTACCACTGTATAAGTATAGTGATCCCTTTTTTTTCGCGGTTAACAGGGATCGCGAAATCAAAATCCACAAACTGGAGCCGGAGCCCCTCGAACCTAAATAATGTGTTCAAAATATGTTTAAAAACCCCAAAAAAGTATCGAGGCACTGCAGCAAACAAGACAAAGGCTCAACTGTGGTCTTTCTGTTACCTTCACAGCCTCTGGTCTCTGAACCGTAGTAAACAAACCGCTGGTATTGTGCTATTTTTGGCTCATAATTAGTAGCTAATACGCTAACAACAACAAAACAAAAAAGTCCGGTTTTCTCTGCATGGAACGAGCACTTTATTCTGGCACTGCAGGAACTTGTAACATCACACAGGTTGTATTGTTGGGCTCCTGTCGGTTTTGAAAGGTGTCGTGACTGAAAAAATGTTGAGAAAGGCTGGTCCAGACAGTCTCATCATTTTATTCTCTAAGTTAGGAATGCTTCATAAAGAGATACCTAGAAGCTTAGCTTTATATGGGTTTATTTTAAGATGGAGGCATCTTATCAGAATCCTTGGAGAACACAAACTCAGCCGTTGACATTTTTTTGGACTTGCAGGATGTCATTGGTTTTCTAAGTGAGCAATTGAGAGGCCCTCGGAGACATATTGGTTATCGGTAAAACGCCTTCATTTTACCTTCTACGGTGGCACTTCTTTCAAGCCTTTGAGCGAGTGGAAGTGTGTATGAAAATGCGCGCCAGTTAAAAAGTCGTGCGCATGAGAGATAAAAAAAAATAATTTCCATTTCACCTCCAGGGCTCCGTAATCTATTACAAATGACCAGTGTTTTGTTCTCACTGATGGCTAGATAGTAACACTCGCATGTCCATGACTCGTAAAAAAAATAATAATTAAAATGACAATATTTATGACACCTAATTTGCACGCGTGAGATAATAAGTCGTGCGCATGAGATAAAAAAAAAAAAATTTCCATGTCACCTCCAGGGCTCCGTACCTTTGCTCTGTCTTCTGGTTGAGAAAATCAGGAGAGATAGTTGATGCTTGCCCGGCCACTAGGTGGCGTCGGGAGTTCAGGCTTCCAGGGAGAGCTGGCGGAGGAGGATCAGGTGCGCACAGCTTGGCATGAGGACGTGTAAATAAATACATTTGAATAAATAAAATAAATTTATTTAAGAACCATAACTTTACAACCAGCTGACCAGATCCATGGTTTAAAAATTCAAAAATGATGCAAAGCGAGGCTCTAAAAAAGTGAGACAATACAGCAGGTAGACAGATCAGCAGAACAGATAAGGGAGAAAAACATCTGCCTCCGCCGAGAGCAGAAGAGAGACATTATGGATAATTTAGTCTCCTCAGAGACTCATCTGCATGTTTCCAGATCTCCAAGACACAGATACAGCAAGGAGATAAAAAAAAAAAACAGATCACATCTAAAAGACAAATATAAATAGATAATAGAAAAGATAAAAAGCGTAAAATGGAAGGTAAACTGTCTTTCATAATCTCAGAGCTGCTTGTCCAACATGTTTCCTCTTTTTCTGTTTCAGTTTGTCACATTTACCAGTGGTTTCATCAGGTTTCAATTCCAGGATCCGGTGTTTTTCAAAGGTCCAGTAATGATTTATGTGTAACAGCAACAAACCTGACTGAGCAGATATTTTTACCTTAATGGATAACCTTTTATCTGTAAATGTTTAGACACTGGATGTCTTTGAATTAATCATCATTTCAGCATCAACAGAGTTCACTGAAGCTGTGCTGTTGTTTGATGGACTTCTGAATAAACGTGACTTCTGAATGTGACCATAATAAATGAAAGCTTGTATTACCAGACACTTCAATCAGGTTCAACTCAGCTGCAGGTTCAACTTGAAATGATGCAGTTTTGGTGCAACAACGTTAAACTACAAGTAAGTTAATCAGATGCAAACCAGCAGTTTGTTAATTATCCTTCACTGATGTAACTCACTGAAACCTTCACATGGAGATTTTTACAGCTGCAGGTGCTTCTGCATCACTGCAGCGCTGCTCTGACGTCACGCTGTTCTTTTAATGTCAAACTTTATTTACAGTTAGAAACCAGGACAACACATTCCATAGGATTGCAATATATATATATATATATATATATATATATATATATACAGTCATGGAAAAAATTATTAGACCACCCTTGTTTTCTTCAGTTTCTTGTTCATTTTAATGCCTGGTACAAATAATGGTACATTTGTTTGGACAAACATAACGATAACCACAAAGATTGCTTATAAGAGTTTTATTTAAGAGCTGATATCTTACCATTTTCCATGGTTTTCTTGATTTTAACCTAAATCACTTAAGTTTTTTTACATCAATATCTATGGCGTTGTACTGCCAAAAACACTGCTTTTATGCATTCAGTGTTTTCTTTCTGTCTGTTTTAGTCACAATGATGACGTTTAGTGGTACCAGGTATTAAAATGAACAAGAAAGTGAAGAAAAAATGGTGGTCTAATAATTTTTTCCATGACTGTATATATATATATATATATATATATATAT
Source organism: Hirundichthys speculiger (assembly GCA_018398805.1). NCBI lineage: Eukaryota > Metazoa > Chordata > Actinopteri > Beloniformes > Exocoetidae > Hirundichthys > Hirundichthys speculiger. The sequence goes on along the minus strand of JAGFBZ010002199.1, from coordinate 246,590 downwards.
ATATATATATATATATATATATATATAAAACAAAGGAACATGAAGGAAATTTTTGAAAATGACATAAAAAAAGAGAAAAACACTGAGGGTGACCAGAGTTGAGATTAAAATATTATAAAAGTAAAAAATGTTACAGCTTTTTGCTTTTTGGAAAATGTAACAGAGGAATTGCATTGAAAAAAAGTAATAAAAAAATTAAAACAAACCAAAGGTTTTGAGTATTTGACACAGTGTTTCTGCAGTTCAGTTTAGTTTTTGTTCATTTAGTTTTAGTTCCAAACATAATGACACTGATACAGTCTGTTGGGATGTTGTTTTCATCCATATTTAAGACTGTTTTTAATCTCCAGGTGTTTTGTTAAACCTTCACAGATTTCTACTCTTCACCATGTTCTTCTCTTTGTTCCTTAACGTTTAGTCTTTTTACTTTTTCCACTCGCTGCCTTCAAGGTTTCCAGTCTCTGTTTATTGTGTTATTGTGTTTATTGTGACCATTTTTAGGGTTTTTTTATTTGTTTCTGGGACATTTTTCAGAGACTCTTTTCTGTCTTTGGATCCTTGTATGACCTCAGCTCGGACATTAAACAGCAGATTTTGGACCTTTACGTTGTGAAACGTAAGACGGACCGGTTGGCCATGGCAGCAAACTCAGGTGATTACTATCTGGGTGGGTGTCACATGACCAATGGAGCGTAACGTGATTGGCTGGACGTTGGCTGAATTGAGACAGGGATCGATTGCTTCTCCCTGGTGACCCGGATGTTGAGTCTGGTTCTTTTTACACTGAATTTTTTGAGGTTGAATTTTTTTACACTGATTTTTTTTTTAGAAATTGAATTTTTTGGGGTGTTGAATTTCTTTGCATGTTGAATTTTGAAAAACGGAATATTTTAAGACAACAATTTTTTTTTAACACTGAATTTATTTTAACAAAATAAAATTCAGAGGCAAAAAAAATTCAGTGCTAGAAATCTGATGTTTTTTTAAATTCAAAGTCTGATTTTGATGCTGAAAATTTTAATCTTAAAAATTTGTATTCAAACTCAGGTGGCACAAAAATCATTTATATTTCATGCAGATGTTTCTTTAGGGGACACACGTTTAGTGGAAGTCCTGAGAGTTGAACCACCTCTTCTTCCACAGCCATCACTTTGTCAAGTGTGCAGAACGTGGTAATAATTAAATAATCTGCAGACAAAAACATGTCTGCAGATTATTTCGTTACCTGTCAAGTTTTGGATTTGAAAAAAAGGGAGATTTTTCTGGGGCAGTATCTCTTACAGTAAAAGCTAAAATCACAGCTACACTACTTCCTGAACTTCAGCCAGCTCTTTTGTTTCCTGTCATTATTGGACAAACTGATCAATCCAGGTGTGTCTGTCCATTGCTGTGAGGTCAGACACACCTGGATTAATCAGTTTGTTAATTAATAATTTTTTGCAAATGCTATTTTTTAGCGTTTGCAAAAAAATAGCTGTTTTCTCTTTTTGTATATCTCTAGTTTTCCATATTGTCTGTGGTTATAAAAGCCTGCTGCAGCAAGAATAAAACATCTGGGAGCACCGATACTAAAACTGTGAACTCCTGTGGTTTACGTTGAGAACATATATTTTTTAATCTTTTTTTTTTTTTTTTTGCTGTCTGTCTGCATGTCTGAACTCAAAGCTTCAGATAGAACCAGACCTGCAGGGAAAGTAGAAACTCTGACTGAGATCTTCATGCTGGTAAAACAAATGCAGGTAGGTGAGTGACTAAAAAAGCAACTGAAACGTGGAACACAAAGGTTTAGGATGAGCCAATATTGGCACGTACAAGCCTTCAGAAAGCAGATCAACCAGCCTTCACTGAGTCAGTGAGTTTGTTTCCGTGTAAAGAGCATCATCTCACTGCACTGTCTGTCAACAGCTGTCAAGAGAGAAAGAACAAACAGCCCTCATCAAGACATCATTTTTTTTTACTCTGATGTGTAATTCGGTTACTGGAAGTTTGATTTATATCTTTTCATCTGCATCTCAGTGAATGACTGTGACTCTAGAGACATTAGAGCTTCAACACAGAGGCCCAGATGATGCCAGGGAGACGTTGATGCCATATATTCATGTATACATTTCAGAGTTAAAACAGCCGGAGATCCTTTTATTAAGTGGTAAAGGAGCGTAAAAGTTTGTATGAGAAGGAAACAAAGCAGTTTCGGATGGGTGAGAGCAGAGTATGTGTCTGCAGTGAAGCGATGAGAGCAATCGACCCGTGTCAAGATAAACTGCTGTCATCATTCTCTGAAAAGACTGAAGTCTTCTGAAGGTTTCTGCTTCTGACACTTGTCTGTTTGTGTCATTCAGAAATATTGATCCAGTTCTATGATAGTAGTCATGAAACAAGCAAACGGTTCACATGCAGCAGACGAAGCTCTCACATCACGACTTGTTCCTACTTCATCTGGAGGCCATTATTATCACTTCCTGCTGACATCACTGCGTCGCTCAGCTGAGATGTAGAGCGTGTTTCTGTGGACTCCTCACATCTCATGTTCAGGTCCATCACAGGAACCATTCATTCATTCATTTATTCATTTAAACAGACAGCACCACCTTGTGGACAAAGGAATTAATGATCTAAGAAACTTTTAATGCTGCGTACCACCTGAGAAACTATTGAGCTCTCCGAGAACCACCATGATGACCAGTTTTAAAATATAGCCATATATGCCTTCTAAATTAGCTTTAAACACACAGGAGAGATGTTGATTCCTTATTGTGATTATTCATTGTTACCTGAATTTCATTTGAAACGTTATATTTATAATGCATTGTCATGCATTGACAAGTCATGACGTTCCCCCACGTACCACCAGAGAGCGCTCGCGTACCACAGTTTGCGCACCACTGATCTGAGAGTTTTCAGGAAGGTTCACCTGACTGGGAGGCTGCTGCACCTGATGGACCAGAGTTTTATCTCCTCATCCACTGACAGACCACAGCAGCTTCAGTACTGGTGGTCACCAACATCTCCAACATCTCCACCAGTCAGTGATGCAGTAAGGGGGAGTGTCTCCAGTCCAGGTCCTTTACACGTCTCCCTGCTCCAACAGACAGATGATTGGACTGCCTGCACTAACTCTGGATGCTCTGGATGCTCATGAGAAACACTGCTGGTGTAGCGTTTCTCATTCAGAGACAGTGAAAAAAAATCAAATTACCCCGGGTCATTACTTTAATAAAAACTAAGGTAAAATGCAGAACACATGGTTGAGGTGCTGAAGATCCCCACCACAGCCTGCCTCAACTGATGCTTTTGTCTTTTTATCTGAGAGATGGTTTAAAAACTCTATGAAGTAGCACAAAAATGCTAAATGTTTTCCTAGAAAGCTCGTTGTGTGAAAGAGTATAGATTTTCAGGTTAACTCAGGTTAGGAAGAGATTTTGGAGTGACGGCTGCAGCGCAGTTTACGGTGTTGACGGACAGCTTGCGTCACTTTAGCTACTTGGATCTTCCCAGTTCTGGTGAATTTGAAAACTGAGCTGTGAATGAAGAGCTCGTTGTTCTGCTGGCTCGCCTGGGAAGGGTCCGGAAATGAAACCCGTCTGAGGAGCTGGCAACAGCTCCCTCTGCCCTCACCGTTAACCAGACTGTTAACCAGGACTAACCAGCTAACAACTGACATAACTTCTGTGTTCGTGGGTTTCCATGAATGTCAGGTCTCTCTAGATGTCCATAGAAGAGGACAAATGACCCCCAGTGACCCCGGACACGACCAGGGGCCATTTACCTTTTTTTTTTTTTGTGTGCGTGCACGTGTCCTGGTGGCACTTTACAAACATGACTGCTGCAAAACAACTTTGTATATGTATTTTACTCTTTCAGATGTAAACATTTAGTTAAAAGAAAAAAAAAAAGTCCATCACACTTCCCTCTCGTTTCATCAGGTTTTAATTCCAGGATCCTGTTCTCAGAGGTCCAGTAATGATTATGTGTAACGAAGCAAACCTGACTCAACGCTTACTTTTATCTTAATAGATAACTTTTTATCTGTAAATGTTTAAACACTGGATGTCTTTGAATTAATCATCATTTCAGCATCAACACAGTTCACTGACATCAGACGGCACATTTGCTGGCAGGACGTTTTAGTGCTCAATATGACACACGTAGGCTCGGAAATGAACAAATAATATAACTTAACATTAAAAAACAAATTACTTTCTTAGGTAAATGCAAGAGATGATAAAAGAAATCCATGACTGGCTCTTCATAAAGATAAAAACTCTGTTCGGTGTGGCTGTCGGGATGCTGTTGCATAGCTTTGTGTTTGACAGCACACTGGCGGCGTTAGCTTTAAAACAAACTAAAACGGCACGACGGGACAAAACATGCAGGTTTGTGGGCTCCAGTTATGACAACAGCTTCTTTCACATCATCTCAGTGGCTTATTGCTCTGCGCGCTGACGCTGGAGAGTTCAGGCGCCGTCTTTTCACAGAAAAGCTTTTACGTCATGACTTTTGTTCCCACTTTGTTTGCCATGATCGCTTCTTGTTGTTGACGCTGCTGCTGCGCTCAGCTAAAATGTAGAGAGGATGTTTTTGTGGACTCTGGACCCTTAAATGTCATGCTTCGGTTTAAACGCAGAGAAACCTTTCATTCATTAAAATGCAGACGGCGCCCCCCACTGGCCAAACAAAAAAATAAAAAAAAATGACAGTGGTCAACAGCTCGTCCTTCCCCGTCACAGATTTAGATATGAGGTGATCCATGCAGAACCAGAACTGGCCAGCTTATTTGCATGTTAGAAAACAAAACAAACCCAGGTGTTTCCACTTCACCACTGGAAGTGCGGGGGCTGCGTGTGGATCTGGTTTTGACTCCTGTACTCCGTGTGCAGCAGTTTGCTGGTCTGCAGCGAGTCCTGACCCTGCAGCCAGTCTTCGTAAAGAGTCTTCAGGCTGAGGTTGACTTCTGGCAACCGGACCGGGAGGCTGCTGTAGACCTCCTCCATCTGCTGGACCAGGGCTTTGTCCACGCGACCAGCCGACTCGCTCTCCGCCTGACCTCGGCCGCTCAAGCACCCTGAGGGGGGGGGAGATGGAGAGTCTCAACAGCTCTACTCATGAACACCAACTGCTGTGATGTGAAGAGTGATGTGAGCTACCTCCTGGACAGGACAACACTTCCACCAGCTGATAAGGCACGCGTCCTTTTCTCATCCGATGCACCAGGGTCTGGATGTTCCGGAAACCGTAGACGGCAGCAAACTGCAGAAGCGTTTCCCCGTCCCGCTCCAGTGTAACTTCCTGGAAGTCGCGGTTCCTTCAAAATAACCAATAATGTTACAGCAGAAAACTCATTTTCTGTTTTCGAGGTTCAAAGACAAAAGGACGTAACTGCATAATCATAAAGAACTGACAAATATCAATGTGTAATTTTTAGGGCTGGGTAACGATTACAATTTTTAATCACGATTAATCGCATTGTATACGGAAAATCAAATAATGAATTCAAAAGTAGTGTAAAGGTCAATTTTATTTAAATGTTCTGCTGCCATATGAACTAAAGTGTCATAACATTTGTTGTTCAAACACTTTTAACATCAGCACTTGTCAGTAACACATATTTAGTATAAATCTCAACTTAAAAAATGTCAAATAAAATAAAGCTTATTGCTACTGCCAGGGCATTAATGTCATCCTGTTTTTTTTATGAATAATAAAAAAAGTCTACCAACAAAATCCTAACAATCTAGAGGCCACAATCAGAACATTAAAACAGGTAATTTCTGAGGTAACAGCAGAAACTTTTAACGGGGAGTTCAACTTGTCAGTTGTTACAAATAACCTTGTTTCTGTTGAATCCTCCATCTGGGAGAACTTTAAAATGAAAATGTCCATGTAAAAGTTCTGTAACTTTATCAATCCGTAATTATCTGTGTATCATTTGTTTTTTTTTTTTCATTTTCAATTGTCAATCAAAAATGTAAAAAAATTTAAAAGTGACTTTTTATTTTTTTTTTCCCATTTTTTAATCTAACACACACAAAAAAAGCCTGTTTTTTTTATATTTCAATTTTAGCAAACAGGCCACAGAACTGAATTTGTTTTATAATCAAGGAACAGACTTTCTGTTGTCATTACACAATTACACATCTGTGCCACTAGATGGAGCCGCACTGCAGTAACCAGCTAGAGAACAGCAGGACAGTGAACACATGGAGCAGATCTGATGGAACATGGAGGAATGACGTGATCGTCTTGAACAAAGGGGTTTGAAAGTTTTGTTTTTCAGACAGAATTGTTAATATTGTACAATGGAGTATTAGGGCCACACTGAGAAAAAAAATTGTGGGCAATGATTTTTTTTTTCATTCCTCACTTACGAGAATAAAGTCGAAATGTCGAGAATAAAGTCAAAATGCAGTTTCCAGAATTCCAGAATCAGTGTAGGTTTTTTTTTCTGAATAGGCGCAATTTCTGACACAATCTCTTCAAAGTACGAATACTTATTATAATACTGTGTCTATGTGATAAAAGCACATAAACACAGACATTATGTTGGTAGAGTAAAGCTGGTTTGAATAAATCTTTAAGACAACGTTATTGTGGAAACTACATTTCGACTTTATTCTCGACATTTCGACTTTCTTCTCTTCGAGGAATGGAAAAAAAAAAAAAAAAAATCATTGCCCACAATTTTTTTTTCTCGGTGTGGCCCTAATACTGCTACCTGAGTTGCTACCTGAACTTTAAAGTTCACAGATTTTTACCGTTCTCCGTGTCTGTTTCAGCTTTACCGCATGTTTACCTGCCATTTATTTTCTGGTTCTGCAGCAGTCAGTAACAGACTTTTCAAAACAAAAGCATGTGAGCAACATGCGTTAATGCGCGATAAAATAAATGTCGGCGTTAATAAATTAATGAGTTATCATGATAATAACACGTTAACTTGCCCAGCCCTTGTAGTTTTACATGCAGATCTTTTGCTGACTCAGCTATGTCCGTCTCTAACCTGAGGGTCTTGTATGTGACCTCCTGGACATCCAGACCAAAGAGCTCTTTAGCAGCATGTTTGAACACGTGCTCCAGGAAGCCTTCGGAGCCTCTGCCATCGTGCCTCACCAGCGCCGCGTCTCCAGCCTCTCCCAACCTGTTCTCACAATAAAAGCTACCATGAGGATGAGCTCATACAGTCACTGTGCAATCAAGCTATAAAGCACCAACATCAACGCTCTTTTAATCCTCTGCATCTCTAGAGTAGTCGGCCATAATCATTTCAGAACGACAAAACTGGTGATTATGAGCAGACGCTTCTGGAAAATGAGAGGAATCTGCGAGAGGCAGAGCTCCGTCTGGTCAAATTCCTGTAGAAATGCCTGAAGGCATCTCATGCAAGACAGAGACGGATCTCAGGAGGTTCTTTAAACCGAGGGACTTCAGAAGTCACAGTTCTGGTACATTCCAGAAACGGGCTCGGCTGTAACATGAGCGCCTCATTTCTAAAACCTCTGGTCACATCTGAGATGGTAAATCATCGTCATAACATTGTGGATAAGTCAGATAATGTAGTTTAATTTAATCGCCGAGAACCTCTGACATGATCCAACCAGCACTGGTGACCAGTTTCATTAAACACATCAGCCAGTCGTCTCATCTCAGTTTACTTCTGTACTCACACTTGGTCCAGTGGAACCGAGTCCAGCTCTGCCACCGTCACCTTCCTCTGCTCCATCAGGTAATAAATCTCCTCTGAAAGGTGAATAAGACTTTGTTACTGCGCTGCCTTTAAGTCATTACCGACAAATCACCTTTCAAAATCCTGAAAGATGCTCTGAATGCGTCTGCAGATCTCATTGTTAACCGGCAGCGAAAGGGAAATGAAAATAATCAATGCAGGTGGCAGCTGTTGGCTTGTATCACACACATCAAGTCATAAATAACCAGGTATCGAGGGGACAAAAGGAGGCGGCGTGATCGTCACAAAGCTGGCTGCGTACGTGTAGTGTTTGGGGGTTTCCAAACAGCTGAGAGGCATTTGTTTGAGTAGAAAGAGGACTTTGACAGTTCAAACAGGAAGAGAGACGCTCGTTTACAAAGTAGTCCAACCAGAATCTTTGTGAAAGTATGAATACCGCTGCAGGGTCACGCCACGGTAGAAAACAGAAGCATCTTTATGCTGGACATGTCCAAACAAACTCTCACAGGCCTGTTTAAATGTTATCCAGGACTCCAGTGTGTAAAATAAGCTTTTTCTTTTTTAAAATAAATCTTACTTGAGGTGAGGACACAGTCAACGTCCCTGGTCTCCAGCAGACTGTTGTAGAACTCCTCTCTGACAGCCTCCAGTTTCTTATCGAAGCAGGGAGCCACCACCACGTGGTAAACTTTCTCTGGACTCAGCTTCTGCTGGGACAGAAAGAGGGAAACGTAACATAATAGAGCCGACGGGCTCCTGAACAAAAACAGCTGACATCTTTCTCTTTATTGGACACAGAGAAACCGCTGAGACACTTGATGTCTGCCTCCCTGTTCTGGTTCAGATTTTCATTCCAGAACTGGATATTTGCTCGTCGCAGCCATGAACTGGGCTGTATCGATCCTCGATGACAATGAAGCCGCTGCTGTGTCACCATCTGATTAGACCGACCGCAGTTTGGAACGAGTGCAGATAAAGTGGGAGCTTCAAAAGTAGTTTTGTGCTGCAGAGGATCAGGTTGTTCTGGTTCACAGGTCCATGAACTGCAGCCAAACCACATTACAGATCACAGGGCAGGTATTTCAGCTCATCGGTTATTGTTCATCCCTGAAGGAAGTAAAATGTGTTCATTTCCGCATGTTGGAGACATGAACAGGCTCAATGGAGACATTTATGCAAGAGATGGAGAGAAATTTCAACAAAGCAGCAATAAACTGCAACTCTAATCTCCTAGTTATTACCGCATCTTAATTTCTAAGAACCAGATCAGTCTCTGTTGACCCCTGAGTCCGTGCTCTTTTACTGTTGAAACACCGTGTTCTCCTTTTCATGTTCCTAAAAGCTAAAAGCACTAACGTTGAACAAAGTCTCAGTCACACAGTCATTTATCTACGACATTTGTACTTTGGTCATCAGACGTTGGAACATCTGGCTGAAAGCACTTTCTGGTCGGTGTCTTTTTCCCTCCAATAAGCCATATTATCACTAAACTGTTTTTCAGTTGCACTCAGAGCAGTTAGTGTTGCAGCGTCAGAGCGGAAAACTATAAAGCAGTTTGAAAAGTAGATTCCAGGCATTTATAGCTACAACCCACCTCAGTTTCACTACTGAGCTTTAAATTCTTTATTTACCAAAGCACTGCCAAAATAATCAAACCCCCTCGTTCTAACAGACAGTTGAAGGCGTACCGAGGCTGAATATCTGAATACATCCAAAACTGATGCGGGAACAGCTCGTGACCCAACAGTCCTCCTAGTAGGATAAACAGTAATCCTTCAAAGCACGCCTCGTCATGCCAATAAGCAACAAATTAAACGTCTTTCCATCATAGATGGTTTTGTCAGGTATGACAAAGATTTGATCCAGTTCTTCTGTGATGATGTCAGAGGCGGCTGTCAATGCTTTGCAGAGGTGATGTGATTCCCGTTACTTTTAGGTGCTTTCTATCCATCTGAGACAGAGGCACTGTGGGAAATATCGCAGGCTTGTGAGACGGCTCCTCTTGAGCGGTTGTCTCTTTTACTGAGAAAGGCCATCTGCACGTTTCCAATATAGAAAAGTAGCTACAATGACGCAACAGCGATGCATCCCAGATTCACCCACTTGTCAACTGTGATAAAGTTGTTTGGAACGTTCCAGGAAAGGCATCTACAGAAGCGAACGGTAAATGACGAATGTGTCGAAATCAGCATATAGGTGACAAAAATGTCATGATATTAAAGGTCAGCAGTGGGCGAGAAAGCTGGGCGTGCTCTGAGATGTGCTGCTCCATATGGAGCAACAGCTGGTCAGCAGGTCCAGCAGCTCAGGTGAGCAGCTTCAACATGGAGCTGGGAATGAAGGTGATGAGAGCAGACAGATTCAACTGAATGAAGAAGAGGCTAGAGGTTCTGAAGGAACCCGTTTAGTCCAACCAAGTCTGAATGGTGCAGAGAATCATGTACAGGTCTGTCTATGCGGTAATAGTAGAGCAGTAATAGTTCCATAACCAGCCATCTAATATTCTGACAACTTCTAATTGTTGGACTTTGTGCTGGTTTCCCAGGTGGAGGTCACTGTATCATTAGGTGTGCTCTTCTTCTTGCAGTAGGATTAATATTTCACAGCTCCAAATTCCTTCAAACTCCCTTCAGTGTCAGCCGGTTTAAATTAGATTTACGTTTTAAGGCTTGAATCAAAGCAACTGGACTTCTCTTTCTTTAAAAGAAAAAGTCCAGTCGCCTCGATTCAAGCCTCTGAGAGCTACCGCGACCTGACTCAGAGTTTACACCATAAATTAGATATTGTTCTGAGTCAGCAGCGGCTTCATCCCAACCAAAAACCAAACCTCAGGGGTCATTATCTCTGATACCAACTGCACACCGCTGACTGAACCGTGACCGTGAGGAAGCGCTGCTCACCTGCTGTTTACTGAAGAAGTCTTTGACCAGACAGCCCATGATCTGCTGGGGGGATCTGGCCGTGCAGATATGAGGAGTAACCAGACTGCCCAGAACCCTTTCAGCGTAGCGGATCCAACCTGCACAAAAAAAACACAAGAAATAACTGGAATAACATTCTAAAACTCTAAAAGAGTGGCCTCCCTCCAACTAAATTTAGACTCATTAAGCTCTTTGCTATCTCTGATGGAGGGAGGGCGAAGGAAGAGCCGTCTATCTTAATACACCAGCCTTCAACTGCTATCTGCACTTATAAAACATGCCCCCCTCCCGGTTTAGTTTGTGACATGCAAATTAAGGGAGGGTAGAGGCAGAGGAGCAGCCACAGGAAGAAGAAAAAGAAATTTTAAAAAGGGAGATGAAACTATGACAGAGGTGTGGAGGAGAACAGCCTACCTGGGCAGGAGGAGGTGAACATGGGTAAAGCGTGGGAGTCATGGCGCCTCCTGTGGTACCTCTGTACAAACTCCTTCTGAGACTCTAAAATGCTGAAACCCGCCGCCAACGTGGTGTCGAACACAAATTGCACTCCTACGAGGAAAAACCCAGGGAACAGAGACGCGGTGAGACGGGAACAAACGAGAATACTGAGAGAAGTGGGAGTGGATTTCTATGAAACAAAAGGAGCTGTTGGAAGTTGCAGAGTTGAGTTACTGACTTAGCAGAAAAATGGAGATGAGGTCGAGCTAGAATACATCAGTAAAAATTCTTAGATCTAGCTCAAATTTAATATTAATAATTTCCATTGCATCCAAGACTAAACATCTCCAGTCAGCTCACCCAGGCTCTTCAGGAAGCTGCAGAGTTTTTGTGCGGCCTCGGTGACGTCCAGGCCAAATTTGACAGCAAAGAAAGGCAGAGACTGCGGGCACACGGACGCCACCAGCACCCGGTGCTTCGACGCGTCGCACTTCTGACGGGGACAAGAGAAAATGTCAGCCGGCGTTCAAACTTTCTTACGCGTAGTTCTCGGGCGCGGCGTACCTTATTGAGCGCCAGCACCCGCTCCACTTCCTCCAGGCTCTGCTGAGAGATCTTCTGGCTTTCCTCCTCCGACAGACAGCCGTCGCAGGAGAGACACACACTCAGCAGCAACTGGGGTCCTTCATTTAACTGAAAGGAAAGAAAATGTCTCATGTGAACAGTAGTGCTGGAAAAAAAATCATATATCACGATATGGACTATTTTATATCACGATAACGATATATATCACGATATACCATAATAAAGTATTGTTTTCAGTTATTCTCTGAAAAGTTTGACAAAAATTTTATTGCTTACTTTTCAACTTTATTTTGAAAGGACATTTAGCTGAACTGTCACAAACATACATTTTAGTGCAGCAAAAACAGGTAGGTACAGAGGTACAGTAGCTTTCACATTTTTTTTAAAGTGCACAACAGTTTCTGAGAGGAAAAACACATTTTTGCACTGAAGTTCAGCTATAAAAAATAAACACAAATTATTTTTCAACTTTCTGAAATCTGTAACCTTGTAGTGCAAAGTTTGCAAACCAATATAAAGTGTCTAAAGTAAACATAAGGGTTGAAGAGAACTCTGTTTAAGGCATTAACCATGAATAAAAGTGCAAACATAAAAGGCTACTTTGTAGAAGTAGATATGATTCTATCAAATTTATCGTTGCAGGTTATTTAATTACATATTTGCTGTAATAATTGATAAAATTAGGTTAGAAACGATAGAAATGATTTATATATCGTCCCCACGATATGTATCGTCATATTGCCCAGCACTAGTGAACAGCATGTGAATTTTTAATATAAACCTAATATATCGTTACACATTAATAACCTCAAACCCAAGCTGAAATAACCAGGGGTAACCAGACAGTTAGTCCTCTGGATCAGCAAACAGATTCCAATAAATAAATTAGGTGAAATGTCATGATGATAAACATCTTAATTAACCAATCAATAACAGTGTTGATGTATGCATTACCTGTCCATTGCCCTCCTCTCTGTCCGTGTTTAAGATGGCGGCATCGTCATCACTCTGTTTCTTGTTGCACTGCAATCATAAATATGTCAGGAAAAATAAAAGTCCCCCAGAATCAGCTCTGGTGAGAGCGATGAAACCCATCATACCTGTTTGGTGCAGTTCTCACACTTCTCCTTACGCTTGGCTATGCTGATCTCTGACATTTTCTTTGGCAGGTCCCTTTTACCTGAGAATGACATGTTGGTTTTAAAGGACAGCACCGCGAGCCTCCCTGTTGCTGACCGTTTCCCGGCGGAGCCTCGGCGGGGTTTTGTCCCCTCCACCCTCCTCTGGGAGCCCGTCTCCCCCTCCACAGATCCTCCTATCACCAGCAGCCGGCTTATCACAAACAGCAGCACCTCTAACTAACGGTGGGAAAGCTGCCCGTGAACGTTCACTGGTGTGACGTCATCACGTTTCAATCAAATGGGTCGTGGTAATTATATACACAGCTCCAACAGAAATGTGACGGAGCAATTACATCAAATTATGGGCTTTAACAAAGAAAAAAAACGATTATGGTGTAAAAACCCACAATAGTTTTTAGCCCACAGTCGTTAGGCCTCCTATAAAGATACAAATTATTACTCTGAGAGCATTTAAAATGGACTTCAACAGCATATTTGCAGTCTGGTCGCTAACGTAAACTAGAGCCAGCTGTGGCTTTACATTTAACTGTCATTTAAAAACAGGCCTTTCTTCTTCCTCTTTTTTAGGGCAGGTACTTTATACTTATTAAGGCTTGAACGTTGAAACGTGGGCCAGTTTTGACCAGGTGGGTCGGGTTTTAACGGTTCAAGGTTGAATTCTGGGGTAACTCACCGGACGGTTGCTACTTCTTAGCTCCTTCGGACAAAGACATGAAAAACGGCGGAGGAGCAGCCACTGCTAAAGGCGGACGGCAGCTGCGGGCGAGCGGGCGAGTTACCCAGCACTCTTTCGCTTTCAGGTCAGGTGGTTGGTGGACGGCGTCACCGCCACTGCTGGCGCAGAGCTCTGCGGTTATTTCATAATAGGCTCTCTTCTGCTTTCAGACCTGACTGAGCTCCTGCTGTGCTCATTCCACATCCACCTCCATTGTATGACCCGGCGACACCCAGGCGCATGCGCAAACCGGACTATGGTCCGCTCCGGAAGCTTTGACTGGAGCGTTTCAGGGTCGCGGGGGTAGAAAACCCTCCAACTCGAAGGTCGATGGTTCGATCCCCGGCCCTGCGCTGAAACTATCGCTGCATATTTTATCTGGAACGTGATTGATATTATAGAGTCCTAAAAAAAATCATTTTCATTTAAACTAATGCGTGACAAAAAAAAAAAAAACATGTAACGATTTCATATTGTAATTTTTTTTGTGTGTGTGTTTCAATAAGGGAAGTGTCAAATGCGAAAGTTTAAGCTCATAAAAAAACTCAATTATTAAACATTTTAGTTGCAGAAAATCTAAAACACACAAAATCTTCTACGCTATATGTTTTTATTTTATTTTCGCAACCCCCAGCTCCAGCTTTTATTTTGAAGGCTGCTCGAAAGCGAGCCGGTCCAATCAGAAAGCGCGGATCCAGGAAGGAAGGGCCAGTTGCTTCAGTTGCAATAACATGAGTACAACTTCCTCGTAATTCACGCGTTTCCTCGAGCAAATTGTCTTTTCTTAGACATACAAGGCGAAAGTTCACAGTAGGATAGAAGATTTTAAGGTAAGCAATAATGACATCATACAGAGTCCTCATGTTGGCATCATATTCAGTAATCAGCTCTGTGTATCACATCCACCCATCTTCAGAATTATGAATAGGAGCTCTTTTTGCCGTCTTTCATTTCCAGTTAATGTATTGGGTCATCCAAAACAGAAAAAGAAGGAGTAAATAGGCGGTGATTTATATGTTTTCCTCTTTTCTGTATGAAGCCCTTAAAGCAAATTGTTTCTGTGCTTTTCATGACTAAAAATGCTAAACCAGTGATGTGTCTCTTACTAAAATTAATTATAGGACCGTTCTTAAAGCAGGAAAGAGATTAGGTCTCAATCAGGAACATAATTGAAGGATCTTAAGTAACTATGAAAATGTATTACCACTATAGTCATCTGTTTTTTTTTCTCACCTTGAGAATAACTAACAAAATATATTTTTTCGCTTTTGTAATGTTTGTTTGAAGTCCAGATTGAGTTGATCCACGAGCACTTTCTGGCTTTCGCACCATAGTTGGATTATATGTGGGTTAAATTTAGCTTAATTCTACTAGAAATGACAGTAAATTTAAGTGTAAATCAGAAAGGTTTGTTAAAGTCACCCTATGTAGTAATACCACTTCTGCCCAAATGGTGGCAGCGTATCACAAGGAAGCTCGGGTGTTAGGGTTAGATGTGGCAGCGTATCGCGACTCAAATCAATACTCCCCGTGTGGTCAGAAGAGGTATTGCCACATGGAGTGGCTGTAAAAACAAATCACCCTGGTGTTTTAGAAATGTTTTATAATTTTGACCCCACCAGGTGCCTCGGTGACAGGTGTTACTACTACATCACCGTCAAAATAAATCCAAATGCGTGTCTTGAAAATTGAACGGAGTTCTCATTTAAGGTGTATTGATTAAGTGAATGTAAGACTCTGTTTGTTAGTAGACACATAAACTACTGGATTTATTTTTGTGCCGTTGTTCAGATGGGATACATGACTGTAGAGGAGCAAAGCTCCACCCTGCTGCACCTCAAGAGATCTCCAGGTATCCGCTCCTGGTCTCTTCTTGTTGGTAAGTTGTTTGCATAATCAAATATAAAGAAGGAACATTAAATAAGCTTTCGTAAAACCTGCAAACATTTCAGTAAAAAATGTTCTGGATTGCTTTTAAATAGGAAACCTTTCATTTTAATTGCAGGTATAGCTTCTGTCGGGCTGGCGGCTGCGTACTACAGCTCAGGTACAGACGTTTCTCACACGTTTCTCAACACAGCTGCCTGCTTTAGCGTGTAACCTTATTTTTTCCCTCTCTGTCCTCGCCATCCTGCCGATCCACAGACAGCCTCCTGTGGAAGCTCTTCTACGTGACGGGCTGCCTGTTCGTGGCCATACAGAACATGGAGGAGTGGGAGGAGGCCGTGTTCGACAAGACCAGGAACCAGATAGAGCTGACGACCTGCAGCTTGTACACGTTGGTGCTGACGCTGTGGAGGAAGGGCAGAGAGAGAGGTCAGTGAAGCACTCAGGCCATTAGAGGACTCCATTAGTGCGGTGAGAGAGCAGGATATCGGATCTTTGCGTCTTCTCCTCCCCCCTCAGTGGTGCTGGACCTGACACAGCTGTGTGACGTCTGCGTCCAGGAAGAGCGGGTGCGTTACTTAGGGAGGGGCTACCTGCTGATGCTGCGGCTGGCTGCGGGCTTCTCCTACCCCCTCACTCAGAGCGCCACACTCGGGGGGCGCAGGTTGGTAATCTGCAGCTACAAAACGCACTAATTAACACCCACGATGCTTTAGTTCAAACGAAGCCTGTTAATCTGTCGGAGCATTTTCATTTTTATGGAAGCCTGACTGTACTTGGATTCAAATGGAGATGTAACCGTAAAGGTGAAAGGTCACATCATTTTGTTGCTCCACCTTCAGCTTTGATTAAGGCACATATTTGGTTTGTAGATCTTGTAACGATGATGAGAGACTCTCACCCCTACCTTCGGTTATTGTCTAGCACATGTGTCAAACACAAGGCCCGTGGGCCAAATGTGGCCCGCCATGTCATTTTATGTGGCTCTTGAGAGCTTGAGCATTATTGGCTTAAATTTTAAACCAATATTTTAAGACTTAAAATAAGCTTTCGCCACTTTGAAGCGCATATTGACAATAAACTACATCTCACATCATGCATTTCATCATTACCCACAACGGTAGTTATGAGCAAGACGATTTTTCAGAACTGATGGACTTCAGAAAAACCTCTACAAACTAACCCCAACATGTCCAAGAAAAGAAAAATTGATGCACAAGGAAGGCAGTTTCATGAACGATGGGAAAACAATTACAAGTTTGTATCTCAAGGTGAAATAACAGTATGTCTTTTGTGTTATGAGGCGGTGTCAGTCGTGAAAGAGTTTAATCTACGTCGGCATTTTGATAGCAAACACGGGCCAAGAGCTAAGTATGCTAAATTTAGCCTGAAAGAAAATCAAAGAACCGCTTCTGCTTCTGAAACCAAGGTAATGGATACTCTTACAACCACAAACCCTGGGTTTAATATAATAATGACTTAAATATTTGAAACTTGAATACATAATAAACACATAAACTGTTATCTGACCAATCTGTATTGTCATCTTGGATGCTCATGAGGTCATTGAAGGAAAAAGATTTTTGTGTGATGGATAAACTCGACTAACCCAGATCATGACACTCCCACCTCAGGCATGCACGGTTGACATCACACATGGAGAATGCAACGTTTTATCCTCCATCTTCCAGGTTCAGTCTGGACTCATCTGATCACGTGACCTTTAACCATCGATACGGAGCCAGATCTTCATGATCCCCAGTAAAATAAAACCTTTTTTTTTAAAGATTAGCCTCACTGATGAGCAGTTTACTCAAGGCCTCACATCATCCATGAGGCCGAGCTCACTATCGTCATTAAACGTTAATAACATCACTACTGTTGATGTTATCTGGGTAAATTTAATAAAGTGGTTCAGAGATCTCATGTTGGGATCATTCAGGATTTTTTCCAACCACATTTCTTTCTCAGATAAGATACAATCCTTTCAAGTTTGAACTCTTTTTTAAATATAGTTTCAGAACTCTCCTTAGCTGTTTTACTCGATTCAGTCTAATGATTTGACACTTCTGAACACTGTCAGTCTCTCCAAAGTCTGTGCTACTATCACAGTAAAAGCTTTATTACTTTATAGACACACGTGTATCACGTATGAAGAGTAGTACCTCCACACGCACACGGCACTAGGGGTGAGTATTGGCAAGGACCTCGCAATACGATATGTATCATGATACTTGGGTCAGGATATGATATCACAATATATTGTGATATTCTACCCAGTTAAAGGTGGGGTAGGTGTTCCTGGAAAAAAAACGGTTCCAGCAATCCAACTCAAGTGAGATTTTGAAAATATACACTCCCTCCCTCCTCCCAAAGGCTCCGCCTCCTCCTCTTCAGCCCACCCCTCGAAACCACACCTTCACACGATTCACGACTACATGAACCGCAGGGAGGGAGGGAGTGCATTGATATTTAATGGACGTATCATGCAGCCAATGAAAGTAATGATGATCACTATTTTGATTGGTCAGAGTTTTTCTCTGATTATACCCTCTAGACCAGACCAAAACGTTTCGGTTTTTTTTGCAAACATTTTATTTCAGTGGGTGCAATGGGAATGTGAAAAGGTTTTCAGGCAATATTGTAAAAAGTGTTGCGATAAAAGAACACCTACCCCACCTTTAATATCAAAATTAAAAGTAGAGATGAAAAATCAAGTTGCTGTTTTTGTTCATCAGATGATATTGATCATTCAGAGGACAAACTATTTGCTTCAAAACAACCTATTTATTGTTAATTAGTGTTTTTGCACATTTCAATTTTAAACAATTTAAATGTGAAAATTAAACAATTCTAAAAGAAAAACTATTAAAAAAAAAAAAACTAAAAAAATCGATATTAGGAGCTGAAAAATCAATATTATATTGGGCGTCCAAAAATCACGATATATTGCCAAATCGATTTTTTTTCAGCACCAGTCCTTATGTTGACTCATGAGCCTGTGAACCTTCCTTCTCTCGTCCCGTCAGCGACGTGGAGGCGGTGGGCGCCCTGCTGAAACGCTTCCTGGCTCTGGAGGAGCTGCAGAAACGGCGGCAGCAGGAGTTTGAGGCCGAGTACGACGAGGATGAGGAGGGTTCTCTGGACAACAGCAGCGGCTCGGATGAAGAAGCAGACCAGTAGCTCTTCCTCCCCTGAAGCAGCGCAGTAGAATCATCACCACACCAAGACGAGTGTACTGTAGCCTGCTGGGTTATAAGTTTGTACACGTGCACTACTGTCAGCGCACGTAAAAGGAGGAGAGTTCAGGGCCTCTGCTTCTGTAGAAATGTGTCACTACTTTGATTTTTTATGACAAAATAGCAAGAGAAGCAGAGGAAATGAATTAGCCTCCTTTTACGCGTCTTATGGACTTGGATACCTGTACAGTGTTTTTTATAATTTGCCTGCAGGGACTCGATCCACACCAACACCTGAGAGGAAGGACATTTTGAGTTTTGTCAGAGGTCTGAAACAGCAATTTATCTAGACATGCAAACCTCGATTGTCCCAAGTGCTGACATTAACTGCCATTTTCCTGCAGACACTCAAACCTGCTTTTATTTGTGTTGTTTTATTCTCTAATGGCAGTTTACACTCCTTACCATCTAATAATAGATGAAGGGTTGTTTTCACTCTGAAACGCTCCTTTTAAAGGTGGAGTCAGTTGGCTGAGGATCATCTCTTCTGTGTGACGTGGAGATGAGCATGAGATGAAGACAGCTCAGCCTTTTCTCCACAAGAAGACAGAATATGGTGTCCTGGATGTCCTCCACTGCTGTCCCTTTGCTTTCTCCTTCCTTGATTTTGCTGACTGGAGACGTTGTGTCGCATGTCTGTGAAGATTCTCGCTTGTTCAGGTGACCGGTTCATCGGTCTCAGAGAAAGCTGGAATCTCAAATGTGTCCTCCACCCGTACGTCAAATAGTCCCGTGTGTAACTATGTAACGCAGGACACTCGCTTGAAGACAGTGATGTAGATGATTTGGACAGAGAGGCTCAGAGGAGCCATCCATCCATACAGACAACCTGTTTTCAGTCTACCTGGCTGTTCTTTCACCTGTACCAGGAAGTTAATGAACACATGAAACGTCTTCCAGGAAGGACACACTACACCCAGCTGGTGGATCAGACGGGTCACATGAGTGTAGATCCGAACGACCCTCACCTGGGCTCATTGTTCAGGGCAGGTGTGAAGCCAAACCAACTCATTCGGTCCTGAGTTTTGGGTCTAACGACTCTTACTGGATTACATCGTTCACCCAACGAGCCTGTCTGGGCTCTGAGATCCATAACCAGCTTCCCCTGAGACTGATGGAGCTACTTGGAGGAGCAGGGAAACATTTCAACTGGGTCAAGATGCACCGGCAGCAGAAATGCAAGCAGTACCGACCCAGACTGACCCGTACTGACCCAGACTGTCTTGTCCTGTACCAACCCAGACTGTCCCGTAGTGATCCAAACTGACCCCTACCATTCCAGACTGTTCCATAGAGTTCCAGACTGACCCGTACTGTCCCGTACTGACCCAGACTGTCCCATACCGACCCAAACTGACCTGTACCGACCCAGACTGACCTGTACCGACCTAGACTGTCCCGTAGTGATCCAAACTGACCCGTACCTTTCCAGACTGTCCCATAGAGTTCCAGACCGACCCAGACTGTCCTGTACCGACTCAGACTGACCCATACTATTCCGTACAGACCCAGACTGTCCCATACCGACCCAAACTGACCTGTACCGACCCAGACTGACCTGTACCGAACCAGACTGACCTGTATCGACCCAGACTGTCCCAGACTGTCCCGTAGTGATCCAAACTGACCCGTACTTTTCCAGACTGTCCCATAGAGTTCCAGACCGACCCAGACTATTCCGTACAGACCCAGACTGTCCCATACAGACCCAGACTGTCCCATACCGACCCAGGCTGTCCCATACCGACCCAGGCTGACCCAGACTGAGCTGCGCTGCTCGGTGGAAATGTGGCTTCACTGATGTGTGCACATGCGTGTGCAGGTTCAGGGCATTATGACACTGCAGAGTCTTTCCACAGGACGAGTCTTTACTGATGTTCTCAGAACATCTACCACCACGAGCCTCTTGACAAATTATCTTCCTCGTCTTTTTTATTTTTTCTCTGCCATGACGCTGCCATTGATATTTTAACTTTTAAATATCACGTCTACTGGACTGATTACTGTTTGAGAGCACACCTGATTACAGATTCACCGTGCCTTCCTGCTGAAGTCTTAATGAGCGTTTGTGCGTCTGAGACGGTGGAAAGTGACTTTCCCACGGTTTTCCGGACCACCCAGCTAGCTTCCAGCTTCCCTGCGTGTTGGTTTGTTTTCAGTCTGAAACGCAGATGAACGCGTGTGTAAACTGTAACGGAGCACAGAAAACTATGAACTCAGTCAGGAGTAAATTACGTGTGAAATGTTTTACTGTTCTGTCTTTTGATATTTCTCAAACTTTTGTGAACCAAAGACTGAAACTCAGGTTAAAACGTCTCCTTTTAGTCAAACTGTTTGGACTTTTTCTGTTTCTGATTAGGGGGGAAGGAGGAAAAGCTCGCTGTGAACTGCTCAATAACAAAATCTTGATTTTGTTTTTACTAAGTGTTGGATGATTTTATTATTATTTCTTTTTTTACTTAAGTTTGATCAACTTACATTAAACTGCTTTGTAAACTTTAATTTCTTCTAGTTTTTCCTCCACACTTACCTCCATTCACAGGATTTTGCATTAAAGCTTACACACATATAAAAATCACTTCTGTTAGTTTTAGAAGCAAAGAGTCCAGAGTGCAGAATTAGAATTAATTAATTTAAAAAGTCAGTTTGATGTCGGAGAGGTGACCTCCTCTACTGCACCACGGTCTTCACGCAGTCTCGGACGTCCTCCATTATCCTCTGTATCGGCGCCGTGACGGGGCTCACGTGCTCCTCTATCCACTCCTGAGCGGTGGCTTCTGGGTAAAGATGCACCATCTCCTGTCTCACTGCGTCTGCTTTCTCTTGGATCGTTGCCAGATACCTGAGATGTGACAGACGAGCTTTGAGAGACAGACATGCTACCAGTTCCACCAGGTTTGGGGTTTTGGATATTAATCTATGGTTTGGCATTAACAAGTTACTGCTGGAATTTAAAACATTTTTGTTTTTTTATTTCACACCGATATCAGTTTCAATTTCATTTAAAAAAAATACTTGATTACTCTTAGGGAAGAGTCATCTAGCTCTTATGGACTTCCGTCTTACAACAGTTGATAAAAACCAGCCAAAGCAACCGTTGACTTGCACCCTGGTCGTCTTTCTGTGACGGCGATGCGTCGCCTCACTGTTGTCACGCATCAGCAACGATGAAACGAGCGGCTCACAGAGCTGCAGACGCAGTTAAGAGACTCGAAAACGTAATGACGAAAAGAGAAGGTGATAATGGCAGAAGAAGAGACCAAACCGCCTGGAGGAACGTCTCACTGTGTTGTAAAAGCGACTTTAACCTCCATACCTGTAGGAGGAGCCGCTGAGCTGAGTGCTGCAAAACCTCCTTTATTATTATTTTTTTTGGTGCCTGAAACATGGGAACGCTTTTCAAAACTACTATTAGTGCATATTGATTTTTATTTTAAAAAAGTAGTACATAGCATTCAATCTGCAGTGTGTAAGAAGGACCCTGATGGTTTGCTGCTTCTAGGTGGTGAATTTCTGGGGTGCAACAAACCAGTCCACCTCACAGAAGACATCCCATAATGCAACGGTCGGGATGGTCACATGACTTTCTTGCATTTGTACCAGAACATAGTTGTTTTTTATGGTTGCATACTACATACAAACAACCACTGCTGCACCAGTATGCAGTATCCATACTAGATAATGAAAAACAATGTAGTATGCAGTATGCATACTACATAGTAAATGAAAAACAATGTATGGAGTTTCAAAAACTCTCGAATTTTTGGGCCTGGGACAAGCAACAAAACTGGAATCAGGTATAAATGTTTTAAAAATTAAATCCTGGATTAGCACTTCTTCAATACAGCCTGATGTTTGTTTTTAAAAAAGCTATTCCCGCACTTAAGGGAACGCTTGGAAATCCTGGAGAGGCTCAGAGGAGACCGGCGGCTCCTGCACAGTGACACCCCGTCGGTGGTTCATCTCCCAGAGGGAGAGCTGCTGAAGATAATGGGAACTCAGGTTTCTTAGCTCCTCTGTTGTTAAACAGTTTGAAGAATGAATGAAATTAAATTCTGAAAAAGCTTTGAGGCAAAGGTTGTAATTCCAGTGTTTGGTGGAAATGTGGTAAACGTATAAACCGCTCTGGAGATGTCATTGTGACTCCAGAGACTCTCTCTTAGAAGGTTCGTGGAGATAAAATGTTTCTGGGATTCAGTTCCATGATCTTTGAGATTGACAAAGTAACCAAAGCTGGACGCTACAACAAACATTCCCATTTAAACATCTCTGACAACATATTTCCAGGTGAAATCTTTGAAGAGGGAATACTTACAGTGAAGCTTGTGTGTGAATCTGCATGGAGATCAGCGGGTTCACCATCCTCCTCTGTTGGTGGTACGGGCTGAACCAGCCTCTGACGAACCTGCAGCACACAAGTACGCAGCCTTTCAGACTGATGGCTGCAGTTGAACCTGCAGCTACAAAAACTGACTGCAACGGTTAAATGCACTCGACCTTTTCTAGCACTACTGAGCACGCAATTCATTTTTATACTGGAAGTCACATTTACGTGGCACTTTGTGAGTCGACAGTTTTTTTTTTATAGTCTGTGAAGTGGTGTTTCTATTATACACAAACTTGGACGCTCGTAAATGCTCCACAAGAAACGTGGAGTTCAGCGTCTTGCCCAAAGACACTCCAACAAGAGAACGACGGAGGTCAGGAATCAAACTACTAGGGATGTGAAAAAAAAAAAAAAGATTTGGCGATATATCGCGATTTTCGGCCACCTGATATAATATCGATTTTTTAGGAAAATTCATTTATTCACTTAAATGTGCAAAAATACTAATAATAAACAATAAATAGGTTGTTTTGAAGCAAATAGTTTTGACTTAATTTGTCCTCTGAATGATCAATATCATCCGATGAACATATACAGCAACTTGATTTTTCATCTCTACTTTTAATTTTGACATTAACTTGATAGAATATCGCAATATATCGCGATATTGTGATATCGTGTCATGGCCCAAGTATCACGATACATATCGTATTGCAAGGTCCTTGCCAATACTCACCCCTACAAACTACGTATCCATCAGTTGACAGTCAACTGCTCGACCTCCTTGCCCAAAATACCGATGACCCCAACACCAAAAAAAAAAAACCAAAAAAACAAAAGCATATTTTACAAACCACTCATAACTTACATGCCGCTTTCAAAAAACCTCAGCTCCTCCGAGTTGAGCAGCGAGTCCAGCTCCACGACCAACTCAGCCAGCCTCCTTCCCGGGAACGACGAGTCCGCCGCAGACGTCCTGAAAGCCGTGCAGGTGGAACCGTCAGATCGCTTGAACGCAGCGGCCGCGCTGCTCATCGGTAACGGCGTGCATCAGTGGCGTCTCACCTCTCCATGGCCTCCACCTCCACCGAGGAAATGCCCAGCGTCTCCGCCGCTTTGCTCTGAGCCTCGGCGCTAAACTGACCGTGGACGAGCGTCTGGAGGCACGCCGCCAGCGACGGGAGGCTCACGGGCATCAGCTCGCACAGCACTGACATGTGGTCGTACCTGGTGGCGGGAACACAACGGAACGAGTGAGGACACGCTGGACATGAAAAGATCATAAATCTTTTGACTGAACAGTCTTTTTTTTTAAGGATCAGTCAGTTTAGCCACGTTCCTCTTAATCTTTTCTTAAGAGGTCTGCCAATTATGATTTTGGCCAATTACAGTTTTATTTTTAAGAACTATAATTATAATTATAACATAGCTACTAGGGGTGTGAAAAAAATTGATTTGGCAATATATCATGATTTTCAGGCGCCCCGATATAATATCGATTTTTCAGCTCCTAATATTGATTTCTTATTGGTTACTAACGGTTACTTAAATGTGCAAAAACACTAATAATAAACAATAAATAGGTTGTTTTGAAGCACATAAATTTGACTCAATTTGTCCTCTGAATGATCAATATCATCTGATGAACATATACAGCAACTTGATTTTTCATCTCTACTTTTAATTTTGATATTAACTGGTAGAATATCGCAATATATCATGATAATATCGTATCGTGACCCACGTATCATGATACATATCGTATTGCGAGGTCCTTGTCAATAATCACCCTTAATTAGGGATGTCCGATAATATCGGCCCACCGATATTATCAGCCCGATATTGGCATAAAAATGTAATATCTGTAAATATCTTTATCGTTTTTTTTTTTGCTTATAATGAAAACCGATAAAAATAATGCCTGGATTTCACCGAATAAATGCTGTATATAGGCCTATGGGCTCTCGAGACATTTACCGGCGCGCAAATGATGACCTCATCAGGAAAATGTTTCCTTTTTTAGCACTTTACCTCAAGCCTAAAGTATTATTTATAGCTCAAAGAAATGTGCAGTTTTCAAAATTGTACAGTATAGTTTCCACATTGTGAATTAATTCAATTAAGGTGATTGAGTTTTAGTTAAAGAAACAGTTCTTGAAGCGTCCAACAAATGCAGGCTAATTTAACACTGAAAAAAATAGAGTAGCCTGTCTGTTATTTTAGTTGGCTCTACATGCTGCTATGCTGCACATAGTTGTACAGGTACAATGTTTTACAATTTGTAAAGAAGTCAAATTTGCCCTATTTGTAGGGAGCATTGTCAAGATTATCTCAGGGAGAGTGTGATCCAAACTGTTGTTTGAGACAATTAAAAAATAAATAAATATGGCACTTTTTCCATAACTTAAGTTGAAGTAGTTTTCTTATTTTGCACAGACAATGTTTACTTTTGGAAAGCCTTGTTGCCTTTGAAAATGCATCCAGTGGGGCGTCACAATAAAATTAGGCATGTGTTAATTCCATGACAGGAGATATGTGATGTTACCTAAAATTAGTTTTGAGGAAAAATAGCCCGCATATATTGGTATCGGTAGATATCGGAATCGGAAATTGAGAGTTGGACAATATCGGCATATCGGATATCGGCAAAAAAAGCCACTATCGGACATCCCTACCCTTAATAGCTACATATAATCAACCAGCGGCTGCAGGTTATGAAGCCACTTTGTTGGCTGACGGGCTCAACAGGATGATGCACTTTTAAATGTTGGATTAAATTTCTGTCCCTTCTGGTTGTCGTTCTTCTGCCCATCATTTATGGCACACATTCTGCAAAAATCTCCCATCTAAGACATAATCTCCCAGCAGCTGCAAATCACCCTGTTCAGACCACCAGCTGATCTGGCGTCTCTTACCGCTGCCAGCCTGTGACGGCGATGCCTCTGAGGTTCACGGCAGCAGAGAGGGAAGCAGCCACCTTCAGCCACTGCAGGTGGTTGTCCACGTGCCTCTGGGTGCTGGTCACGCACGTGTAAACGGCCGTGGAGCCTTTGAAGGAGCTGGCCGCCCACACGTCTGACATGCCGGCGCTGGAGTACTTCTCCAGCACCGACACTGGACACAAAAAAAGAATTATATATAGGGAGGCACGATAACTGTTTTTTAAAACCGATAACTTTCAGCTCCCAAAGGCCGATACTGATACCGATAACACACACATATACCTAAGATCATTACATCAATACTATGAACAAAACCAAAAACTGTTTTGGCTCTTTAAATGAAAAGATATTTATTTTTTACAATGAAAAACTATTGTCAAGCCTCTTAAACATTTTCATAAAGCTATCAAACAAACCTATTGATGTCTCACATCAACTTAAATAAGCTGCATTACTGACTGATATAAAAAATAAAGGCTCCTTGAACTGATGGAAAAACATGCATCAGAATTACTAACTGAAAAAATTCATTCCTCAATGACAATAAAAAACAATGCACAGTGCATAATGTACTGACACAAGTTAGACTTGTCTGTGTAAATAAACTGAAAAAGTGCACTCCATAGTAACAAAGAAATTACATTTAAAGGATTTTGGCTCATAGTTCCATTCAAATGAATGCCTTTAATTAAAGTAAATGAGGTTCAGTAGTTTTGGGTTTTTTTTTTAATCTCATGGAAGCTTTAGATGAGAGAGATGATGGTGATGAGAGGAGAGGTTGACTTGCTGCTGGCTTGCTTACGTTAGCTCACGTTAGCGCGATTTCAAAACTCCATGGAAGCGATGGTTAAGTTTCAGGTGGCTGATCGGGTTTGACGTATTAAAGCTTGTGCTATTTTTCCCTCCTTCGCTTGGAGAATTTGTCACAAATAACCAGCGAATTATCTTCCTCTGAAACTTTAACAAAGTTCTATACAATCGCCACCATGTTTTTTGTTTTTTTTTTATTAGCGCACTGTGCCGCAATGCAGCATTCAAGGTGTAACGTAAATTCCTCCATTCCCTCATTTGCTAGTCGTTCTTTCAGCCTTTTCTATTTTTTCTATTTTTTATGTGTAACATGTGGGAAAATACTGCGAATATCAATTCACGTCAGCAACTACTAAAATTATGACCAAATTATTGTTTTCTGGCATGAGGGGGTATTCTTGATTTTCCTTACTGAGATATCGTTTTTCTGATTATGCCGATGTGACTTGAACATAACATTCACTGCCGGTCATTCAAGGCTCAGAGGGAGCGAGGCACTGCCGTGTTGACAAAAATATATATGTTATCGGGACTATTCGTCATGATATCGGACTTTATCGGGATGACGTCATAATTTCCTGTTATCGGCCCGATAGTTATCGGGTCGATAATGATCGTGTGATGCTTTGCACTGCACTATTTGATCATTTTAAATATAAGAAGACAGGTAAGTTAACAGCGAGTACGTGGCTCCTACCAGCTGCGTCCACGTCCAGGTTGGGGGTGTAGTCCCACAACATGGGCTGCACCAGTCCCACCAGACCACTCGCTGTCACGTGGATAACAAGAGAATAAAGTCAAGAGATGCAAAGATCCAAAAACCAGCAGCGGTTGTAAAAATGGGATCTGAGGGTCACTAACAACAGTATTTCAACTTTCAGTGACCCCCCCAGGTGTAGACAGACTTCTCACCTTTCAACGTATCCTGGCTCATGCCTCGCATCATGTCGTCCCACATTATGACGCTCATGTGAGGCCACGCCTCCTTGACCGCCTTAACCACCTTGGTCACGTGACTGAGAAAAAGCTGCTCCACCGTACGTCCGGGCGAGGCCAGCCACAGCGTGGAGTCCTCGCCCTCGCCGAGCGTGTAGACCTGGAGACGGCGCAGGCGGGCGCGTGAGACACAGCTGTGGAGCGGCGGTCGGTCGGCGGGAGACGAACCCTCACCTCGTCTGCGCCGATGTGCAGCGTATTTAGACCGGGGTGCAACTCCACCACCTGCTTCAGCATCTCCATCACCAGCTTCACGCCTTCCTCTTTGTGAGGATTCAGCGTCCCCAGGCAGTGGGGAACCTCCCTGAGGCGCCGCAGTGACTGATGCTTCAACACAAACTATCACAGAGGACACAAAAAGCATTTAAAGGATGCTATAACAGCAAGTTTAGAAAGATGTGGACAGATTTGTTGTCATCCACTGTATGTAGCGATAGCGCTTCAGACCACCTGGGGTCCAGCAGATCACCGGGACGTTAATGAGTCAGGCCCCGCCTTAAAAACACAATGAAGTGGACCTCTACTGGGACAAACATGTTCCAGAATGTTCACACTTATTAGCGGATCTATACGCCCTCATGTGGTCAAGCGTGGTATTGCTACATGGAGTGGCTTTGATTTGTTTTATGTACAGCGATCCCTTGCCAATTCGCGGCTTTAGTTCCACGGTTTTAGTTATTAGCGGATTTTTCTGAAATATGTAATATAATTAAAAATGGCAGAAACATCACATGATGTTGTGCGCGTTCTCTCACAGCGAAGAAATGTTGTGAGTCAGCCTGGCCCCTTTAAGAAAGTGGCCTTACGGGTAATGTAGTGTGTGTGTTGTGGGACGGCAGAACGAAAACGGGGTTAGATGAAAAGTGTAGTGAGCATCAACAGCAGCCCAGCGTGTATAGATTTACATTCTCTGTTAACCGACAGGAGCCCAACAATACAACCTGTGTGATGTTACAAGTTCCTGCAGTGCCAGAATAAAGTGCTCGTTCCATGCAGAGAAAACCGGACTGTTTCTTTTGTTGTTGTTAGTGTGTTAGCCGCTAATTATGAGCCAAAAATAGCACAATACCAGCAGTTTGGTTACTACGGTTCAGAGACCAGAGGCTGTGAAGGTAACAGAAAGACCACAGTTGAGCCTTTGTCTTGTTTCACTGCAGTGCCTCGCTACTTTTTGGTTTTTTTTTAAACATCTTAAACACATTATTTAGGTTCAGGGGGCTCTGGCTCCAGTTCGCGGATTTCTACTTTCGCCATTAACCGCGAAAAATAAGGGATTACTGTATAACATTAAGCAGAGTCAACACATCCACCAGGGGGCAGTGACGAGTCAACTACTGATATCAACAAATGCAGTGACTCCTGCTGTCACTCCGAGGTCCTTCATCATCTCTCCAACTGTTTTGAACGCGGTATTTGTCCCAGCGTTCAGCGTTGCAGTCGTTACATCGTAAAAATGCAGATAATCTCAGATGAGCTCGCCTGCCTTTTTTTTTTTTTAATCTCCATCATTTCTTGGTGCTCAGTTAAACTAACTCAATACTGCCCCCCCAAAACGTTCAGTGGTACTGCTCCTTTTCACCTGCATCACAAACAGAGACAACGTGCAAAAAGACCAACAGAATTGGTTAAATATATTATTGATAACCAAAAGTCTCCTTTATGCTTCTGCGGAGCAGACATGCACATCTGCTATACAGTCATCTTTAGAGTTTATACTTGTGCTTGATATTTGTCTCGCTCTGTAATTACACCATCAACCACTAGATGGCAGTGCAGGTTTTTTTCCTGCAGTAGTGAGCTTTCTTCTGCTCACTTCCTTCATGTAACAACAGTACAAATAGTGAGTACTAGAGCTGGGCAATACTTGGAATTTTGGTATTGATCTGATACCAAGTAAATACAGGGCCAGTATCGCCAATACCGATACTTTTTCATATCAAGCTTCATCTATCATTAACTTTTGTGATTTTTGTTTTTGGATTATTTTGTTAAAGCCAAGAATAGAATTTCATCAAACTTTGTCTTCAACATTTCTGTGTAAATATTCCTTGGATTTGAATTACTGTTCATAATGTTTATATTATATCTTTCAATACTTGTGTAATTTTTTTTTGCACTGTGTGCACTTTCCTGTTACTTCAACTTTAAAAATGTCCCCGTAGTGGGATAAATAAAGGATTATCTAATGTTATTTTATCTTAGATAACACCTTTCAATGGGATACATGACATGTACTGGTTTATTTCAAGGTCTTAACTAGTGCTGGGCGATATGACGATACATATTGTAGGGACGATAGAAAAGTGTGTATCGTGCCATTTCTCTTTTATCGTTTCTAACCTAATTTTATCAATTATTACAGCAAATATGTAATTAAATAACCTGCAATGATAAATTTGGTAGAAACATATCTACTTCTACAAAGTAGCCTTTTATGTTTGCACTTTTATTCATGGTTAATGCCTTAAACAGAGTTCTCTTCAACCCTGATGTTTACTTTAGACACTTTATATTGGTTTGCAAACTTTGCACTACAAGGTTACAGATTTCAGAAAGTTGAAAAATAATTTGTGTTTATTTTTTATAGCTGAACTTCAGTGCAAAAAATGTGTTTTCCTCTCAGAAACTGTTGTGCACTTTAAAAAAAAAAAAAAATGTGAAAGCTACTGTACCTCTGTACCTACCTGTTTTTGCTGCACTAAAATGTATGTTTGTGACAGTTCAGCTAAATGTCCTTTCAAAATAAAGTTGAAAAGTAAGCAATGAAATTTTTGTCAAACTTTTCAGAGAATAACTGGAAACATACTTTATTATGGTATATCGTGATATATATCGTTATCGTGATATAAAATAGTCCATATCGTGATATATGATTTTTTCCATATCGCCCAGCACTAGTCTTAACTATATATTTTTTTAATTGGCTCCAGTAACATATGACTTAAATAACATGTACTTTGAAAGTTAATATGAGTTGATCCTGAAGATGACCACTCTGATCTACCTGGATACTCTCTGTTGGAAGGAAAAAAGAAAAAATATTTTTACATGAGTATCATTCGATATCAATACCAGTGTTGGTATCGATATTTGGATCGATCCGTCCACCTCTAGTGAGTACAGACAGTACAGTGAACAGGTGATAAATGAGACTTTTTCTTACCTCCATGTGACCAAATGTCTGCACGAGTGGGATCACATCCATCCCCTTTGATCTGGCAAACTCCTGCATGGACAAAACCTCCTCTCGGCTAAGAAAAAAAGAAAAGAAAAAAAAAAACAGCAAATGGTGAATGTCCATCTTTGCAGAACGTTACTGACCCAACCCACCTGTGCAGCTCAGACATGAAGCAACCCTGCACCTGTAGGCTGGATGAGCTGTGGCCTGCAGCAGCTGCAGCTCCCCCCCGTATGGAAACATGTCCTCATACTCCACCAGCAGGCCGTCCGCCCCCAGCCGGGAGAAGAGCTCGATCAGCTGGGGAGGAGAAAAACCGGAGCTCAGGTACAAACGTGGACGACAACAACACATGGGTGTAAGTGCTGCAGCAGCTCGCAGAGGTGGGGGGGCTCACCCTGTGGAGGTAGTCCACTCGTGGAGGGGCACCTTTCAGGTCCAGGTGGACAAGCTTCCTACCTGTGGGCCAAGGCGGAGACGCCATCCCGTCTGTCACCGAGCAGCGGGAGTTACCGAGGTTCCGGGTTTATATTCCCGCAGCAGGTCGACTCACCTCGAAAGATGAGATCACTTTTTCTGTACATTAACCGTGGTTAGAATGAAAGATAAACGCTACATACTAAAACTTGCGGTTTCTTTATATACAGTTCCAGTAAATATTGAAAGAAACGACTCTTCTTTTCCGTGAGTTTTATCCTCGGTAGGAAAACAACCATTTGGTGCATTATCGCCCCCAAGTGGTCAGTAAGGAGAACTGACCTTACTGTTTCTGATTAAAGATATTCCACCGCCGCTGTGTTCAGTTCTTCTAAAGGCTTAATTAAAAATATTAAACATTAATAACTGTTTTTTCTTGTAACATAAACATGCATACAAATAAAGCTGAACAAAAACAACCACTTTTGACCTCCAAGACCTGAACCCAGATGAGCAGAACTTGATGGATGGAAAATAAAGTTTGTAAAATTGTTAATTCTGCTGTTTGTTTTTTTTCAAACTTTCTCAAATGATGATTCTGTATTTTTTCCCCCCAGGGGTTCTAACAGTGGATTTTTTTTTTTTTATTTTTAATTCTGCAAAGCTGTTGTCTGCTCATTGGTCTGCTTTCTGCATGAATGCTCTGACTGCCCACTGATAAGGAGTTTAATTATTGATTTGTAACACTCCCTAGTCCTCAATCCATTGAACTGCAATTAAAAAAAAAAAAAAAAAAATCATGTAAACGTCTTTCCAGTGAAGATCATCATTTTTTAAAATGAACTATCTGTGTAGATTTGAACATAACTAAATAATAACTAAAAATAAATGCCTAAATGATCAAAACGATCAGCACTCCTCTCCAGACGTGCTCGGCTCTTTGTTTGCACACCTGGAGCGGAGCCACGCGTGGTCCAATGAGAGTCGCGCTTTCTTTTCCGGAGAGCCAATGGGATCGGCCGACACGCGGCCACCCGGAAGTGGGGAAGCTGTTGGCGGCGTGTATGACTGCAGCTTCTGGACGTAGCTGATGTTGTGAAGGGACATGGCTCTGCTGCGGCTGAGGAACGCGAAGGGCCCAAATGCATCAGAGATAGAGAAGAAGATTAAAAGGTGAGTTAAGGGAAACGAGGCGTAACCGGCCATTTTATCTGGAAGACTGACGCGTCTCTGTCACAGGTCTGAAACTGTCAGCTGCTGCTTTATTTACACTGTCAATATAAGTCCAACACTCTGGACTCAATCTTGTCCGGGGCGGTAATTGGGGACCGAGGAGCTTTTCCTCGTGGCTTTTGGTTCATAAATCTTCCAACAGACGTGGTCCCACTAACAGTTTTAAAATCAAAACTGGCGTAAAACCTCAACTTTCTAACAGCACACACCGTAAACATGGACAGAGCAGTAGACTGCGCTAAAAATAAGAACAAAAATAAAATAAAAGAAAGGAAACAAAACACACGTGCACAGCCAGGGCTGTTTCTGTAATTTTAGTGGCCCTTTGAGGTGATGACGTCAGTCCTGCTGAGGCTAATTGAACTGATGTCAAATTAAAGCTTCAGTTTTTAGATTCTCAGCGCCCCCTGCTGGCATCCTGGGAGCACAGTTTTTTTTTTTTTTAATTGAACACAGTTTAACTGTATAAAAACAATTTCTCGTAATGATAATATACATGCTAGACATACACTGAAATGTCAAATATAAGGCCATGTACAGAGAAAATGATAATAAAAGATAAAACCAGGGTTTTTATTAGAGATGTTCTGATACCATTTTTTTGCTCCCGATACCAATTCTTGAGCTGTAGGTATCAACCGATACCGACTATTGATCTGAGTATGATATTAAAAAAATTGCCTATAATATAATTATTATTGTTGTACAACATGAATAACTGCAGCAAATCCAACCCATTTATGTCTATATTTATTTCCAAATAGAACAGTAGAAAACAGAATAGCAAAATTAAGTATTTCTTTTTGCTGGTAGTGTAACGGAAGTAACCAGTAAATAAATCATTAAATATAAGTCTGGACTCCGGTACTTGCCGATACCGCCATTTTTAGCAGTATCGGAGCAATTTCCAATACTGATATTGGAATCGGAACAACACTAATTTTATTTATTTATTTAATTTTTTTCCTTTTTTTTGTGTCTGCATTTACATTCATGGTTCGTGCCATTGTCTAGCAAAACCAACTAGTATGTATATGCAATTTAATCTTATAGCAGACTTTTTTTTTGCGGGAGTGTGAAGGGTGAATGTGTCCTTCACCAACACTAGTTTTATAAGGTGCTATAACAATATCACAAAGTCTATAAAATCAGGCAGTTGAGTGAGTTTGGAGCAGTGATTTTTACAATAATGACCATTCTACCCTTAAATGTGTTCATCCAAACCGGTAAATAGAAGCAGTTAGAAAGGCGACCTGAGGAAAACCTTAAGATGCAAAATAATGAGACTTTTACAAAAATCAGCAGAGTGACAGGCTTTAACAGAGATGTTTTCACGATGACAGTCAAAGATGCAAACTTGGATTTCTCCAACATTCTTCCCAGGTCGTTTCCAACCTTTACAAGGTTCTGTGAAGAAACAAACGTGCCTCTGCAGACATTGTTTTTAAGCTTTCACACACGCTGGCGTTAGAAAATCTGCCATCTTGAAACAACAACATACAAAACACGTTTCCCTTAAACCATTTTATTGTCGTCTCTGGACACAGTAGAAAACACACTGTATGTTACTGGTAGATGAATGTCTGATGAAGAACAAATGACTCAGCAACTCTGATGTCTCAGTCATCAGATCTGCATCCAGCTTCATCCCGGCGTCTCTCAGATCCATCGTGTGGTCGGTTTTTTGAACAACGGCTGATCAGTAAAGTGATATGCAGCCGTCGGTTTCTGTGGACAACAGGCCCGGATGGTCTGAGAGCTCAGTAATGGTTCATGAAAATAACCAAATGTTCCCTTTATAAGACAATTGAAGCTGATATTTTATGATGATAAAGTTATTCTGTTCAGCTTTAAGGCCATTTGAGAAAAACAAAACAAAGCTGTGCAGCAGAGTTTGGGTGTAAAAGTCTGAGAAAAACCCAGAATTTCTGACTTTATAAAATGGCAAATTTGTAAGAAAAGCCTCAGAACTTCAGGTGTAATAAACTTATATATTTACAGAAGAAAATGGGAATTTGAAAGGAAGAAAAAACCCTATTGTGACTAGGGGTGTGAAAAAAAATGGATTTGGCAATATATCGCGATTTTTGGCTGCCCAATATCGATTTTTCAGCTCCTAATATCGATTTTTTTTTTTTTTTTTGTCAAAAACACTAATAATAAACAATAAATAGGTTGTTTTGAAGCAAATAGTTTTGACTGAATTTGTCCTCTGAATGATCAATATCAT
Organism: Hirundichthys speculiger; assembly: GCA_018398805.1. Taxonomy (NCBI): domain Eukaryota; kingdom Metazoa; phylum Chordata; class Actinopteri; order Beloniformes; family Exocoetidae; genus Hirundichthys; species Hirundichthys speculiger. The sequence goes on along the minus strand of JAGFBZ010002199.1, from coordinate 211,852 downwards.
CTGATGAACATATACAGCAACTTGATTTTTCATCTCTACTTTTAATTTTGATATTAACTGGGTAGAATATCGCAATATATCGCGATAATATCGTATCGTGACCCAAGTATCATGATACATATCGAATTGCGAGGTCCTTGCCAATACTCACCCCTAATTGTGACCTTTTATAATCTTGAATTTTTGCAAAAGAAAATCCAGAAACTGTGACTATAAACTCATAAATTCATCTCAAACAGAAATCTCCCACATTTAGAGAAACCTCAACCTGTAACTCTAGAAAACGTGAACTCCTTTTGAATCACAACAGAGACGTTGCATATTAGAGCTGTGCAGTGAATCAAATTTTAATTAAATTGGATTTTAACCGGTTTCCGCTGGTGCAGCCACCCAGAGGATGCCAATCTTCGCGGCACTCAGGTTTCCTCTTTTATTTCCCTCATTGATAGAAGGAATTAGTCCGGTTCCTCTGGATTTGACTCTGATTTCCAGGGGGACGTACCGACAGATGCTAAAGAAACTGCCTCTGGATGCAGCCGAGCAGGTGCACAACCAATCAGAGAAGCGAGCCAGGTGACGCAGGCAGAGCAACAGCCTGACTAGTACCAACAAAATCCACCCCAAATCCACCGGTGAATGTATGTTTGTCAGTTCTGCGGTTAAGACGTCTTGATACGAGGTGTCATCAGCGGTTCTGCAGCTGTCTTTTTGAACCGTGGCTCTTGAGCGCACCTGTGTGAGGTGATGTGAAGCCACCCCTGTCCTGTTGTGATCGTGTCCGTTCAAATGGCAGTGACAGGGAGATTCACCAGACCCTCTAGTGTGTAAGTGTTTCTGGCCAGACATGAGAACGTTCCAAGTTGGTTTTTGCAGTGATGAGTTTCATTATAGTGCTGCGTCCCTGTTTTGTTTCATGCGATGTAGATGCGACTAAATACTCGTGGAGAATTATTCAAGACATGCTGGCTGCAGACCTCCACTGTGAGGTCGCTTCCGGTGCAGGCTCCACTGTCAGGCCGGCTCCACTGTCAGGCTGGGAAATGCACGGGATACATTTCAAAATAAAACGGCGAATGCGCTTCCGTTTGAATCGCTATCCTGACAAATGCATTAATTAGTTCATATTAGTAAAAATCTATCAACTCCTTTTCTATAGTGCATGATATATATAAAATTTATAAAGTAAACTTTTGTTTTGTCATTTTTGGTCTGTGTTTTCCTTTAATATTGCGCATATGTGTCCGTAACGCGGTCATTTTGATTTATTATGTCCAAATCTGGAACAAAAAGTCATCCATGACCTGTATTAATTAAAAGAAAAACAATTAAAGCATTTGATCTGAACAACTGACTTCGTCTTTTTCAAAACACTTCTCGTTCTTGATTGACATATTGCGTTGTGGCGGAAAATAGGCTATGTCAAAAACCAGGGAAGATAAGAACATGGTTTTAATTTGTCTTTTATTAAAAAAATATCACCTGTAAATAAATATTGTACACAAATAATGCATGAAGTTTAAAAGAAGTGAATTGAGGAAAGATGGATCAGTTCCGTGCCAGATAGATAGAGGGGATCATTCTCGAGATCTGTGCTACCGCAGTAAAGTTGGTTTTATATTCGACATTCGCTCGTTTTTTCTGTTTCTAATCATAATAGCGCCATGAAAACTGCACCAATTCCATACGGACTGGTATTATATTGTAAGGATAACTAGCCCGAACATTTCACAGGTATATTCAACTAACCAACCCCCGCGTTTGGGGCAGACTTTCATTAGAAACACCGCTGAATGTCCTTCCGAATACCGTGCGCCAGCCGGACAGCTTGGGGACCGTCTTAAAAGTGCGATCCCTGATTTTTCAATTTAGAAAACCAAAAGAATAATGGCACCACCACAAATAACATTATACTACTTACCTGTTTGTGAGGTGGTTTTTGATCTTTCACAACCACTATCTACTATGAAATCATGTAAAAAAATATCTTAAATATTATTGGTATACACTGAGCATATTTTAGGAATATTTCTCAATTTTATTTTGTAATAGCTCCCTGGAATTGCAACATAGGAAGACCAGTCAACTTTTATTCGTTAGTAAGATTAGTATTGATCTTTCACAATCTTTATTTCCCATGAAATAATATGAAAAAAATTACAAACTATTCACTGAGCATTTTTTTAAGCATTTCTGGATTTTATTTTGAAAATAACTATTAAATTTCAACATACCAACACCATTCTACTTCTAATGTGTTTGTAAGGTCTGTATTGATCTTTCACAACCATTATCTAATAGAAAATATTCTGAAAAAATACCTTAAGTACTATTAGTATTCATTTAGCATTTGTAAGAGTATTTCTGGATTTTATTTCTAAATAGCTCCCTGGAATTTTAACCTACCAACATCATTCCACTTCTCATGTGTTTGGCAGGTCTGTATTGATCTTTCACAACCATTATCTGATAGAAAATAATATAAAATACCTCTAAAGGCTATAAGTATTCATTGAGCATGTCAAGTAGTATTTCTCTATATTTTGAAATAGCTCCATGGAATTTCAACCTACCAACATCATTTTACCTCTCGTGTTTGTAAGATCTGTATTTTATCTTTAACAACCATTATCTTAAGTAAATTTGTGTAAAGAAAATACCTTACAGTTTGTGTACTATACAGTATATCCAGTACTTCACTGCCTTATCATTCAACTGTCTTTATTGCACTGCTTTTTGTATATATAAACACATATTTGATCATATTCTGTATTTTTGCTCTTCATCGCCAGAAATTTAATTTTTGGCTTGATGTCTATGCTGATTATGCTCCTGTGCTGCTGGAACACCCAAGTACAGCTAGATGCATCCCTAACTCTTAATATCTGTCATATTATCCAAGTGAATCATCAAGTGATCAATGAGAAAAACACACCAAGTCACAACATGATCAAATGTTCTGCAGACAAGTCTTTATTTTTCAAGTCACTCATCTGTGTGACATTCACAGTAGGCCAAATACTTTCTTCTGTCCATAATTTCTTCACAAAATTTCCACATGTCCTCTACGTTATAAAATCTGAACTTGAAGGGCTCCAGGATGGATTCTTTTTCAAAGTCATCCACTTCATCCTGGGACAACCCCTTAATTGTAGAGCAGCGTCAACCTGGTTCTCCTCCCCCATGCTCAGGACATCAGGCAGGTCCACTTTGGCAGAGAACAAGTTTCCGTTGGCCTCAACCCACTCTGCTGCCTTTTTGCAATCGCAAATAATGCGATCTTCAACGGCGTCCTATGGAAAAGACAGAAAGATGTCTGTGCCATGCTTCAGCACCAACCGTATCTGAACAATAGATACTGTGAAAAAGCTTACTTCTTCCACTGGTGTGTCCACATGAGCAGGTCTGACTGAAACCTCAGCCTGCTGATCTTCTTCCTGAAAATATAAATGAAATAATCAGTTGTAAAATTCAAAATACAAGGTTCAATTGTTGAATTCACAAGATTCAATTACTTGAATTTTTGTTTTGGGATGAATAAAGTATTTTAACATTTCATTTTTTTCCTTTTCATTTCAAAAAGAAAAAAAGATCCCATCATTGCCCTCCTCTAATACTGTAGGTTCACCTAGACATACTAGTGAGCTCAAAAAATGTTAATTTTCCAATCCAAACGTGCATCATCTAAAGACTATTTTTAAACTGCAGACAGCAGGTCTGAGCTTAATGTGTGAATAACATATTCTTTAAAGCAACCCCACAATTCCAGTACAATTGGAAAAAAGATTGGTTAACAAAGTAAGGGGAATAGAAATGCTGGTTTCTGACCTGAAACAAAAGACGAAATCAAATCAAACTTTACTTATAGAGCACTTTTCATGCATTAAAACAACACAAAGTGCTTCACATAATAAAACAAAAATTGATCAAGTAAATAAAAGTGTGCACACACATGCCAACACACACACACACACACACACACACACACACACACACACACACACACACACACACACACACACATCAATCCATCCATCTTCCTCTCACACCCACCCATAACCCCCCCCACCCATGCCCCATTAGTCCCTTTAAAACCATAAAAGTTAAAAGAAAAATGGCCAGGTACCTGGTGAGGAAACTGAGCAAACTAAGATGGAACTCAAAATCAAAATCTTACCCTGGATATGTCATCCACCTTCCTCTTCTTCAGCCTAAATACTGGTGGCACCTCACCTCGCAGGAGGGCTTTTGATGCCTCTGTCCAGTGGGCAAACAGCTTTCCATTGCTCAAAAAAATGATTTAACAATAGAAATAAATTAAAAACTCTTAACAATTCCAAGTCACTCAAATATCAAAATTTTTGCAGTCTCACCTTCCAAGGTCAAAATTCTCCATCAGTATGATGCACCACCACTGACGCAGAAGTGGCATGTCCATCTGAAAAATGGAAATGAAAAGAAAAAAAAAATCACCTTATGCTACAATAAATATTTAGTTGTAATATTGAGCTTAATTTGATTGCATGAATCAGCTTACAATAGAAAAGTCATAGGGAGCGTCCAGTGTGGTGTACAGGGCATTCTAAGTAAGTAAAACATTGTAATTTTAATGTAAGGATTTCCGTAATGCACACAGAATTACATAAATGTTCTAACAAATGTCTACTACCATCAACATGAAGATGCCAGAGGTCTGGAGATGGGGATAATACGGTCGGTGGTAGCAGAGTAATGGATGCAACAGATGAACTTGGTTGCAGGGAGGGCAAAGATAAATCCTGACTTTGTTTGGACTGGGCAGCAGCAGCAGAGTTGGACATTTTTTGTATGGGACAAGACTTTAAGTGTGCTTCCATGTCTGTCCTTCTAATAATGGTATTGTCACAAATAGGACAATGATAATGTCCCCCATTCCTGCAGTTCAAATTGCAGCGGCAGATCTTATCTAAGAGTAAATCCAGTAAATATTTAGATTAGACAATGACAAACAAGTACACATACATACATACACTAACTAAATATATATTATGTATATATACACACACACACACATTTTAAATCTGAAATACAGTGGCATCACCTTCAAATGCAATCCCGTTTTTCATGTGGGACTCCAAATGCCGCTTAAGTCTGGCTGGTTCGCTTGGTTTGAACAGGTTTTTGGGACAAAGGGGGCAGTGGAACTTCTTGCAGCATGTTGTGCAGCGTTCCACTGGAGGCTTTCCATCACAGGTTATTAATGAATGATGCATCTAAAACAGAAATAAAATGCATCATGTTTAATTCATAGCACGTAAACTTAAATTCAAATCAATGTATACAACCTACATACTCAGGATGTCTTTGCTTACAGATAAAATGGCCACTTGCACCAGATAGTGTGAATGAGGCCTAACTTATGTAGAAGAATGACTACAAAAATAGTGCACAATAGGCTTAAGTCTGGCATTAAAAACCATACCCAAGTGAAAGTGGCTAAAACAAGACACTGAAGTAGTTTTGTGTCTTAGAAGCAAAATATAAACCTATCGAAAATAAAAGATTTCAGCATGGCTTTTCTAAAGAATTTCAATATTAATTTTGTTTATGTAGCTGTGCATACAACAATGGTGGAATAATAAAATCAAAGTGTCATGTAGTCCTACAACATTTTGGTTCCACTTCTGCACTTAAGCAGGTGAGATCGCTAATTAGCAATAGTCGACAAAACATCATGACGTGTTGCAAAGTGTTGCCATCATCGTGTTGATGGCTTGGCTGTCTCACACATTTACGTTTGAGTTCACAAAGACACGTTTTCAACTTTGCGACAACGCCGAGCCAGTGCATGGACAAACAAAATTTTGAACAGTTACTTTACGTCATGCACTAAAAAGTTAATAATCCCTGAGAATCTAAGTGTTGCTAACCGCCATTGGTGAAAGTTAACTTTGACGTTAGCCAACTCTGCTACAAAACGAAAAAATAATTAGACTTTAAGCCTAACATTCGGTAATTTGCATCACCGTATTAATTACTTTTTTAACGCTATTTTAACGGCACCTAAATTGACAAACAAACACATACAAACATGCATTTACTCTCTGTGGATAAGCGGATCAGCAACTTACCGCAACTCGGAAAAGACGTTGTCAATTGGGTCTCCATCTAATTAAAAAGCAGGTGGGAAAAAAACGCTGCACTTCCCGTCCTGACAGTGGAGCCGGCCTCTCAGTGGAGCCTGCACCGGAAGCAACCTCACAGTGGAGGTCTGCAGCCAGGTGCCTCTCGAATTATTCGCTCTTTTCTTAAATAAACTATGTAACCGTCGATTACAATTCGCCCTTGCGTCCGCCCTTCAGGACGGAAGCTCCCGTTTCCGAGGTGCAGTGAATGCAGCATAATTTGATTTCTGGTGGAGATCGTGGATAGGGGTGAGTATTGGCAAGGACCTCGCAATACGATATGTATCATGATACTTGGGTCACGATACGATATTATCATGATATCACGATATATTGCGACATTCTACCCAGTTATTATCAAAATTAAAAGTAGAGATGAAAAATAAATTTGCTGTATATGTTCATCAGATGATATTGATCATTCAGAGGACAAATTGAGTCAAATTTATGTGCTTCAAAACAACCTATTTATTGTTTATTATTAGTGTTTTTGCACATTTAAGTAACTGTTAGTAACCAATAAGAAATCGATATTAGGAGCTTAAAAATCTATATTGCATCGGGGCGGCTGAAAATCATGATATATTGCCAAATTGATTTTTTTTTCACACCCCTAGTAGCTATGTTATAATTATAATTATAGTTTTTACAACAACCTTTTTATTGTTTTATTATTAGTATTTTTGAAAAATCAAAAAAATCGATATTAGGAGCTCAAAATTTGATATTATATTGGGCGGCCGAAAATCGTGATTATATTGCCAAATCGATTTTTTTTCACACCCCTAATCGTGGATGGAGATGAAGATGGGGACACTGGATTAGCCACTCTGATCTGGGGCTGTGATGTCACAGAGCCCTGGAAATCTAAACAGCTCGCTGGATGATCTCTAGACATGAGGAGCGGAGTGTTTTAGAGTTGGTACTAACTTCAGACAAGCTGAGATAAAGCCCCCCCCCCATGTGTCTGCTTTAACCCAGATTGAGAGTCCTTTGAACCATCAGGCTGATCATCCTGTCTTTCCTGTCTCGGTCAGGGGTCACGCGCTGAGGCAGGGGTCCTGCTGGCGGGGGCCCCGTGGGACGGTGGCCCTGCTGCTGGCGGCTCTGTGCACCTGCGCGGCGGCCACGTGGCTGTACGTGACGTACTCGGACAGTGACATCACAGAAACCCTGGTCAGCCAGGGGGAGCTGGTGTCCCCGCAGCCCAGAGTCTACGGCGTCCAGTGCTCGGAAGACTACGACAACTACAAACGCTACCCAGGTGAGGCTCCCGCCGCTGAAATGCAAAGACTCAGCTGCCGCGTCAACACGACTGGAACGGTACGAGGGCAAAGCTGATGGGTAATTTATTATCCAAGAGTACGTTTCTGGTGTTGGATGTTTGGCGTGTTTACTGTCAGTATAAAAGATAAGAGCAGCTTAGAGAGGATAGCTTTAAGGTAATTAAAAACAAACAAACAAACAATTAAGGTCAATTCAGATTAATACCTGGAATACAGTTCATGTTTTCGCCACAAGATGGTGCTGCAGACGCAAGATATTTACGTTACAAAACAGACAAGTCTGACCAGCGCTTCCTCCTGAATGAACGGTAGCAAATAACTTAAAACTGAGTTAAAGTAATAAAGTCTAAGATCTGAAGAGACGTGGGGCACACAGAATCTTTTAGTTACACATATTACCTGGAAATGAGAGGACGTTTTTGGTTCTGTAGCTCAATCAATCAGTCAAACTTTATTTATATAGCACTTTTCATACAAATTGAATTGCAACACAAAGTGCTTGACAAGCTAGCATAGCTGTGCATGAGTGAGTTATAACTACCCATAAAACAAAAACAAAACAGAACAGGACCGAGCAGGTTTTCCAGCTGTTAAAGCCACTCTCTGTCGCGGTGCCACATCTGGCCACATGGGGACATGCAGATGTGCACCTCCCCAAAATTGTAGGTGACCGCAGACAGTGCCACATAGCGTCGCAGGGAGGAGAGATTCGTCAATTCTACATCCACGCTACACGACGCGTATTTCCGGCTGGCTACCTTACCGGCTTATTTTGTTTGTATGACCGCCATTGTAGAAAACGACTCGTAAAGATGGATCAGCTAGAAGAGCGCGTCATCGAAGACGTGAGGAAGTACCCGCATCTGTACGATTCTCGTTCTCTACACTACAAAGACAGCACATATTCTAGTAATTCATGGAGGGAGCTAGCGTAACCTCCGTAACAGGAAGAGAAACACGCCACCCATAATCCTAGCTAGTTCATGATTGTCCCTCTTGCGTTGTGGCGTGGAATAACATAGCGCAGACCGCGCTTCAAATTTGGGCGTGAATCAAAAATAACTGCGGCGTACCTGCGACAAGCTAACTGCGACACATTGCTGCGAGAGTATACAAGGCCCTTAACACCACGTTGTCCCACCAGAGCTGTGATTTGTGGCGTCCTACCTCAGAGGTTGACACATGAACCTTCTTGTCGTATGCTGCCCCCATGTGGCCAGAGGTGGTACTGCTATTGTAGTGACTTTAACTATTTGAAATTGTTTTTTTTTTTCTGGGTGCTCTTCCTAATCTCTGTGAAATGCAGAGAAACAAGTTTTGATACCATCGATAAGAACTCGACTATATTAAACTTCGTGGCTGCTAAGAGTTCAAACTGCATTTGTCTCGTATAGAAAGAAAACACAGCTCAGCCTCTGAGGTATAAACTCTATTTGTGCAGAGAGGCCCTGAGTTTTGTGGCATTTACATGCAATAAAATACTTGTATTTTGCTTCTCTACTGGTGCTCATCGTCTCTGCTGCGGGGCAGAGAGGATATTGCACCAAAGACGGGGTGATTATGTTGTAAAGCCCTCCCTGCCTGTTTCAGGTTGCACCCCCCAGAAGTGCGGCCGTGCAGTCACGGACGGCGTGGTGACGAGGGAGGAGGCTCAGGTCCTCAGGAGGTAGACGTCCAGTGTGTCTCGTCTCTCTGTCCCTTACTTGTTGGATACTTTCTCATGTCCACGTACCCCCCTTATTTTTTTTTCTTTCTCCTCCCAACACCTCTGTTTGTCCCATGCAGGCTGGCTGACAGAGGACTGGCTCTGGCGGGGTCGGAGGGAGGAGTGAGTATATTAATGAACCTGAACATGACCGTGAGGTGACCATAAAACAAGAACGTCTTCAGGGACTTCATTCTTCACACATGAAACTAAATCGGTTGTTTTGCGTGACTCTTACAGAAATGAAAATTTCTGCCGGCCTCGTAGAAAGAGGTAAATCTCCACAGAGGCTGTGGAGTCTCTGTGATGCATTCAAGGACTCCTCGGAATCCCTGACCTCGTTTCTGGAAAGCTTTGCACCAACCGGCCCTGTTATCGACAAATGAAATAGAAATAAACAAAAACAGATCAGATCACAAAGTTAACTGTGAAATCTCTTTAAAAATGTTTCAGAGGCAAATTATACACAAACAATATACAGGAAATTGTAAGTAACTCAGTTATGGATAATGAAAAGTCCACTTAAGGAGCAGAGCAGATTCATCCAGAATCCCCCGATTATCAATCTATTTACGTTTCTGTTTGTTAGATCATTCCTCCCTTCTTCCTTCCCTCATTCATTTTTGCTCATTTCCATCTTCTTCTCTCATTAGGGGGGGTGGGAACCCCGGCCTTCCCACGCCCTCATTCATTCATTCATTCAATCAATCAATCAACAATCATACATTTCGGCCGGCCGGGAGGCGGGGGGGAGGAATTTCAGGCAAAGGCAGGCAAGCATCATCCGGCCCCATTCTCAGGCATCAGCATTCAGCAATCATTTCCTTCGGCCTTCATTCCGGCTCATTCATTCATTCATTCATCATTCAATTATTCATCTTCCCCTTCTATCATTCTCAATCATTTCCATTCTTCTTCTCATCTTCATTCATTCATTCATTCATCATTAATTCATTCATTCAATCATTTCCATCTTCCTTCCTTCATTCCTTTCTTTCTCCTTCATTCATTCATTCATTCATTCATTCAATTATTTCCATCTTCTTCCCATCCTTCCTTCCCTCATTCATTCATTCATTCATTCATTCAATCATTTCCATCTTCCTTCCTTCATTCCTTTTTTGCACATTCATTCAATTATTTCAATCTTCTTCCCATCCTTCCTTCCTTCCTTCCCTCATTCCTTTTTTGCTCATTCATTCATTTAATAATTTCCGTATTCCTTCCCTCATTCATTTTTAATTCATTCATTCATTCATTCATTCATTCATTCAATCATTTCATCTTCCTTCCTTTCCTCATTCGTTTTTTTTTGTTAATTCCTTACTTCCTTCCCTGCTTCATCGTGAATGAGTGATTTATTTCATTTGTTCATCCAGTCGTCTGACTGTGTTCTCCCTCGTATTCATCCCTGTCCCTCGTTCACCTTCATCCCTGGTTTAAACTCACATCTGAATCTGTTTGCTGTGAATGTACAGATGAGACACTTAAACATATAATGTCGTCATCTTTGAATTAAAATACAAAACCCAACATCCTCTTTGTGAGTGTTTCCAAGTATTTCACATTCCCTGAGAAGAAGTGATACTTAAGACTGGAACAGGTGTTGTTGTTTCATTTATATTTCCATAAATCTGTAGCGGAGGACCAGAGGAAGCGTGTCGCCGTCATTGTGAGGCTGCTGCTCGTATTTACAGCTCTGATGAAGCGGCAGCAGGGGCGCAGATAGTTTTCTAACTGAATTAACATTAGGGATCAAAATAAATCGGGGGGGGGCACATCCCCTCCATCCTCAGCACCGTCTGGGCCCTTGAGCAGCAGTAAAGATTTCGGGCCGTCCTTGAGCCTTTCAGTTCTGATTCTAGTGGACGATAAGAACACTTGGTGGATTTCTGAATTTTGTTCAAATCCTTCCACTGTTTAGCCCGAGGTTGTTTACTTTGGCCTCTCAGCAGATAAACTGTTACCGTCTGAATCTGGAGATGCTTTCTTGTGGAGAAGATTTCCAGAAATGGCTTTGGGCTAAAGAAGATCGTCTTTCAGTGATGGCCCATGATGCATCGCTGTGTGCTTATTATTCTTAAATCTGTTGATTCTAATTGTTGTCGTCTTCTCTGTGAAGCTCTTTATTAGTTTTAGTAGTCAGTTTTTCCTTTTCATTAACATAACAGCTGCGCTCCAGTCATGTGCTTTGAATCATCCACAGATGTGACGTTTTCCACATCCATGAGGACAAACTGGTAGTGTGACTGGTTTCTGTAAAACCAGTAGGGGGTGGTGTGAAGTGCTTCTGTGTTTCTCCTGATAAGGAGCAAGACTAACATCTGCCCAGATGTCCTTAGAGGAGCCGATTAGCACCATCTCAGACCTCATAAATTCCTTAATGGTTCCAGTGAGTGATGCACTGGGATGTGCATGGCGCCATATTTTTGGACCAGACAGTCGTTTGTCTCCGTCACTCTGCATCACCGCGGTCGATCAGCTGTGACTGACACATCTGCTGCTCCCATCCCAAAACTACAACGTAAACAGGCTTTTGGAGCAGCCGGGAAAAAGCACAGATGCGTAGAAACTTTTACAGGAAACGTCCTGTTTCAACGCATTTATTTTTATTAAAGTGATACATTATGAAAAAAATCACTACTGGGAGTTATTGCTTCCGCAGTCACTTGAGATACTCAAATAAATGCACTCATGCACAGAAGAAATTATTACTGTTTTTTTTTTAGGGCTGGGCAAGTTAACGCGTTATTGTCGCGTTAACGCATTAATTTATTAACGCTGACATTTATTTTATCGCGCGTTAACGCATGTTGCTCACATGCTTTTGTTTTGAAAAGTCTGTTACTGGCTGCTGCAGAACCGGAAGAGAATAAGCAGGTAAACATGCAGTAAAACTGAAACAGACATGGAGAACGGTAAAAATCTGTGTACTTTACAGTTCTGGTAGCAAGATTAAAATAAAAACAAAAATAAAAAATTCTGGACTGCAACAAAACCTTCGCGTCATTCCTCCATGTTCCATCAGATCTGCTCCATGTGTTCACTGTCCTGCTGTTCTCTAGCTGGTTACTGCAGTGCGGCTCCATCTAGTGGCACAGATGTGTAATGACAACAGAAAGTCCAGTCCTCCATTATAAAACAAATTCAGTTCTGTGGCCCATTTTTTAATTTCGTATTTTTGATCCAAGTCTAAAATAGAAATATTAAAAAAAGCAGGCATTTTTTTTCATTTTTTTTGTGTTAGATTAAAAAACGAAAAACATAATAAAATGTCACTTTTTAATTTTTTTTTTTTTTTATATTTGATTGATACACGGATTGGTAAAGTTGCTGAACTTTAACATGGATAGTTTCATTTTAAAGTTCTCCCAGACGGAGGATTCAACAGAAACAAGGTTATTTGTAACAACTGACAAGTTGAACTCCCCGTTAAAAGTTTCTGCTGTTACCTCAGAAATTACCTGTTTTAATGTTCTGATTGTGCTGAGACACAATCATTTTGTTGGATTTTGTTTGGAGACTTTTTTTAAAAAATTTTTTATAAAAACAGGATGACATTAATGCCCTGGCAGTGGCAATAAGCTTTATTTTATTTTACATTTTTTAAGATGAGATTTACACTAAATATGTGTCACTGACAAGTGCTGATGTCAAAAGTGTTTGAACAACAAATGTTATGGCACTTTAGTTCATATGGCAGCAGAACATTTAAATAAAAGTGCATTTTACACTACTTTTTAATTCATTATTTTGCGTATACAGTGTGATTAATCGTGATTAATCAGGGAAATCATGCGATTAATCGCAATTAAAAATTTTAATCGTTGCCCAGCCCTGTTTGTTATATAATATGTCCTATTAAATGTTTGCAGAACTGTTGTCCAGTAATGACCGACACAGCTGATCGACAGCAGGGTATCATGATGAGCCGCAGGGATGCTTTTAGTAACTAAATAAATAACTGACTGCAGCCAAAGTGATGCAGTGTATGAATATCCGCCTTTGCCCAAGCTGCCGTGAAATTTACGAGGTCTGAGCAGCTGTTAGACGAGCTGTCCGTCACGATTCCTCCCTCATCCTCCAAACTGAGTGTCTGCTGCAAGTAAAACTGCTCTAAAGTGCATTTAGGCTTGTTAAGGATCAGATTTTTATTTATTATGATCTTAAACATCTAATGTCATGACTGAAAAGAGCTTGAACTTTGTGTTTCTACACGCTGTGAGCTTTTTGAGAACGCTTAAAAACAAGCCAGAAGTGCAGTTCTGCTTTTCAAAAAGGCATGTTAATGATCTGAAACAGCTGTAGCCTTTGAGATAATTGGCCATTTACCAAATCTGGAGCCTGTGTTTATACGTGTAGGGATCAGCTAATGTACAGTGTGAGATGTGGCTTTTGCTTTAAACAGGCTGGCCTTTTAGGAAATGTATCACAAGCAGGGGAATATAATTAATTATTCCTCAGTAGCTGTCGACAGAACACCTCATCTTATAAAAAAAAACAAAAAAACTGCCATGGTTGAGCAGATGTCCAGTCCACGTGTAGCCACTGCTGTGCCTGTTCCCCCCATTTCCTGTCTAACCATTTAAAATAAAGCTACAAAATCATAAAAAGAAAACAAAACAATCCCCCCAGTCAGGAAATATGGCTGAATATATACAGTATGTTCAGATTCTTTCCTGTAATGCAGCCTCTTACCAGTAGAGGGCAGGCTGGAACAACCAGCGGGGAGTCACATTGTTCTGCAGAGAAATATGAATGCCCCCCCGAGTGCTCTAATGTTCTCCGTCCCCATCAGGCCCAACTGGTGCTCAGCCAAATAAAGGAGCTGTTTACGAAGTGTTAGGACATTAAATGAGCCAATTGGAAGCAGGACGGAGACCTCTGAGGACGTTTCCTTGTCCTGAAGGATCTGACGAGCAGGAACAAGTAAAGGACAGAAGGACATCAGAGGGATCAGAGCTGAGCCCCGGAGCATCGCTGCTGCATGAATGTATCTGAGCTCCTGCAGCGAGCTGATATTGATTAAATACTAATTTCAGTTTGTGCTGATCCCTCCAGGCCTCCATACTGGACCTGCACTCAGGAGCTCTGTCCATGGGGAAGCAGTTTGTGAACATATACAGGTAGGAAACATCACCAGGTTTTAACTGTTGGTCTTTGTTTTTATTCCACTTGTTCCTCTGCAGGAAAGTCTTCAGACATGGAGCATTTTCAGAAATACGTGAAGTTGGTCATTCTTTCTGACACAGATTTTTTTTGTGAGCTGTCCTCTCCAGGTCCGCTGACCCGTGAGACCCGTGAGACCCGTGAGAACCTCCCTCATCACTGCTGTCTTCATTCAGATCATTGCACCCTTCTATCCTCCCTCGCTCATTCCTCCTTCCTCACTCATACCTCCTTCCTAGCTCATTCCTCCTCCCTCGCTCATACCTCCTCCCTTGCTCATACCTCCTTCCTCGCTCATACCTCCTTCCTCGCTCATACCTCCTTCCTCACTCATACCTCCTTCCTCACTCATACCTCCTTCCTCACTCATTCCTCCTCCCTCGTTCATACCTCCTTCCTCACTCATACCTCCTTCCTCGCTCATTCCTCCTTCCTCGCTCATTCTTCCTACCTCGCTCATTCCTCCTTCCTCGCTCATACCTCCTTCCTCGCTCATACCTCTTCTCTCGCTCATACCTCCTCCCTCGCTCATACCTCCTCCCTCGCTCATACCTCCTCCCTCGCTCATACCTCCTCCCTCGCTCATTCCTCCTCCTCGCTCCTCCCTCCTCGCATAATCCCTTCCTCCATTCCTCCTCCTCCTCATACCTCCTTCCTCGCTCATTCCTCCTTCCTCGCTCATACTCCTTCCTCCTCCTTACCTCCTTCTCGCTCCCCTCATTCCTCTTCCTCTCTTCCTCCTCCTCATCCTCCTTCCTCCTTTCCTCCTTCCTCGCTCATACCTCCTCCTCCCTCCTCCTCGCTTCCTCTTCCTTCCATTCCTCCGCTCCTCATCCTCCTCCCTCCTTCCTCCTCCTCCTCATTCCTCCTCCCTCGCTCATACCTCCTTCCTCGCTCATACCTCCTTCCTAGCTCATTCCTCCTCCTCCTCCTCGCTCATACCTCCCTAGCTCATTCCTCCTTCAGCTCCTCCTCTCCTTCTTCTAGCCCCTCCTCGCTACTCATTCATCCCTCGCTCATACCTCCTTCCTCGCTCATACCTCCTTCCTAGCTCATTCCTCCTTCCTCCTTCCTCGCTCATTCCTCCTCCCTCGCTCATACCTCCTTCCTCGCTCATACCTCCTTCCTAGCTCATTCCTCCTTCCCTTCCTCCTTCCTCCTCCCTCTCATCCCTCGCTCATACCTCCCTCCTCATACCTCCTTCCTAGCTCATTCCTCCTCCTTCCTCCTTCCTCGCTCATACCTCCTTCCGCTCACTCCTTCCTCCTCCTCCTCCTCCTCCTCGCTCTTCCTCCTCATCTCCTCGCTCATACCTCCTTCCTCGCTTCATACCTCCTTCCTTCATCCTCCTTCCTAGCTCATTCCTCCTTCCTCCTCGCTCATTCCTCCTCCCGCTCATTACCTCTTCCTCGCTCATACCTCTCCTCGCTCATTCCCCTTCCTATCCTTCCTCGCTCATTCCTCCTCCCTCGCTCATTCCTCCTTCCTCGCTCATACCTCCTTCCTCGCTCATACCTCCTTCCTAGCTCATTCCTCCTTCCTCCTTCCTCGCTCATTCCTCCTCCCTCGCTCATACCTCCTTCCTCGCTCATACCTCCTTCCTAGCTCATTCATCTTCTCCTTCCTCGCATCCTACCTCGCCTCTCCTCTCCCTCGCTCATTCCTCCTTCTCGCTCATTCCTCCTTCCTCCGCTTATTTCCTCGTTCATCCTCCTCAGCCTCCTCCTCCTCTTCCTTCTCGCTTATTCCTCCTTCCTCGCGTATTCCTCCTCCCTCGTTCCATTCCTCCTTTCCTCCTCATTCCTCCTCCTCCTCGATTATTCCCTCCTCTTATTCCTCCTCCCTCATCCTACCTCGCTCCTCCTTAGCTCATACCTCCCCCTGCTTATTCCTCCTTTCGCTTATTCCTCCATCCCTCATTCATCCTCTAATCCTCCTGCCGCGATCTACCTCCTCCCTCGCCTTTCCTCCTTCTCTAATTACTCCTCCTCGCTCATCCTCCTTCCTCCCGCTCATTACCTCCTTCCTCGCTAATCCTCCTTCCTCCATTCATCCTTCCTCCTCCTCCTCCTTCCTCGCTCATACCTCCTTCCTAGCTCATTCCTCCTTCCTCCTTCCTAGCTCATTCCTCCTCATTCCTCTACCTCCTCTGTTCATACCTCCTCCCTCTCATTCCTCCGTTCCCCGTTAATACCTCCTCCCTTCTACCATTCCTACTCTTCCATTCATCTCTCCCCTCTCCATCGCTCTGACGTTCCTCACCATCAGGTGACTCACATGGGATCATGGGGAGACCATCTGGCTGATTGTGTTCCTCACCACAACCCTCTTCATCACTTCCCGTCCACTCCGGGGGCTTCAGCAGTCTGATGTTTAGAGTCTGCGGTGTTTGCTGGGTAACACACCTGTGTGGGCAGCGGCGCATTGTGCCGTTAATTTACGGTCACAGAAATGATCTTTTCTCCCCGTCTTTGTCTGTGTGTCTGTGATTGTGTGGCGGGGGCGTGACTGCAGGTACTTTGGGGATCAGCTCAGGGACGTGTTCACACAAGAGGATTTCCAGCTTTACAGGTGACTAAAAGACCTTAATTGAAAACCAGCCGTGCATTTATCGTGCTTTGTTCAAGTTTTGTTCCAAAATGAGACGGATGCTTCATCTTTTCTGATTCTCTTTCTTTTTTTTTTGAAAGTGAACGTTTCTCAAATAACTGAAGACAGTTTAAACAGATACACTTTCTTGTTAAATACTTCCAATTTTATTCAGAAAAGTATAATAGGATCAACACCTGGTAACTCTTGTTATGCACAAACCTGCACAAACCTCTAAGATTGATTAAATATCATCTTACTGACCAAAAAAAAAAAAAAAAAAAAAAAAAATATATATATATATATATATATATATATATATATATATATATATATATATAACAGCCTCTGAACTCCAGTTACAATATTGTAATTTTTGTAGGCATGACAGTAGAGCCTGAGAGGGAATCACAGTCGTAAATCAAGCTGCTTTGTAATAATTAAGTCGGCTCTCAGCTCGACTCATCGTGTCCATTTTTCATGGTTAGAGATGTCCGTGGGCGGATCCAGGCGGCCATCGCTGAGACGTTTGGCCTGGACCCAAGCCTGATGTACCTCACCAAGCCGACCTTCTTCTCCAGAATCAACAGCACGGCAGCCAGGACCCAACACGACGAGTACTGGCACCCGCACATCGATAAGGTGAAGGACAGAAACAAACGGCAGCAGTTAGAATGAGGCACAGAGTTGTTTTCTTCCATCACGGGTGACTTCACCGAGGCGGTTCTGTTTAGAGGTGTCAGAAGTCGGGGAAGAATGGAGCCACAGATGGTGGTAAACGGAGGGTTGAGCCAACAGGCAGGGCGGTCCGATATGTTCCAGCCCGTACCTCTGGTCATGAGACGGGGGCACCAGACCAGAGATCCTCCCGCTCTCATTCACCTCCAGCTCTGTTCACTGATTTAAATACAAGCCAGCTGTCAACATATAACCTTTTTGAGAGTCCTGGTTGTTCCTTCTGATGTCCAAAGCACCTCCTTTGGACTCATCCTGACCAGATGCTCCTTTTGGTAGGGGTGTGAAAAAAATTGATTTTGGTCAATATATCGCGATTTTCAGCCGCCCAATATAATAATGATTTTTCAGCTCCAAATATCGATTCTTATTTCTCTGTTAACCGACAGGAGCCCAACAATACAACCTGTGTGATGTTACAAGTTCCTGCAGTACCAGAATTAAGTGCTCGTTCCATGCAGAGAAAACTGGACTTTTTGTTTTGTTGTTGTTAGCGTGTTAGCTGCTAATTATGAGCCAAAAATAGCACAGTACCAGCGGTTTGTTTACTACGGTTCGGAGACTAGAGGCTGTGAAGGAAACAGAAAGACCACAGTTGAGCCTTTGTCTTGTTTCGCTGCAGTGCATCGCTACTTTTTTGGGGTTTTTAAACATATTTTAAACACATTGTTTAGGCTCGGGGGGCTCCAGTTCACGGATTTCGATTGTCGCAGGGGGGCGCCGGTCCCTTTTAACCGCGAAAAATAAGGGATCACTGTAATAAACAATAAATAGGACTCAATTTGCCCTCTAAATGATCAATATCATCTGATGAACATATACAGCAACTTGATTTTTTATCTCTACTGTTAATTTTGATATTAACTGGGTAAAATATTGCAATATATTGTGATATCGTGATAATATCGTGACCCAGGTATCATGATATACATCGTATTGCGAGGTCCTTGCCAATACTCACCCTACTGTGGAGGTGCAGTGACTCTAACCTGAGTCCCTCCTGAATAACTGGTGTCCTCACCTTACCCTCGAGGGTTAGCCTCGTTCCCCTCTGGCAGAAAGCTCGTTTGCGTTGCGACCTCGTTCTGTCAGTCGCCGCCCACAGCTGTATCCCGTAGGTCAGGGTTGGCACATAGATCAACGGGTAAATCAAGAACTCTGCTTTTTTGGCTCAGTTCTCTCTCATCTCTCACTGTGGACCGGTTCACATCACCGTAGCTCTGTCCCAGTCTGTCCCATCGATTTCCCATTTTCAATCACAGGTCGTTCTCAACGGCCGAGCTATCAGTCTCTCTGTCTGAAGCTGCTACTGCTCGCTGTGTGGCTTCCCTTCCTCTGTTCACGCAGAAATGAATGAAACATTTTCAAGGTGAGAACTTTTTCCAGGCTTTTTAACTGGACTTAATGCACATTAAAGCCTCCAATAAAGATGTCGTAGTTCTTACAGACGCTGAGGCGTTTCCAGGCCATCTGGAGAGATATAATCTCTCTGGCCAGTCCCGAGTTCGCCGGGAGGCTTTCTTCTGATGGGACGTCATTGAAACGCCTCCTCTGAATGACATCTGGCAGACGTCCAGACCAGATGCCCAAATCACCTCGGCTGATCTCTCACTGCGGTGACGCTGCTGGATGTCCGGCTGTGACTTTGGGCTTCAAGAGATGGTGCTTTTCTATTTGTATCTTAATACACGCGGCATTTCCCTCAAAGACAGCTTCTTACTTTCGTTACTCTCTCGTGTTTATATCGCTTAAAACCTTAGCGCTGTGTACCTCAAACACGGCTTTTTCTTCATGAATATTCATAAAAGGCAGCTCTAACGCTCGCTGCTTCAATCTAAGCGTTTTCACTTTACGCTCTGGTCATTTTCAGGAGGCATTCGCCGATCTGAAAGTTAGAGAAAACGTTGATCCAAGTTCCTGAATGCCTGATTAAAAGGAAAAACAGTCTGTGATTTTCAAATAAATAAGTTGAAGTGTGTGAAGATGTGATGGAGAGAAGTTTCTGATTATATATTAGCTGATAAAACTGTATCATGAATATTTTCTTTAACCGTTGACCTGGACATGTCATTTATTGCTATAACTCATTAAACTGTTGACACATCTATTTCAGTATTGATCAGTTGTCCTCTCCTGCAAAATGAGAAAAAGTGGACGGAGGTGGAGAAAGACGATACAAATCTACTTTACTTCTGGAGTTTGTTTTGTTTGCTTGGGCTCCATCCGTCGCGTCGCCTTAATATATCATATTGGTTTTACGACTGTATCAATATTTGCCTCCTCGTCCTCTCCCACCGGCCCTCGACGGCTGGAAAAATCGAATCGGAAAAGAGCCGCTGTGCTTCTCCATCTGTCTCGGCCCCCGTTTTCGGGGCTAATTGGCTGACCCAACCCTCATTTATATGCAAATGGCCTCCGAAGTCTTTTGGCGGTGGGTTTTCCAGCCATCGATCAACGCGGCTGATGTCGCGTCGCCGCAGCAGTCCAAGCGTGACGGCGCAGCGGGCGTCGTGTCACATCTGTGACGGCTGGACTCTGTAGCTACAGACTCCTGAAATAAAGATACACGGCAAACAAGGACCCACGACTGCGAGCGCTGCTTCCACCTTCGCTTTGACAAACCGTCGGCGACACCTGAAACTAAACTGGTGACTCATCTGAGTCGATTCCTCCAGTATATGAAGACATTCTCCTATAAACCTCCTGTAACATGCAAATAGTGTTTAACCTTGGTCAAACAACACTACGTAACTTTTTAAACTGTGCTGTTATTAGTTTAACAGTAGTAGTTTCTGCCTTGAGCAGCTGTTACCTCTGTGAGTTCAAACCTCATACGGTTGAACATCTCAGACTCTACAGGCTTCAGTTTGGATATTAAACATTTATAGCATTAAGATTTTTTTAAAAAAAAGTCCTGCAATCATATCACTTCTTTGGGAAAGTTTCAAGGAGAAAGCTTCTTCCTTTTTAAAAAAAAAAAAAAAAAATTATAATAACAGGATAAAACTGCATCTGATCAAACCCTCACAAGGTTTTTTCAAAAATATCGTTTTAACTAGGGCTGGGCAATGATAAAAAATTTTAATCACAATTAATCACATTATATTTGCAAAATCAAAAAATGAATTTAAAAATAGTGTAAAATGCACTTTTATTGAAATGGTCTGCTGCCATATGAACTAAAGTGCCATAACATTTGTTGTTCAAACACTTTTAACATCAGCACTTGTCAGTAACACATATTTAGTGTAAATCTCATCTTAAAAAATGTCAAAAAAAATTAAAGCTTATTGCCACTGCCAGGGCATTAATGTCATCCTGTTTCTTTTATGAAAAATGAAGAGTCTACCAACAAAATCCTGACAATCTAGATTGTAGATAATGTTCTGATCCACAATCAGAACATTAAAACAGGTAATTTCTGAGGTAACAGCAGAAACTTTTAACGGGGAGTTCAACTTGTCAGTTGTTACAAATAACCTTGTTTCTATTGAATCCTCCATCTGGGAGAACTTTAAAATGAAAATGTCCTTGTTAAAGTTCAGTATCTTTATCAATTCGTAGTTATCTGTGAGTCATTTGTTTTTTTTTTCCATTTTCAATTGTCAATCAAAAATTAAAAAAAATAAAAAAGTGACTTTTTATTTTTTTAATCTAACACAAAAAAAAACCAAAAAAGCCCGTTTTTTTTATATTCAAATTTTAGCAAACAGGCCATGGGACTGAATTTGTTTTTAATATTTTATTGTCTGGTTTACGTGACCCAGAAATGTCTTTGTTTTATAATCAAGGAACAGACTTTCTGTTGTCATTACACATCTGTGCCACTAGATGGAGCCGCACTGCAGTAACCAGCTAGAGAACAGCAGGACAGTGAACACATGGAGCAGATCTGATGTAAATGATGCGAAAGTTTTGAACAAAGGGGTTTTAAAGTTTTTTTTTCAGACAGAATTGTTAATATTGCTACCTGAGTTGCTACCCGAACTGTAAAGTTCACTGATCTTTACCGTTCTCCGTGTCTGTTTCAGCTTTTCTGCATGTTTACTTGTCATTTATTTTCCAGTTCCACAGCAGCCAGTAACAGACTTTTCAAAACAAAAGCATGTGAGCAACATGCGTTAACACGCAATAAAATTAAAGTAGGCATTAATAAATTAATGTGTTAACGCTAGGGATTCACATGGTTAACCGTTTAACCGTTAACCGATAACAGTAACTCTAACCGATTAATACTGACAGTCAATTTATGTCAATTTATGGGGGCGTGTCGACAGGTGCAACAGTCCTCTGATTGGTCAATTCTACATCCGCGTAGAAAAGAGCGCGTCATCGAAAAAATGTGGAAGTACCCACATCTGTACGATTCTGGTTCTCCACACTACAAAGACAGCACATATTCTAGTAATTCATGGAGGGAGATTGCGATGAATGTGGGTCGGCATCTCTGCGACAAGCTGACGGCGACACATTGCCGCGAGAGTATACACGGGGAGGTGTCCGCATGCGTCCACGACAACGCACGCAACATCGCGGCAGCCAACCCTTCCGGACTTATCGGTTAACGGTTATTAATCGTTAAAGGGCGTCGGTTAACGGTCATAAAAAAAAAAATCCAAAATATGCATCCCTAGTTAACGCGATAATAATGCATTAACTCGCCCAGCCCTAGCTTTTAACAGATGAGATCAAAGTGGATGTGTTTGGTTATAATATGAGAGCAATGGTTACCTCATACCAGCTGTCAAGCACGGCGGAGGAGGGGTGATGACCGGGACCTGTTTGGCTCCACAGTCGGCCGTGAACTCTTCTGTGTGGTGAAGTGTCGCAGAGCCAAATGTGAGACCACCTGTCCAGGGTCATGTGACGGGACGACGGTCTCAAACACTCACAAAGTCTACAACAACAGCAGAAGTCCAGACCTCAGCCTGACTGAAATGCAGCGGCAGGATCTTTCAGAGATCATCTGCGTGTCAAGAAATCAGCCTTAACCTCAATCAAATGACCAGGAAATGATTACAATTTCAGGTTGAATTTGCTTCTTTTTATGTTCCAATACATAAAACTTCACAATCAGATCACAATCAGTTTCACTGTTCAACACCCACACAAGGAACTGCGCACGACAGTCGTCAACGAAAGCGAAGCCATTGTTGAATGACTCCCAGAGTCGGTCAGAGACGCTGTTCACAGTTTGAAATGTGAAATATCAGCATCCAGCATTTCGCTTTTAAATGCCTTTTGAATCTCTGCGGTTTTGAAGTCGCTCCAGTACGTCGAGGAACTCTCAGCACAACGCCTTGTTTTTGCTTTGAGGTCACGTGGAGGGCTCTGGAGCGAGACTCGTAAATGACCGAGTCTTTGAGGAGGCCAGGCGCTCGCTTTGACGTGTCATCGAGGCTGCATCATGCTGCTTTACCGCGCCGCGCTTTCGTGGAGCTGGTGATCCCTGCTGGTGCTGCTCCCTTCGAGTTACAAAAACCTGATAAATGTTTGATTTGAACCGTTCACTCATTTCTTTTTTTTTTAGTCACAGTGGTAGGTTTTTGAGAAGGGCAGGTAGAGAAAGCAGCGGGTGATCTAGAGAGAGAGCCAGACACAAAGTATTATTCTTTCTGACAAGGCTGCCTGACACACGAGACACAAATGTGCAGTTTAAGCCGTAGTTTGTTCTTTCTATGGAAAAACTAACGATGTATACATCAGTCCTTCTCAAATAGTGGGGCACGACCCCTTAGGGGGGGGGGGCTCTGCGTTGCTGGGGGGGCACGTGTGACCCAAGGGATTTTTAACATTTTTTTTATGCCGTGCTGGAAAAAAATGTAATTGCACATATACTCCAGTAGGGGGCAGTGGCGCTCTCATTGTTGCAGCGTGCGCAGGGAGTAGCAAAATGTTTTCTTCTTCCTAGGGGGAAGGACGCAGCAGAAAATAATTCTGAAGCACTAGTATATATGAAGTTCCCGTAAAAGGAGTTCACTGAGAGAAAGTTTCAGCAACAGTCTGTTCTGATTCAGTCGGATCAGGCTTTCGAGGGAGACGACCAAATTAGCGCTCTTCTTCTTCAAGACTGTGCACCAGAGAGAGCAGCGGCTGTTGGCGGGACTTTACAAGCACGAGTAATTAATTTTCCCTGGATGTGGTGTTTGAAGTGGCCCCGAATCGATTCACCTGCAGAGTTCATTGATTTGAAGGAGCTACAGAAGCTTTGAGACTGAACTTCCCCGCAGCACTCGGAAGAATCAGAACCGGAGGAACGGGTTGCAGTCGTTAGTGGCGGCAACTCCGGCACTGCAGCTCGGTTGCTTCGAAGCACACATTTCACATCAAAGTTTGCACAAGATCTGGACGCGCTAACGAATCAAATTTCCATCAAACTCATACATTTCCTGACTCCTGTACGCCTCCTATCATTGTCAGTATTTAAAAGACACACGTGGTAACTTAAACCTGCATTCTCTCCAACGGCCAGCAGGGGCTGAGCAAAAGGACGTCAGTCCCTGTTATTGCTTTCAGACAGAAAACCTGCGTATTTCTTCATTCGCAGCCACTTGGACAATCCTTTAAATTGCACCGATGCTGACCAACGCTCAGACTCGTCTGTGCTAAAAGGAACACTGAAGAACATCGAGGTTTTTCGTCATTCTTCATTCGGCTGGCTGCTCCTGTGGTTTCACTCTGAACTTTACACCCAGACTGCTCGTGCAGTGTCAGCACTGAGCAGTTTGAATCAGGAGCTGGTGGGCAAATCTGAAATGATGAGAAACTGCACATGTCAGAACACCTGTCCAGGTCTCGCCCCCCCACTGATGACCCTCTCCTGAGTATAGAGGGGCTTTATTTTTTATCCTAATTACTGCATCATGCGGTCACGTGTTAGGCGTGTGGTTGCCTTGTGATCCACCTGTCGCCATCGGTTAGACGAGTATTTTAGAGTTCCTCGGTCATGTCCACTCTTGATCATCAGGTTTCACGGAAACGAGATGTGAGGTGTAGGGATGCAACGGTACTCGGTGAAATATCGAACCGTTCGGTACGACCTGCACGGGACAATACGCTTTTATGTCCCGCTGTATTTATGTTCCAATAACTTTGCATTTGACTTGCATGTGAGCGTACGTGCCTTTTAGCCAACAGGCCCACCACTGCATGTCAATGTCCACTCGCCTCCGCTCACTCACAGTGACCAGCCGATCACACTTTGGCCGGTTGGCTGCAGCTCATAGACGCAGAAAAAACAAAAAACTAGCAGGCATGGCTAGCAGTAGCGGAGAAATTGGGAAAAACCTTATTTTAATCATTGGTGTGGGAGCATTTTGGTTTTCCTGTTGAATACACCGGTGAGGGAGTGAAAACAGTTAACAGTTAACAGAACGCAATCTTCCACCTCCCTAAACCCGCGATCTTACCAGTGTAAGATCAAGTTGTTACCAGTTGTGCGTCTTGGCGCAGCTGATGTGCTTTTTAAAATACTGCAGAACGAATCGTTAGATGCGCATTTAAAGATCACGAACAATTAATGTTTCTGTCCCTCCTCGACCACCAACAGTTTCAGACATATCGGAAATAAATTCGCGCATCCAACCTTTTCCAGCTTGACACCAGAGACAAAGATCTCCTTGGTTTACTCCACAGCAGACATCTGGATGAGATCCTGCCACAGCTGTACAGACTGACGTGTCTGGCCGTGACTATTCCCACAATCCACCACAACTGCTGACCAGACATCCTCTGACCTCAAGAGAATAAAAACGTAATAAAAGTAATACGGCGATGCGTAATCGAGAGGTAGAGCCGTTTGTGCACGTCCACATGTGACCAGGTGGACGCACATTTATGCCATTTGGACGCGCCGATATGTGAGTTGCACTTTCCGCAAACTCGGTATCTTGCGATCGCGGGTTTAGGGTAGCGGGTGGTCTGAAACTGTACCGAATCCGTACCGAAACCGTGACACAAAAACCGAGGTACGGACCGTACAGTGAGCCACCTGTACCGTTGTACACCTAGTGAGGTGGCCAAAATGACAAGCTGGAGGCTTCAGGACAGTGTTTCACAAACCATTTTATGGCATTGTGGTGGTTACGTGGATCTTCTGCTTGCTGCCGCTGCCCAGTCAACACCCAGTCAACACCCAGTCAACGCCCAGTCAACGCTCTTCGGGTGAGTTAGGCTTATCGCTTATATTGTCTCTCTCTCTTTCGTTCTGCCAGGAAACCTACGGCTCCTTCGACTACACCTCCCTCCTCTACCTGTCTGACTACGGCTCCGACTTCACCGGAGGGAGATTTGTCTTCATGGACCAGCAGGGCAACCGGACTGTGGAGCCACGGGCAGGTACCGGTCAGCTGTTGAAGGCTACACCTCTCCACACGCTGCCTTTCCTTCCTCAGTCTCTAATAGAGTTGTGCTTGACCTGCCAAGAAGCAAGTTATTACTCGAACCTGTCAGTTGTAACTGTCTTTTCATTTTTTTATTTCTCTGTGTGAATCCCATGAACCCAAACTGAAAGCAAACGCTACAAAAAAAAAGAAAGAAAAGGCAGGATCATAACTGTCTTTAAAACGATTATCTGGTGTATTCAGCTAGGAGGAGGTTTTAGTGCATTAAAGTGTAATAAAGCAGACGTAATCCTCTCTTAAGTAGGCCGTCTGCAGCACGGGCTGCTGCACGCTGAACACGCAGGGGCTTGTGTTTTACTTCATTCAGGCAGTGGATTGGACTAATCTTGATTTTATTCAGAAAGTATTCAGAGGCCACCGCAGTGTCGTGGAGTATCCTCAGCGACACCCGACACCGAAAGACCCCCGACAGCTTTGGCTGTTCAAGTACAGAGCATCAGCGTTGTCATCCCACTCCAGTTTATAGTTTACCATATTGTGATTACCCTTTAAACTCCCTTAATTCGTCTCGACAGTATGTACAGCATTGAACTGTCTTGTTATTAGAGCTGAGCGATTTTATCGATTCTGCGATTACATACCGATATTTTATTTCCCTAGAGAGTATCGATTTTTCAGCCGCGGGTATCGATATTCTAATCTTCTTTCATAACCCCCGTGTCCCACCTTTAAAAGCTTGCAAGCAGCAATTTGCACTGTTTAAATAAATGAAACTATTTCTCTCAACAAATCTTTTATTCATTTTGTCCAGCATTTGCAAGCTGCCTGTCAGCCATATAATGTGGAATTGATGCTTTCAGTTCAATAAATTCAAACAAAGTCATTGGAACACTCACAAGATGTCACCAAAATCACTTTGTCCCTTTAAAAGATTTCGGAAAATGATATAAATGTATTGTAAGATGAATATTGATATATATCGTATTGTGAACCGAATATATCGTGTATCGTATCGTATCGCGAGATTAGTGTATCGCTACAGCCCTACTCGTTATACTTCAAAATAAGAAGAATAATGCACATAAATGGCGTAAAGAGGCCTACGAGCTGTTATTGCCACTGTAACACCAGAGGTAGACTGGGTTACCCACATGATTCTGATTTCAGCTCCAGCTGATGCGTGAATAAATAATCTTCTGATTCCAAGTATCACCTTCAACGTGCCTCCAATGGAAATCTGGAATTATCGGATGCCCTTTGTGCAGATGGAGCCAAGGGTCTTTGAGTGATGCAGGGGCTTAAATGTCATGAGTGTTTCAGTTGGCGACCTGGGTAGCTTCGGTATGAGCGCTGGCGCCTGATTACGTTGTAAAATAAGGGGATAAAGATTCGGGAAGGTTCCTCATAGGCAGGGAATATATGTAACTTAAAACTAATCATAAAGAGCGCTGTGTAAACCAGGAATGTATCAGGGGTACATAGTTTGTAGATTGGGAATTGAAAAGTGGAAAAACAAAACTCTTTTTCCTATTTGAAATGATATTTTATTCTAAACAAGATTAATATAGACGTACGCTGCAGGTCGCTGGACCAAATCCAAAATGAAATAACTTTATGGCTATTTGGATGATTTAAAATCAGGAACATTTGGAAAAAGAGTTTTCACAAGGTTGAATCTGGCCCACGGCTGCTATCAGATTCATCCCAGAAGGTATTTGTTTTCTGTAAATACTTAAAAAAACAATTAGCCATAATAGACGTTAGCCCCTGAGACAAGTGCAGGAAAGTTGATGATTTATTCACTGAGAAAGATTTTTGTTTTTGTAGAAACATCTACAATTCACCAAAACAAAAAAAAAAGAACTAACTGATAATAATCTGAGGTGACATTTAAAAAAAGAAAAAGGTTTATTTGACCCAAGATAACCCAACTGAGCTTTGACGTAACGTCAGTCAGCATCACAGGTACCACATTAGCAGCATCCCGCTGGTCTGTTCCTGCTTCGAACCCCAACGGCTCTGCTGAGCTGACGAACACAGACGTGCCTCCAGTATCAACGGCCGTGGCGTTGGATTAGACCAGTGCTTCTCAATTATTTTACTAACAGATTTTTCCTAATAGAAATAAAAAAAAATCTCCCTTTTAAAAGGATATATGAGCTCTCTAAGCACTCAAAAATAATAATAAAGAAAGATAAATACTATCAAATACAACGGAACAGTGCATAGTACAAATCTGCAAATACGAAGAATTAACAATTCTTTTGGAGAAAAATAAGCATGTCTGCTTTTTCAGGAAGGATACGTGATCTTTCTGGAGGTAGGTAGTGATTCCTGCTGGTTGGAATCGATAAGAGAATCACCAGATAAACTGCCAAACAATTCCATGGAATTGAAACACACGGAACCGGTTCTCTACAGGAACCGGTTCTTGATTCCCAACCCTACTCAGGTGAGAGTTCTCCATTGCATCGTCTCCGCCTCTCCCTTCTAACTTCCATCAGAAACTACAACCTCCACAACACGAGAATGCCCAGTATATTGGTAAACATCATGACGTTAGCTGGATTATTGCAGATTTGACGTTCTGCTTCCTTCCTGCTCACCTGTATGGGTCGCCAACTTTGACTTTCCTTGCAGAGCAATATGCAGTACGCACAATCTGCTACGGGTGCAATTAATACGTAGTCTAGCCTGGAAGTTGGGGATAATCGGGTTTTTTTTCCCTCTTATTCTGAGTGAGAAAGCATCAGAGCACCTGAACTATGTTATATGAGAAAAGGCAAACAGGACGGCTACCTTTCCAGCAGAAATATGAGCATCATTTTTCAGTCCCTTCTGTCTCTCAGCTGTCGCCTCAAAAGGAATCGCCAGACGGATATTAACCGTCGTTCTACTTCTTGAAGCGTCCAGCCCTTTTCTTTATTTTGGACGCACGTCTCTGGAAACACTCGTCCTCTTCCTGCCTGCCGGTCGCACGCCACTGAGCATACTTGAGACAAGTGCACGCAATTTCCACAGGAAAAATTAAAAATCCAGTTGATTTGCAGAAGGAGCAGTGAGTCATTTCCCTGAACCCCAGTGAAACTACCGGTCACGTTTCGTCCAGTCCCCCGGCCTTCATGGATGACTCACTAATTACTGGAATGTGGAAATTATTTTAACCAGTATAACAAAAAATGCTTCCTGAAATGCTGCTTTTGCTGCTTTTTGAGGTCTTTCATGAGCATCTTCCCACAGCTAGTTGGAAGTGATTTAAGCGAGGCGCCAGATATGCATCTCGCTGATCTTATTACAAATAGTTTCCATTCTAAATCTCCATGTCGAAGTAGATCGTCTGAAAACGCTTTGAGGACCGTATCGACCTTCGTTACTGCGTCTGCAGATGTGATGGCAGAGATGTGGCTGCAGCCTTCTGCTCTGAAAATGTCAACACTCTGAATTCTGATGTGACCCAGTTTTAAACGGATTCAGGAAAAGTCTGATTTGAACCCAGGGCGGCGTTTCTTCTTGCTTCAAGTGTCTCATTTGTTCGGCGCATGGCTTTCTGTAAACACTGTTGCTCCTGAGTGTCTGAAAGCCTGGCGAATCTGTTCAGCATGGGGGAAACATCTCCCAAGGGCGCTCCCGCTTCCTGACAGCATTTTTCCTCTCTATTATATCTGACATCAAGCCACCCGGAGCTGTTCCCGCTCTATCCCTTGTTTCACTTCTCCCTTGTTGCTCATTGCTTCCCTCCTTTAAATCACCAGCATCGTTTGCAGTCGTCTACCCTCGTCTACCTTTGCTGCTTTTACGGCAAATCAATCAATCATATTAATTTTTTCAGCTATTGTCACTCTTCCCTTCTCACTCCTGTGTGGTTTATGACATGGGCCATCAAGTCATGCAAGTGTCTCTTTGGTAAACCAGTTAGGGAAGTTGACTTAGGCCTAAATATACTTGCCATTTATGAAGCGTACGCGGCGGCCCGATGCAACACGTCGCCAAATGATGCGGACGACGTACGATAAATACTGTTGGCGTTTTGCTCGTCAATTCCCCACATCGGCGAAACGAGACAAACTCTTATCCTGACTGCATTGATTCTATTACCTAATACAGTGGTACCTCTACTTACGAACTTCTCTACATACGGAATTTTCAGGTTACGACACGTCTCAACGGGAAAATATTGCCTCTTGTTACGAAAGAAATTTCAGGATACAAAAGGCAAAAATACAGTACGCTCTGCTACTCGCAGCTCCCAGAGTTTACAGAACGTAATCATACTTGTAGCTGCTCTGCCATTGGCTATTGGCTAGCATCTTCCTGGCTATCAGCTAGCATCTTGCTGGCATTCCTTTGACATTTTAGGAAAATTCCATGACGTTTTGGAATTTGTTGAAAAGAATCACCCAGAAAAACTGTTCACTAGTCGGGATATCACTCATTATGATGATGTTTGTCTCGCACATTTTTGAAGGATTGTTAAAAGCCGACAAAAGCAAACGTCCTTGGATCGGTTCTTTACAAAACGTCAGGAAAAACCACTGCTGAGAGAGAAAAGGTGACGACGATAGCAGTTAAATGAATATAATTTTTATTCTTTACTTTATTCTTTGTTTTTTATTATGTACAACTCTCATTTTATGTTTATTGTGCAGGAATCTAATGGAAACATGTATTTGTGACATGTTTTGATGCATTTTTATGATTTTATAAAAAAAATTATGTCTGAATTTTTTGTCTAACTCAGTATATCTCAGGCCTTAAAACACTTCCTGTAGCTCGCCTGCTCCATTTTGAATCAGCAGTGAGAATTAGAGATCTACAGATTAATCACTTGGATGATTAATTGACAATTGACAAACAGATTTGAGCCCTTTAAAATGTTTTTTTATTTAATTTTGATAATTGGCATTGGCTGACGACTAACAACACACCTGCCAACTAGGGGTGAGTATTGGCAAGGACCTCGCAATACGGTATGTGTCATGATACTTGGGTCACGATACTATATTATCACGATATATTGCGATATTCTACCCAGTTGATATCAAAATTAAAAGTTAGAGATGAAAAATCAAGTTGCTGTATATGTTCATCAGATGATATTGATCATTCAGAGGACAAATTGAGTCAAAACTATTTGCTTCAAAACAACCTATTTCTTTGTTTGTTATTCGTGGTTTTGCACATTTAAGTAACCATTAGTAACCAATAAAAAAATCGATATTAGGAGCTGAAAAATCAACATTATATTGGGCGGCCGAAAATCGCGATATATTGCCAAATCGATTTTTTTTTTCACACCCCTACTGCCAGCGGCGCTGCATTGTTGCAGAAATGAAGACGGGTAAAGAAACGTGTGACAACATCTCCTCGTGTCGTCAAGTTGTCCGGTAAACTCTGAGCTTTCTGGCTGTTGTCCTCTCATGACAGACGAGTTAGAGAGATGAGTGGATGGAAATGAAGGGAGCAAACATTGAGATTATTATTATTTTGCAAGGAAAACTGTTTAACTCAGTTGATTTAATGAATTTGTTTCAGTCTGTGTCAGAACAGTGATCTGCCTGTTGTCTGAATTTAATGGAAACCATCAGAACCAGAGAGAAAGATCTGACGTGACTTTGGCTGCGTTCATGTCTACCCCCGCACCTGTAAGACTGCTCATGATGAAAAAAGAAAATATTATTTAAAATTATTTTCCACTGACTTAAAATGTAAAACTTCCAGACTGAATAAAAATGATTCAGTCTGGTTTCAGCAGATGATTCAGCAGAACGACCTCGATATTTCTTTAAAGAAGCGATAATAGTAATTATGTCTCATCATCATCAACAGCTAACATCATGTCCTCTTTCACTACATCCACAAAGCTCCACTTTGGTCCAGACCTTTTAGGAGCCGGTGTTGAAGACGAGTGACAGCTTCTCAGTGACATCCATCCCCAGGTGTCACAAGACTCATCGCAATTTTGAGACTTAATATCTGACCCCCTCTCCTCTATAATCAAAAAGGAAACATTAAAGTTCAGTTCAAGCTAAAACCCATAATTTAAGGAATAAACGAACTGGAAATGATTAACTGGAGCCTCCTGAGCTCCCTGGTAGCGTCATCTCCCCGTGGATCTATTTTAGATTTGGCTGACGGAGCTGCAAAACGCCGCAAATGTTCAGTGACAAATCCAAGGGATTACTTTCAGATTATTCAATTGTGAAATGATCTATACGGCAGGACTAATTTGAGTAATTAAAAATGCTCTGACTTCTCAGTGACGTGGAGCGATCCCTGTTGTTTCCAACCGTGCTGCTCATTTTTCACGCTGAGTTTCATTGTTTAACGGCGAGCTCTAATTTTCCGACAAATCCAGGGGGATTTAAACTCCCTCTCACACACACACACGCACGTGCACACACACAAACACAAAAAAAAGAGAACACACAACAGCAAGTTGTTCGTATTTCCTCACGGGAAAGTAGAGCACAACGACTGGAGTCACAGTCATTTTATTCTTATTCACATAACGGCACAGCTCCACGAAAAACATGAAGAATCTGCAAGTTTTATACCAAACCAGTTTGTCAAATATATAAAGCTCTCAGTTGTGATCCAAAGCCACGAACTAGCGAGGTAACCACGGATGTAGATGGTGTTTTAACAGAGGAGACATCAGCTCATCAGCTCATCAGATGGGTGAAGGTGGTCTAACCTGTGTGATGTTACGAGATGATCAGAAAAGCTTTTACAGTCAAAAACGATGCATTTCAGAATTTGCTGAAATCGAGTCCTTGGAGGGAAAAAAAGTGACTGTATCCCTCCTTTTTTCATTTTCTTTATCTCCTCATCAGAGGAGGAGTGATGGTCGTCTGTGTGCTTTAGGAAATCACAGCTGGAGTGAGGACATGGAGATAATATTAAAGGAGATACTTTTGAAGGTTGAAAGGAGGATTATTGTTGGGGGGGGGGGGAAATTTAAAGGTAATACATTTGTCATTTGAAGTTCACATTGAAGCCAAGTTAATGCAGACAGCAGCTCAGTTTAAAACTGGAATGTTTACACTTTCAATGTAGTCTTACCATTCACTCGAGATCAAGATTTTATTTTCTACATTTGCTCAAACAGAAATATAAATGATTAAAACATTTTTTACATTGATGACATGGTAGCTACCTCGTTGCCTGTTCAAATGTGTTTATCCTGCAGCTTAAAGGCTTAAATATGTCTAAGTGAGAAAAAAAAACCAACTGCTCTAAATTCGATTCAACTTTATTCGTATTGCGTCAATGACAATACGAATTGTCTCTCGGCGCATTTCAAAGACCCAGATCATGAGCCCTGAGCAAAGATTATCAACTGTCAGTAATAAAGCAACTAACGTAGACTACGTGAACAAAGGTTTTTGATTTAGCTCGATTCAGGGCCAGCTTTGCTTAAAACTGGGGCTGGGTTTTCTTTCCTGGCTCCCATAACCGTTCAGAAAGTCGTACCATCTACAAGAAAGTTCATGCTTCATACTTTTTGTTCCAACATTGGTTCAAAAATGTAAATGATTGTTTTCCATATTAATTTAAAAGGAGCTTTATATTTTGAAGCCACCTCTGGACCACCTACAGCTGGTCCAGTTTATCTTATTATTCCCCTCATCAACGCGCAGCAGGGCTAGGAAGTGTGCTCCTGCGCCGAACCAACGTATTTCCCTCCCGCTGCCGCTACGATACTCCGTCGTTTTCAAGTCGACTAGTGATAGTTTGCTTGTAAAAATGACTGATGCTCAACATTTATTAGCTTATTAGCTCCA
The DNA here is from genome assembly GCA_018398805.1 of Hirundichthys speculiger. Taxonomy (NCBI): domain Eukaryota; kingdom Metazoa; phylum Chordata; class Actinopteri; order Beloniformes; family Exocoetidae; genus Hirundichthys; species Hirundichthys speculiger. The sequence goes on along the minus strand of JAGFBZ010002199.1, from coordinate 178,081 downwards.
TCTGTATGTCTGAGCTACTCGAAGGGAGTGAAGAAAAGGAAGCTCAGCACCGACGGCTACAGTGCTGCATAAAAGAAGCCACGCCGCCACCTGGTGTTTGGTGGTGTAATTACAGAGTGACACAAATGGATGATTATAAAGGCCAACAGCACCTTTGTCCTATATGTACGGCTACATAGAAGCAAAAATCAGACATAAGTGGGGGAAAAAAAACAACCCAGAAACCCCTTTTAGATCTCATGAACTCAGTCTGAAATTTCAATATTACATGTATTAGCTTTTTACTGGTAACTTCAGCCACAAAATGACAAATTTTATTGTTAAAAAAGTAAAAATATGAGCAGCATTAAAGCTGGATATTTAGCACATATCTTTTTTATTATTATTTTTAGATAAGTTAAATGGTGTTTGAATTTTTTTTTTTTTTACTCTTTCTGAGGTTTTTGCAGTGCGTCTTGTAATCACAATGAAATAAAAAAGAAAAATTGATCTAAACCTGTCAAGAAGTCTGAATGTTAGTTCTTACTGTTCGTTTGTTGTTCACTAAATGCATCTTGACTCAACTTTTTATTGGATATTGGATGAACATTCTCACTTTTAAAACTATGTTCAACATGTCCCAACTCCAGCTGTTTATAAAAGAAAAAATACAGATTTTAATCTGACCATCTCAGTATTACAAAGTAGGAAAAATATGTTTTTTTCTTCAATGCAGAACTGCTCCTTTATTCAGTATTTATATTCCTTTTCTCTTAAAGAGTCTCTTTCATTCCTTTCTTGCGCAGGACGAGTCTCTTTCTTCACCTCCGGCTCAGAGAACCTCCATCGCGTGGAGAAGGTAACATGGGGGACCCGCTATGCCATCACCGTGTCCTTCACGTGTGACCCCGCCCAGGGCATCCCTGACCCCAGCCTGCCCTGAGGCCTCCATGGATGACGGACCACGGTGCCGCCCACGTGCTTGGACAAGCCCTGCAACAGACCAGAAGAACAGGAAGCAGAGACGGAAGTTTTTATCAGGACATTTAACTTGCAACATTGGAATACTGTAGCTGCACAGTCAGTATCTGTATTGTTTTATTATGTTTTTTTACCACAAAAGAAAAAAAGATCACTTTCCCAAATAGATTTTTTTTTTCTTCTTTGTTAATGAATGTCGTGTTTTTATCTAGTTTGTTAAAATAGTATGGTTGTTTGTTTTCCCAACTTGAATTAAATTAAAGCCACTTAATGAAGAAATATGACTTCTGGCCACATGGGGGCATACACGTACATATCCATCCATCCATCCATCCATCCAAAGAGAGAAACATATTATAGTGTCCTAACGAGTGTGTTCTGCCTTCTCCCACTAGAGGTGCACTTAATTACCGTATTGGCCTGAATATAGGACGATATTTTATTCTAGAAATCATATTTTCAAAAAATGGGGGTCTTCTTATAATCGAGGTCTCGACTTCTGTCGTCATTACACCTCTGTGCCACTAGAGGGAGCTGGTACTGAAGTAAACGGTGAGCGCATGCGAGCAGGATCTGATGTCAAATGGAGGAACGACGCAACCGCGTTGAACAAAAGGAGCTCGAAAGTTTTGTTGCAGTTCATAATTTTGTTTTTTTACAGGCTGAATTTTTAATGTTCTTGAAATTTAATATAACTGGACTTAGATGGTTCTGCTGTTATTGACATCATTAATGCAGTTACTGAACTAGTAGAGGGTTGTTTCTTATTCACTGAGTCATAGTCTCAGATTTTAAGAGAATACAGTTTATTAAATCGAACAATACCTTGATCTTAAATAACATGGAAACCTGACACATAGAATATAGAATCTCTCTGTGATTTTTTTTCTACAATAATGGTACAATAAAAATTTGTTTAATGAAAAACCTTATTGTCTTCATCATATTTTTATTTTCCCAAAATGATATTTGAAAAATAGCAGTCGTCTTATAACCAGAGCCATATTCAGGCCAGTACGGTATATGTTACACCAGGCTGTGATCCTAGAAGGTTCTTGTGATGTGCTGCCCCCATGTGGTATGAAGTGGTATTGTTGCGTAGAGTGGCTTCAAGATGAAAATTACAGGATTTTTTAAACCTTGGCTCTTGGCCCTAGTGGCCACAGAAAGAAAGCTTATAAACATTATATAACAGACCAGTAGAAACCACAGAAAGGTGAACTTCAGCTTGTAAAATCACCACCAGTCAGTCAGCAGCGGTTCTCTCTGCTCCTGAAAGGTATTTTATTTTTTACATTTAAGGAAAAGGAGCTCTGGATTGCGGTCTCTATACCATGTGAGAGGCAGAATTTATCACCGTCAAAATGCTTTCTGCAAACACGATGGACTGCAAGGTGCCATACAGGGATGCAAGTTTTTTTCTTTTTGTGTGTGTGTGTGTGTGTGTGTGTCAGGTAGCCAGTAAAAGCTTCACTGAATAAGACGTTGACGTAGTTTAGGAAACACAAGCCAAGCCTTGCTTTTATAAAAATACATCTTGCACTTCAGATGAGTGACATCCATGTTTCGCAGGGCAGCTGAATGAGACTTTACCTGCAGCGACGCTTCAGTGGAGATCTACTCAGAGCATGACTTCCCTCTGTTCAAACACTGCAGCTGCTCAGGGCTTCTGTTCTCAGTCAGTATGGGTCAGAATAAAGATTGTTGAGTGTGAAAATAATCATTAAATCTCTCCTGTAACCTAGTATATTATATTATGCCCACAAGTTTCCAGTCTGCGTCTCCCTTAAGAGATGAGTTGAGAAGATTCTGCTTCCTCAGTGAAACCGGTTTGAAGAGGCTGAACTTGGCTTGTCTGTTTTCTTCTTGATTTTTTTTTTGTACGTATTCCTTGAAAGCAGCATATAAATCATCTGCAATCTTTCAGTACTAAATCTCTCTCTTCGGCGCCTGGCCTATTACCAGGAACACATTTTTCTAAGAAGACTCTATTTTTGTTGAAAAGGTTCTTTCTTCTGTCTCGCTTCCTGCTGCAGCGCAGTTTGAGATGAATTAAGTAACCGACCGCAGAACCAAGTGTACTGTTGACTCACTGTGGCACATGACACATTGTTTTTCTTCTGTTTTATTTCCTTGTTTTATCTCCATAGTTAAGATATCTGAATGTATGGGTGACCATTCCATCCATCCATCCATCAACTACTGCTCCTCCTGCCCTTCTAGAAGAATCCTGAGCTGTTCTCAAGCCAGCTGAGAGGTATTAGCCCTGATTGTACACTTCCCGTTAGCTGCTACCCGCAAATTGCGGGTTTAGGAACCTCCGCTAACCGCTAATGCAATCTTCTGCTCCCTAAAGCCGCTACCTGTTATGCCGACTCCCTTATTCACATTGTAGGTGTGGCGTGGGCGTGTCTTTTGCCCTTTCTGCAAACTCGGTATCTTGCAATTGCAGGTTGCGGGTAGCCTGACCACCCGCTACCCACATGTTGGCTTGTACAAGAGCGCGTCCAAATGGCATCAATGTGCGTCCACCTGGTCACATGTGGACGTGCACAAACGGTTCTACCTCTTGAATTAACTTGTGTATAAAAAGCGTGATTTGGCCTCAGTTGAACCCCTGACAAAATGGCAGAGATCGTCTTAAACGGCTTGCTCGCCAGTTAAACCATAGACGACCAGAGCGTGTTTACTGGGAGGACACCAACTATCTGGGACTTTCAGGTAGCTAATAGGAATTGTCCGTGTAAAAATATTTATCTGTATATATCAGTACAGAGGAGGAGGAGGAAGGAAGAGGAGGAAGCTCTACAGCAGAGTCCCAGACGAGCTCCACATGAGAGCTGCTCCGATCTGGATGAAAAGACGCTCCATAGCGGTTAGCGGGTAGCGCAACCTGCTCTTAAAGGCAATGGCCACTGACGCACTGATTGGTTTAACAGGTGGAATGCCCTAACCACTCCTATGGATAATGTAGCGGGTGGGATAGTGGGTTTAGCAAGGTGTAAGATTGTATTCTTAGCGGGGGAACACCCCTCCTGCTACCCGCTATCCCTAAATAGCAGCTTTAGCAGATCTGGCGGAAGATCGGGCCCATAGTCTCTCCAGTGTGTCCTGGGTCTGCCCCAGGTTTCCTCCCAGTTGGACGCACCTGAAGTCCAGGAGGTATCACCACCTCAACCAGACCAACGACTGTCCTCCAAGTCTGTCCAGAATGACAGACTCTTCTCATCTATCCCTATAAGAGTCCAAGCCGGTGTTCCCATAGAGCCAGTCCCCAGGACGGCTTGTATCAGGAAGGGCATATGATGGGAAGAAAAAAACAACCTGTGCCTAATCAATATGTGGAACACAATGATCCACCGTGGTGACCCCTATACGGGGAATATCTGGAAGACCGTCACTGTTGACAGTCAAACACTTGAGGAATTCTCATTTCTCCTTTCTCATAACAGATTCTGAAATGTGGTCATTATATTAAAACTGCAGGCGCCTGTTTAGATCATAATGGACCTGAATGTCGGCGGTGCTTTATTTAACGAGCACTGACAGCCGTTTGCTCCGTGATGGAGTGGTGACCAGTCAACGGTGAACTCTGCCTCTGGCTCAGTGACATCTGGGCTGGGCGCCAGCAGACCCCCACGACCCCGAAGAGGCTTCAAGCAGGTTTGAAAAAAACGATGAGTGACAGCAGTTTGTCGGGTGGATTCCCCAATGAAATGATATGATAAATGCACGTCATTACCAGTTTCCTGTCATCGCTTTGCTTTGAACCCAACTTTGAAGGAAGTAACTCACTTAGCAGTTAAGTCTCTGGAGGCTCTATCAGGTAATTGTGTCTCGGATGGCTGCGTATAGTACATTTATTTAGCCTATTTTGCATAAAAGTACACGGGGTTGTTTTGCTGGTGGAATTACGGTTGACAAGTGAGATGACCTGAAAGGCATCAAGACGAGCTACCGCTGAGTTATACCCTTTCGATCCAGCGATGGATTACGCATCTTAAGTTCTAAGAACTTGCCAGGTGTAAAAAAAAAAAAAGTTCATTAAAATGTAAATGAACATCTGCAGCTCGGGGCCCAGAGCAGGTAGTTCAGGGTCTTCACGTCCACTGGACATTAACGGACGACTAGATAACATCGGTGCTGTCGGCTCCTCGGGGACGCGTCACTGCATTCATTGGTGATCTGAGAGGTGTAGTAGTTGGACTACAATGGACGGAGGGGTGGGTGGGAACACAAACCAGACGACGCTAAGGGTCCAATGTCGGTGGGTCCTTCAAAGCTGCCGTGGGCCAGACGCCTTCGACGCCTGCAATCGTCTCGGTTAATGACGTGCAGATTTCTCATCAAAGGACCAATTGATCTCCTTCGACCTTCAAAGTAAATGCTTTTGGCCTTTGAATGGAGCGCAGCATCGTGTTATGTGGGAAACGTGGCGTATTGATCTATCAGGTTCTTTGAAGGTACAAACCACAGAGGATATCTGCTCATCTGCCCACTAGCGCTTTCACATTCATGGTGCGGAAACAATGTAAAAGGAGACACGACAACCTCTGAAAGGAACTACATGTACAGTCATGGTAAAAATGATTAGACCACCCTTGTTTTCTTCAGTTTCTTGTTCATTTTAATTCCTGGTACAACTAAAGGTACATTTGTTTGGACAAACATAACGATAACCACAAAGATTGCTCATAAGAGTTTTATTTAAGAGCTGATATCTTACCATTTTCCATGGTTTTCTTGATTATAACCTAAATCACTTAAGTTTTTACATCAATAGCTATGGCGTTGTACTGCCAAAAACACTGCTTTTATGCATTCAGTGTTTTCTTTTCTGTCTGTTTTAGTCACATGATGACGTTTAGTGGTACCAGGTATTAAAATGAACAAGAAAGTGAAGAAAAAATGGTGGTCTAATAACTTTTTCCATGACTGTATATACTGCCTGGATGCAGTGATCGCCTGCAGCAGCACTGTTACATGCAATCAGAGATTTTAACCTGAAATAGTCAGACATTATGATGACTATTATCATTCAGTCAGTGGAGAACTGTCCATTAAGACCACTTTGCGTGGGACTTTTCTTTTTTTTCTCCCTCCATTATATATATTTTTTCCCACCAGGATGCAGGATGTGTTATAGCAGACCTGCCTCCTTTCACTGCAACAGACATTCAGTTTCTGCCAGCGTTGGGATGCAAGACTCCACATTTAGACCGCAACGTTGGAGCGAGTTGAAGATTTCTCTTTAGATTCAGAGCAAAATGAATGCATGTCACTATTGTCAATAGGGCTGTAGCGATACATAATCTTACGATAAGATACACGATATTCGGCTCACGATACGATATATATCAATATTCATCTAATATAAGTGTCAATTATACATTATATGGCTGACATAGTTTCATTTATTTAAACTTGTTGCTTGCAAGCTTTTAAAGGTAAGGGCACAATGGAGAGTTAAAGTACAGCAAGTGTCCTTCTTTGGCAGCTGTTTTGGCTTGATACTGAACATATGAGGTAGCTACTAGCCATTCTAGCTACCAGGTTAAGTAAAAACGAACCATGGCAGCCAATAATTCAAGTCCATTGGAGCAACATTTAAGCCACCTTAAAATTGCACCCATCTCAGCAGAGTAGCTAGTAAAATCTAGCTAGAGTAGCTAGTAAAATGGATACTCTCTGGGGAAACAAAATATCGATATACATCGCAGAATTGATAAAATTGCTCAGCTCTAATTGCCTAAACCTAACAAACCTAACAATCACAGCTCAAATCACGATTAAGTGTGAAGTTTGCCATCCTTTTGCCTTCGTTGCAGTGAAAGCAGCCAGGTGGAGAGGAAGACCGTTGTAGCTCTTCACGTGGGAGCAACATGGAACCCATTCAGCTCATTTAGATCCCCGATGGGCCTGATGACATTAACGCTGAACAAAGGCAGTAGCTGTAAAAGCCGAGAGGATCTCTGTGTTCTGCAACTGAGCCTGAAAACTAAAGCATTCGTGGTGCAACAAGCAGGCATCCTGCGAGCCAAGACTTCTTTTTCTTTTTTTGGGTGAAAGAGAACAATTATATCTTTAATATAAGACAGAGCTTGGACACTGAGGGATTTGGAAGTTATGAGAAGGATTTTTAAATCCTGTTATGGATTTTACAAATCTAGTAAGGCTAAAATGGGACGGATGAAATCTCCCTGGCCACACTTGTCAATATTCTGGTATTTGAGCATCTCTCAGGTGGTTCAAATGAAAGATTTTGACAGAGTTATTTATAAACTCGGCAAAAAGGGCATCGTGCTAGTCGGCCCTGGATGTGATAACTACAGGGACGGGTTTTGAAGCGTGGCTTTGGAAAAAGGTCTCCGTTTTGGGCATATTACACGGATCAAAGAAGGCGGTCAAGAAACCCATTTAATATGTTAATTAAAAGAAAATTAAAAGGTCCAAAGTGACTTCAAGGCCAAAGCGATACTTTCCAGAGTAACCAAATAGTGGGATACCCCAGGTTTGTACTCAAAAGTTGAAAACGGCAGATTATCCAGACCTTTATGTCTGCGAGGTAAGCGCGTAACTCAGTGTGCTCAGGCTTCCTGGATAAATGGAACTGGGTGTAATCAGGCTAACAGTGAAGTGTACGTAAACATTTCCTGATGATATGGCCCAAAGAAAGCATGTAGCGAGAGAACAGAACTGGCTCCAACCCAGAGCCCAGTGGAACGCCTCAACTCACTCTGGTATCATTACCATGTACAAACCAGAAACTACCCTTGACACGGGTGATGTGATTGAGTCTTTGTAATCAAATGTTGTGGTTACGGGTGTCAGCCAGGGGTTAGCAAGTGCAGCTTACTTAAAAACCACACAGGCATTAGATGTTTAGCCTGCTTCCCACCACAGAGTCCTCCTCGGGCCCCAGTTTCAAGTTTCAAGAGCATCTTCATCTGACTTGAGGAAGGGAAAACTAAGTTTCATAGGATCAACATTCTCACTTTGCACAGATGGGCCTGCCTCCACCAATGTGGCTGAGGAGAGACGAGATAGCGAGCCACATTTCTCTGTTAGCATCTGCTCTGTCATAAGAGAGACGGGTGAGATGGTGGCTGGTTCCTGCTCTTGCTTGGCCTTTTTGTTTCATGCATTTACGGCGCTCATTCACCAGCATTTTCAAGACTCACTTGTAGAGCAAATGCAGACATGATGGGATTTGCACAAGTCGTGTTAACCTGCAGAAGAACAAGGCCGTCTCTTTGCTACTGGATTTGCGTGCAGTGTGAGATTTAAAGAGGACATATTAACCGAAAAAAAAAGGATCTCTGTCCTTGTGAAGGGATATTTATACATAAATACACACTATATGTCTGTGTCTGAAGTGACTAATGCTTCAAAAGTGCTGATTTAACACAACCCTGTTGCTCTGTGGCTGTCTGAGTCTAGAGATATGTGATCAGAAACATAGATCAGCAGTGAATTATCCAGCTTCCCCATCTTTATCTCCATCCATCTTAAAATCCTGTTGCATTTCTTTCACCGCAGATTATGGAACTGCAAAGTTGTTGCATCCATTTCAAATGCTGCACGTCCAGCAGAGAAGACATGCTGAGTCAAGTATCTTCTTCCACTTATCTGGGATCAGGTCTCGGGGGCAGCAGCCTGAACAGTCCAGCGAGTCCCAGACGTCCCTCTCTCCGGCTACATCCTCCAGCTCTGGGAGGACACCAAGACAGTCCCAGGCCAGTCAGGAAATACAGTATGTGTCCCCAGGATGTGTTCGGTCTGCCTCGAGGCTGCTTACATTTGCTACCTCGTTCATTTGGTCACGACGCACACGCCACGCCAGGAACAAAGATAAAATGGCGTCTTGCCTTTTGGCTCAGTTCTTTCTTCGCCACAGCCATTCCCAAACTTCAGAATACCAAGGCTCAATTTGAAATGTGAATAATCTCCATGGCCCACCCAAACCTTCATTTACAACTGTAATCAACATACAGGACTAGAAGCTATGTTCCGATATTAATGAAAGGGGTCAACAAATGAGGTGACACTTGTCATATTAAGTTAAGATGACAGTAGAATAACACTTAACTGGTTTGTTTTTATTATCTCCGCCAAGGAGGTTATGTTTTTGCCGGCGTCTGTCTGTGTTCAAGATAAATTAAAAAGTTATGGGTGGATTTTGATGAAATTTTCAGGAGTTGTCAGAAATGTGAAAAGGAAGAACTGATTTCATTTTGGGTGTGATCCGGAAGAAATCCTGGATTCTGGATCACTTTCAAATTTTTGATAACATTGCAGTCAATGGGGCCAAAAATTTTGTTTCTCAATATCTCTGATAATTATTGCCCTAAACTCATGAAATTTGACTCAGGGATTGACAATGGGAACCTCTATCAAATTTCAAAGGCTGATCTGGATCTGATCCAGAATGCGGATTTTATCTCTATAAAAACATTGAGGTTGTTTAATTTCAATATATTGACTTTGGAAACAAATATTGAATAAAAATCTTTATAGCATTATTATTTATTTTTGTGTGCATCACAAAATAGAGGAAGATATGGTACTTTTTTAGCGGTCCCATATTGTCAGTGCTATATGTACGACTAATATTTATGGTGTAAATCGCTATATGGAGGAATTGTTGCGCTTTGCGGAGGTCTGCGCTCTCAGTGCTTTTCTAGTTACTTCTTAATGTTTTTCCTTTTTTAATCATGTCAGTAATATTTTAAAGTAATTCAAAATTTTTTTTTTAAAAAGATAGAGGATTTAAAACATATTTGTTTAATTTTGATGACCTCTCACTGCCAACCTGCAGTACCACGACGGCCCACCAGGTGGCCGCGGCCCACACTTTGGGAATCACTGCCACAGAATAAAGACCAGTACAGAATCCAGATCACTGCAGGTGTTGTGTCGATCTGCCTGTCAATCTCTCGGGGGTCTTTGGTGACCTTATTTGAAGGGGGAACAAGCAGATGCATTATGGGACATAGATAACTGCATCCATTTGGGGGAGTAAATATGATCCGTTTCAGAGTGACAAGACACAGCCTTGAACCGGTAATCAATGCTTCTACATTAAACCAAAGACGCTTGTCCACCGAACCAGGGAACCCAACGTTGTAACCTCCACCAGAGCTGACGTGAACCTTCCCAGAAATATAACTACGCGTTGAGTTGACGTCGACTGCAACAAATGCGATTGGTTCACTTGGTAGCATTTCTACGCATTTCCCACTGAGACTACTTCTGTCTCATTTCCAAGGCAGTAAAAATTACTGTTGCGCAACATTAATCAACTAAACAAAAGGAAGCCACAGCGCCACCTCATATTTGGTGAAGTAATTACAGAGCCACAGCAATAAACAAGTATAAATGGCAACAACGATGGAGGTTCTGCATGTAGGCTACGCACCCAGTTGGCACGTAGGAGCAAGAATCCTGCTTTAGCAGTTTTTCCATGTACTCAGAACTGGACTTACCTCCAAAAATGACTATTTCTAATTTGCTCGTATGACTTTTGTCAATAGCTGGTTTTATCAGGCCTCTGACTCAACCAACAGTGATTCCTAAAGTGGTTTAACGTTTGCTGATGTGATTACATTTATATATAAATCAGTTTGTAGAACAAGAACCACGTCCACCACACATAAATTACCAAACACCACATGCATCACTGTCTTGTGTCTTTGTCTGTCCATTTGTGCACAGCGTCTGTGATTTTAGTCCCCTCTGACAGAATCAGGCTTTCAGCTCATAAAATATGTCAGATCGGACTGTTGAAGAGAGCTGGTGAAGGTCTCCGTTGTTTTCTGCTTTGCTTCCTTCCCCTCGTTACCTTGATCCCTTGCACCTGCCTCTCGTCTGTTGACCTGTGTATTTAAGTCTTGTCATCTCTCCTGTCTGTGCTGGTCTGTTGTCTTGCGTCCTGTGAGTTTCTTCCTTGTTTCCCCCCGATTTTTGTTTGTTTCCCTGGTTTTTGTTGGTTTAGTTTAGTTTGGATTTTTTTGTCTTTTGTTTTGTTAAATAGGTTTTTTTTTTTTTGAACTCCTGCTCTTGGGTCCTTTATCCTGCCTCAAAACATGACATATAAGTCTGACAACATAAAAAAACGTTTTTGTTAAATTATGGTACAAACTGTTAACATACACTATATTCCCAAAAGTATTTGCTCACCATCAAAATGATCAGAATCAGGTGTTCCAATCACTTTCACGGCCACAGGTGTATGAAATTAATCACATAGACATGCAGACTGTTTGTAGAAACATTTGTGAAAGAATGGGTCTCTCTCAGAGCTCAGTGAATTCCAGGTGGAACTATGATAGGATGACACCTGTGCAACAAATCCAGTGGTGAAATTTCCTCTCTCCTAAATATTTCACAGTCAACTGTCAGCTGTATTATCAGGAAATGGAAGTGTTTGGGAACGACAGCAACTCAGCCATGAAGTGGTAGGACAGGTAAACTGAGGGGGCGGGGTCAGAGGATGATGAAGAACAAAGTGTGAAGAGGTCACCAACTTTCTGCAGAGTCGATTACTACAGACCTCCAAACTTCATGTGTCCTTCAGATCAGCTCAACAACAGAGCAGAGAGCTTCATGAATGGGTTTCCATGGTGATGCAGCTGCATCCAAGCCAGACATCACCAAGAACAATGCAAAGCGTCAGATGCAGTGGTGTAAAGCAGCCACCACTGGACTCTAGAGCAGTGGAGGAACGTTCTCTGGAGGGAAGAATCACGCTTCTCCATCTGGTGATCTGATGGAAGAGTCTGGGTTTGGTGGTTTCCAGGAGAACGGTACTGGTCTGACTGCATTGATCCAAGTGTAATGTTTGGTGGAGGGGGGTTTATGGTGTGGGGTTGTTTTTCAGGAGCTGGGCTTGGCCCCTTAGTTCCAGTGAAAGGAACTCTGAATGCTTCAGCAGACCAAGACATTCTGGACAATTCCATGATCCCAACTTTGTGGGAACAGTTTGGAGCTGGACCCTTCCTCTTCCAGCATGACTGTACACCAGTGCACAAAGCAAGGTCCATAAAGACATGGATGGAAGAGTCTGGTGTGGATGAACTTGACTGGTCTGCACAGAGTCCTGACCTCAACCTGATAGAAGACCTTTGGGATGAATTAGAGCAGAGACTGAGAACCAGACCTTCTGGTCCAACATCAGTGTTTGACCTCACAAATGTTCTTCTGGAAGAATGATCAAAAATCTCCATAAACACACTCCTAAACCTTGTGGACAGCCTTCCCAGAAGAGTTGAAGCTGTTCTAGCTGCAAAGATGGAGCCACGTCATTTTGATTAGGAATGGGAGGAGCTAAAGCTCATATGTGAGTCAAGACAGGTGAGCAAATACTTTTGACAACACAGTGTATGTAAAGACAGATATGAAAAAAAAAAGAACTATATAAAAGAACCCTGAATGCTGAAATCCCTTGAAACAGGTTTGGATGAAAGGCTTGCCCGTGGAAAGATATTAGTTGCATCATTTTTACAAGTGTTTAACCCACTTTATAAATGTGTAAAGCAATTTGTTGTTGCTTTGGACACATGAAAAGGCACATTAAATGCCCGCAGGAATACCAAGCAATTTAAATGCGTTTAAGGCAGCTTTACGAATGTATGCATCACAGACTCCACACATTTTTACCTCGAGCCTCGCAGGTGTGATCGTTTTACACCTGCAAAGCTTTCTCCGCACACAGAACATTAAATGTACGGGAATGCGCGGGAGTCCTGACCCCTTTGAGCTCTTAGTTTCTCACAAATAAATAAATGCAAGCTGTGTGTGGTGTTTTCTTAGCTGAAGTGTTGGGCCATCTGGCCTTTCCATCAGATTCATGAGCTATTTCAGAGACGCTGTTGTCCATTACCCCTCGCAATGGCGATGGCATCCCGTAAGACTCTGCACTGTCCGTATAATTACATAATTCATCCATTTCTGTGCACACTCAAAACAGGGAGGACTGGAGCTCATCAGTGTCCACCGTCAGTCTATAACAGCACTGAATTATAAATCGCTTGGAAGCATAACTACAATCTTTCCATGCTGAATACAAATATTTTATGTGTGCAGTTTCCTTATCTGTGCTATCGGCACTTCATATAAGCCTAACAGCTATAAATTCATAGAATATGTACTTGACAGCTGTCTTAGATAAAAACAAAAGATCTTGAGATTAGTTTATCAGACGATGGTCTAGCCTGAGGGGTTAAGCTTTCTCGATTTTTGTTATCACCACAGAAACAAGTTACCTCTTTGGTAAATATGGAGGAGATAACGTCAGTAAATCAAGACACAGTACTTTAGAAACTGCACTGGAAAGCAACATTTAAAGCTACAATTGAACTACCAGCTTCAGTGGAGCTGATGTTAAGGGTAGTTGGCTCAGAGTGCTGAGGTGAACGGGGCACCAAACCAATTAAAGCTGATGTTGTCTCATATCATCTGAAATCAATCAGCGGCCCTGCTGCCCGTCCACCTGAATAACAAGTACACCACCTCGTTCCTGCTTTACACAGTCTACAACTATCAATATTTACATTTTTGGACTCAGGTAAAGTAAATCGAGGCCCGTGTGTTCCGATCAAGAGGCAGTGAGTCATTCTCAGAGAAGCACATTTATCATCTAACATAACAGATGTGAACTTTATTGATTCTGATGGAAAGAGCTTTTTTTCTCTCTATTTTCTAGTAATAAATAACACATGAATCAATAAAATCTCAGACGGCCCATCTTTTCACCAGCACATAAACACAGCACGCACGCGTGGATTTGTGAGGAGCCGAAGACGTGCACAAGCCGATCCGTGCATCCATACTGTTGAGGCTTCAGAAATCTGACGCTCTGAATTTATAACCGACGTAAACTCGCCCATGTCAGTTGTTTCAGGTGTTTGAAATGTGCAATAAGTGACCTGCATCTGCGTGCACTTCCCTTCACTTGTGTTTAAAATCTCAAAGGTTTGTACTCTTCTGTACGACGGAGTTTTAGGGCCACACAATGATTTTTCTCCATTCTTCACTTAGAGAATAAAGTCGAAATGCAGTTTCCAGAATAAAATCGTCTTGAAGATTTATTTAAACCAGCTTTACTCTACAAAACCTAAGTCTAGTGTTAATGGGTTTATGACCTTGTACGTCAGAGTGGACTTTAGCAACAAGGAAATTATTTCACTTTTAGCACATAGACACAGTATTATAATAAGTATTCATACTTTGAAGAGATTGTGTCAGAAATTGCACCTATTCAGAAAAAGAAACTATACAGATTCTGGAATTCTGAAAACTGCATTTCAACTTTATTCTTGACATTTCGACTTTATTCTTGACATTTTAACTTTATTCTCAACATTTCAACTTTATTCCCGACATTTCGACTTTATTCTGGAAGCTGCATTTCGACTTTGTTCTCGATATTTCAACTATATTCTCGACATTTCGACTTTATTCTCGACATTTCGACTTTATTCCCGACATTTCGACTTTATTCCCGACATTTCGACTTTATTCTGGAAGCTGCATTTCGACTTTGTTCTCGATATTTCGACTATATTCTCGACATTTCGACTTTATTCCCGACATTTCGACTTTATTCTCGACATTTCGACTTTATTCCCGACATTTCGACTTTATTCTGGAAGCTGCATTTCGACTTTGTTCTCGATATTTCGACTATATTCTCGACATTTCGACTTTATTCCCGACATTTCGACTTTATTCCCGACATTTCGACTTTATTCTGGAAGCTGCATTTCGACTTTGTTCTCGATATTTCGACTTTATTCTCGACATTTCGACTTTATTCTCGACATTCCGACTTTATTCTCGACATTTCGACTTTATTCTGGAAGCTGCATTTCGACTTTGTTCTCGATATTTCCACTTTATTCCCGACATTTCCACTTTATTCTGGAAGCTGCATTTCGACTTTGTTCTCGATATTTCGACTATATTCTCGACATTTCGACTTTATTCCCGACATTTCGACTTTATTCTCGACATTTTGACTTTATTCCTGACATTTCGACTTTATTCTCGACATTTCGACTTTGTTCCCGATATTTTCACTTTATTCTCGACATTTTGACTTTATTCCTGACATTTCGACTTTATTCCCGACATTTTGACTTTATTCTCGACATTTCAACTTTATTCCCGACATTTCGACTTTATTCCCGACATTTCGACTTTATTCTCGACATTTCGACTTTATTCTCGACATTTCGACTTTATTCTGGAAGCTGCATTTCGACTTTATTCTCGACATTTCCACTTTATGAGGGACGGGGAAAAAAATCATTTTCCACATTTTTTTTCTCAGTGTGGCCCTAAAACTCCGTCGTACTTTTGTTAGAGAAATATTCCAGTTGTAAAAGCAAAACATCATCAGTGTTATATGAAGGGGGAAAAAAATAAAACCGAACCAAAATAAATAGCTGTGTAATTGTAATGGAGATGACGTATTCAGTACTCAGATACTGATTCAGCTCCAGCTCTGGTTTGTTATGAGCGAGTCATGCGGTTTTGAAAATGCTCCACGTCTCCAAGAGTTGTTAATCCACAAACAATAAAACACAGAAACACAAGGACTGGATTGTCATTTAACTGCTGTACTGGAATTTTAACAGGGCAGATGAAGTTTTCAACTTCCCCGAAAATAAATGGAGTCACAAAAATGATGCATATTTCTGTGGCACCACTCGGCATTTGATTTAAGATTAAGGACAGCAAGCTTTCATTTGAGCAAACGACAGGAAGTTTTATTAATCGCTTAAACATTTTCCTCTTGGATACTGAAGTTAAAAAAAAAAACACCACTTTACAAACTCTTTATCTGTCAAGTATCTCCCTCATAGCTCCTGAAACACAGCTGCAACATCTGCTTAGAAATGTGCGACGCGAAGGAAAGTGGTGTCGCAAACAACTATAAATTCCCAGCATTGGCATTGCCTTGTCTTGAAGTTATGCATTATTCATTAATTTAATTAATTCCAGCCGTCTGAGGACGGAATCGTCACAGACAGGCCACAGAGGAAGACATTAACCGTCTTTAATTCAACATAACTTTATTTTCTTTTGTGTCAGAACACATCGCTGAACAATCAGCTACAACTGGACCTCTCATAAGGCTAAATCAGTGGTTCCCAAAGTGTGGGCCGTGGCCCCCTGGTGGGCCGTCGTGGTACTGCAGGTGGGCCGTGAAAGGTCATCAAAATTACACAAATGTTTTAAATCTTTTTAAAATATGTTTTTAATTACTTTAAAATATTCCTGACATGATTAAAAAAAGAAAAAAACATTAAGAAGTAATAAAACAAACCAATTAAGTGTTATTCTGTCATCTTAATTTAATATGACAAGTGTCACCTTATTTGTTGACCCCTTACATTTAAATCAGAACGTAGCTTCTGGTCCTGGATGTTGATCACAGTTGTGATTAAAGGTTTCGGTGGGCCGCGGAGATAATTCACATTTCAAATTGGGCCTTGGTATTCTGAAGTTTGGCTAAATTATTCAACTCCAAATGATTCGTGGGCAACAGTTGCAGCTACGGTGCGGTTGTCATCATCTGAAGCTTTGCATCTCATCACAGAAGCTGACAGCACAACGTAAACCGGGAAGCATCCACGAGAACTAATGAGGCGTTAAACTCCACCGACTCGACTAATCCCAGTTAATGAACTCACGGAGGAAGCTGTCAAACAAGCATTTCCCACAAGGCTTTAAACCACAGAACGATACTGTGATATTTACGGCACGAAATGTCAATCCAAAACAAAATAACACGAGGAGTGAGATAATCCCGGTTATTATCTGTGTGGAAATACAGTGTCTCAATCTGTGATCTTTTCCTTCAGGATTGTCTCTGAGATCGTTCTGTCCTCCAGAAATAATGAGAGAAGAAATTCATCTAGTGGGATACAAATGCTGCCATGTTTTTTTTTTTGTTTTTGATAGCGTGCACTCAAGCTGATTTGATATTCCACTCATGAGCTCAAACATCTGCTTGTTATTCAGACGGAGGTCAAAAATCACGCATACATTGGTGCTAAAGCTGGAATGTCAAAGCCCATGTTTTGATTCAAGCTATAAAGATGAAAGATCCTGATTTGACTGACAGTGTTAGCATAAATTTTACAGAGCTCTTGGACCTTTTGTTTGTGATACATAGTTATCACATAGTTATTTAGAAATGGCAGCATTTTATTTTCTGAGTGGGAAATTTTTGAACACGAGTACGTTTTGTTCATATATTTAACTAAACAAGTGTCATTTATGTACTATTACACTGTTTATTATTAAAGTAAACACATTGTTACACGCTAAATCAGGATGATGTCGACAGCCCAAGAGGTTTTTTTTTTTCTATTTTAAAGGTAGGGTAAGGCATTTCTTGATGACATCGCACCTGTTGATAATTGAAACAAAACGTCAAACAAACATCGAACAGCGAGCCCCCCATCCCCCCTCTCTCCAGTGCTCCCTGAGACAACACACCCCATTGGCCACGGTTACATGATGTTTTTTAAATAATTCCGAATTAAACTATTTTTCTTCGAGTTTACATGGAAATAGTAATTCTGAATTGAGGTTTACATGGAAAACACGATCCAACTCCGCTTAAGGTCTGGGGGTTGGGAAGGGTTCTGATTGGATGGGGGGGGGCGGACGTCTTTACATCTACTGGAAGAAAACAAACTTAGCAACAACTCGGTTAGCAACAACATTCCACTTATTTTTGACCTGGGTGGCGTCTCTATCTGTGAAACCTCCTTCATTTAACCTGGCCGCTTTGAAAAGCTCACAAGTTTTATGTGTCCTGCCATCTGTTCTTTTAATTATTTCCAGTTCCTCCAAGCTATTTATTAAATAAATCGTTTCTGCTCTTGACCACCGTTTACTGCGTGCTGCCATCTTGAAACTTTGTTTTGAAAACAAGCCCAGCGCAGAATATAAGCGTCATCACGACAGACTGGCAAGAGAACTAGCTTCGCAGAAAGACGGGAATTAATTTAAAGAGGAATGAGTGTATACATGACCGCGGAATTATTCTATTCGGAATTAAAAACAGAATAAACCAGCCCCTTACTTCAGAATTAAGTTTAATTCGAAATTGACATTTTCATATGGCATTAGGTGTTTACATGGTAACTTTTATTTGGATTTAACTTTAATTCTGAATTAAAGAGGAATTAAACTTCCCATGTAAACGCACTGAATAGCACCTCTCCCATGCCTCTACCCCCTCCCCCACTCCATGAAGCAAAGTTTGTTATGTTTTGGGGGCCAAGCTGCACGACTCTGTTTCCAGTTTACGGAGCCACGGATGTGTATAAAGACTGTTTTACAATGTACTCGCAAGACGGGCAGCTGGTAGTTGGTGAGGATATATTTCTGAATGTAAGTTAGAAATCGTGTAGAATCCCTTACCCTACCTTTAAGGACTTGACTCATGGGGTCTGTGATGTCACAGTACCCACACAAATCTGAACCACTCGATGAGTATTGTACTTTTGCTAGGGCTGTCAAAGTTAACGCGTTAATAACATGCTAATAATGCGTTAATAATGCGTTAATAATGTGTTAACACAAATTCTGTTTAGCACCTCTATTTTTACGCGAGATTAACGCCCACACGTTTCTGTAAATATGACCCTCGGCCAATAAGTGTATTTACAGTCAACGTGTGGGACAGACATGGCGACAGAAAAGGGTCTTATGAACGGCAAGTTTAGCTTTAAGGTGCTGCCGGATGGGTCTGTTGTGAAGAAAAAGTTTATCTGTATTTATTGTCGCTGTGAATTGAGTTACCGCCGCAGGACGATAAAGTTAGTTTCACATCTGACATTCACTCGTTTTTTTTCTCTTTAAACTTTAATAGCTTCATGAAAACGGCACAGATTTCATCCAGGTTGGTATCATTTTGTAGATATAAGTATATTAGACATTTCACAAGTGTCATCAACCCTCCAAGCTCAGTGGGTGTGGCTAAAACTCTCAGGAACAGCGCTGAATGTCCTTCTAAGTACCTCACTGCTGATGTGGGGTTTAGGGACCATCAGCAAATTACTGCGGTCAAAATACACTAAGAAGCTGATGAATTAAACCCCCAAAAACCACTGGTATAGATGATGGATGGATGCATGGATAAACAGAACATTAAAAAAATGCGATTAATCGCGAGTTAACTATGAAAATCTTGCGATTTAAAAAATTTAATCGACTGACAGCCCTAATTTTTATACTTATATTTTTTATACCCACAGAGAAAGACAAGGTTGCATCATGTGGTCACTTCAGATGCACAGAAATGTGCTCTCAACCACATGAAACGTGTCATGTCCTGTGTGACGTTCGAGGGGCTCCGTCAAGTCTGAATAAAGCACCTCTTGAGATATAACCCGTCTCATCCCTGCATGCCAATCTGGTATCTCAGCGGAGCTCACTCAGCTGTGGACTGAGGCTAGCAGCGAGCAGCTCTGAACGCTACGGGAGGTTTTTCTTTCCCGCGGCTATCAGACTGTAACTCTTCCCTCTGCAGCAACGAGGGTTTGTGAACATGAGCAATCGCTGCTCAAATACTTGCTCACTTATATTTTGCATCTTCAGAACATGTATACACTATTTTATTCCATTATTCTAGCTGAAATTACTGTTTACTTTAATTTCTTTATTTGATATTCTTGCTAATTTTTTATGTCCCACATTATTTCCTTTTAGTGTGTTTTTATTTTTTTATTATATGGGTACACGCACTCCATTGGTACTGAAATGATGTTTCTCTGGCTCCAGAATTTCCTTCAGGATTATTAAAGTTTTATCTTATCTCATCTCATATAGATGCTAATATTAATTTGGGAATGAAGTAAGTCACTTTTACTGAAGAAAAAAAAAATAAGCTCCATATCTAAGACTGTGATTGGATGGTCCAGTGAGAGATCCTTCTAGAATATACGGGCCCAAGAACCAGAGCAGAGGAGGTTTGCAGCATAAACTGCCATGGCAACGTACCGTGGCAAGAAGTGAGCCACTTTTGTGACACGCACGCACACAAAAATCAAAAAAACAACAGATTTAAGCCACTAATCCTGCGTGGAAGAACATGGTCCCTGAAGGAACAAGCACAGATCCAAATAAGCTATAATAGATATCCAGGCCGAGGCTTCCTGCTCTCTGAGCCTCTTATTGCTGGAATGTGGGCATATTAAAATATTTAAAAAGCAACACCCATCGGCTTTGAGGTTATCATACTATATTTTTTCACATTAGTTTTGCATGCACAACTCTTAAGCCTGCTCAGAGGAAATGGATCCGTACAGCTAAAACCACAGAAAATCTACAGAATCATTCAAGGTCGACTGAAGTTAGCAGCACCGACATCAACTGAATACCAGTTTATGCTAATTACAAATATACACGATAAACAATGAAAATGGTTTTAAATTTAGAATTCCCTTTAAGTCGAGTAGTAAGATATGAGCCTGGATCGTACACTTCCCCTTACCCGTTATCACTAGCCGCTACCCTCAAATTGCGTGTATAGAAACCTCCGCTAGCCACTGCAATCTTAGCTACCCATTATGCCGACTCCCTTACTCACATTGTAGGTGTGCCAATGGGCGTGTCTTTTGCTCTTTCCTCAAAGTCAGTATCTCGTGATCGCGGGTTTAGGAAAAAGCATAGCGAGTTGGTCCAACCACCCCCAACTCATGTCGGCTGGAACAAGAGCGCGACCAAATGGCATTAATGCGCGTCCACCTGGTCACATGTGGACGTGCACAATGTTCAATGTTCAATGTTCATTGAATGAAATGGCCGGTGAGAGTAGATCCCAACATTTTCACAAATCTTATAAAGTTGGGTCTCAAAATATTAGGACACTGATGGAAGATTTTTTTTTATTTGAGCTTGAGATCAAAGCATATTCAAGTTACAGATGATACAATGGAAAACCTTCAACCAATTTTAAACTGATTCACATCAGTTTAGCCACTGATTCATCGGCTCTTTTCTCAGATATGTGGCTGCAGAAAAGTCTGGAGATTAATTTCAAGAGCGTCGTTTTCATTTTGAAGGTGCTTCTGTGAGCCCGCAGGAGCTCAGGAGTGGTGTCGGTGCAAACTAAACGGGCCATTGTTGGGCAGCAAAAACACAACAAATCCACGAGGACGCTATTAAAAACATTATCTCAGTGGGTGTTTGCAGGACGCCCTCAACGGTGCAGAAAAAGCTCTTCACACCATTCAGCCGAGTGAAGAATACTCAGCGGGAGGTTTGTGTGTCATTATCCAAATCTGCCACAATGAGAACACAGAAGATTCACCAACATTTACATAATATAAAGGCTAGATCAGACCAAAAATTAAAATATGACACTTGTTAAAGACCATTCTTTGGAGAGATGGAGATAAGAAAGTAAGAAACAAGCTTGATATGGCTCATGATTCAAAGCACGTAACATAATCTGTAAAACAAGCGAAGACATGTCGAAGGCGTGTACGACTCTGCGCCGGGTCACTCGAGATAATGATGTGACCGAAGCAGCTGGATGGACTCCGGGGTCCGCGGGGATACCCTACCTGCTCCGACTCATCAGCATATTCTGCCACGGCCCGGTCAGCCACCTGACCTCGACGCGCTCAAGCTGCATTTTTTAGCGCATAACAACTGCAGGAAGGAGTATGGAGGAGCATCACTAAGGGAACAGCTATCCTGATTCATGGTTATCTGATGCTTTAAAAGCAATTCAGGAGCTGTACTTCCTAAAACCTTCCAGCACTTTGAATATTCTACTGAAGCCTTCAAATTAAAGCTGTGAATCTGACCTTCAGCTCCATATTCACTAAACCGATTATGGTTTTATAGCACTTTTATTACAGTTTTAATGTCTAGTGACAAATATTTGAGTTTCTAATTGTTTATACAGAATAATCTAATTATTGAAATGGTTCTGTCTGACTCAGAAAATAAGTTGATCTCCTTTTGGATATGCAGGGAGCTGTGACATCACAGATTCAGATCAGAATTAAATGATCAACCTCGCAAGTGGGAGTGGAAAACTATAGGATAGATTTAAGAAAAATAAATAGGCACAGCGTGTGGAAATTTGAATGACCCTTACAGCAGTCGTCCCCAACCCCCGGGCCGCGGATCAATTGGTACCGGTCCGCACAAGAAAAAATTAGTTTTTTTAAGTTGAATTTATTATATGAGTCTGAACGAGCTTTTATTGTGAAAAATCTTTTATTTTGAAAAACTGACCGGATTCTCTCGGTTACATCTCAGTCGCTTGAATGTCAAAATTTAACTCAACTCGCAAAATGAGTAATAAACAGACGCTCTGGCAGTGCTCATGAAATAAGGGTCCGCCCCTTCCATACCTTTACCTTTCAAGTGGCAGAACCCAGTTCTTAAAGGGGGGGGGGGGGTCTCAACGATTTCCAGTGAAGCAGGATTAATCAGTGGGGTAGAAGGGATTCAATCTCTGCAGCCTCGGACTGTGACGACCAAAAAGGAGAAACAAAGACTTAGACCCGGTGGTGTCCAAAGTCGGTTCTCGAGTGCTGGTGTCCTGCAGGTTTTGCATGTTTCCCTAATGCACCTGATCCTAATTAATCAGAATCAGAATCAAATTTATTGTCGCCACTGAGCCAGCGTCCCAACACAGCAGAATTTGACTTCCCAGTTCACCGTCCAAGAGAAACATACAAAAACAACACAACATATGGACAGGAGTCAACGGTGCTTGGGTCAGCGCTATAAGAGCGCTTCAATTTAACAGAGGAAAATATGACCACATAGGGGGTGGGGAGGGAGAGGATAAAAAACAGGTGTCTCACACCACATGTCCTTGATCAGAGGTACATGTTGTGGGATTCACAAAAAAACCTCAGCACAGCATAACAGCATAACAAGACTTAGTACAAGACAAGACATCATATCAGGAAAAAGGTCCCAGCCAAGCGGCCCGTGCACGCTCGCCCGATGGCACGCAGCCGGTGGCGCGCAGTGCAATCAGTCCGCTCCACGTGGGGGAGTACACCAGGATCCAGCGAGGACGTTGAGAGTCAGGGAAAGGCAATGGAGCGGGGGTTGTGTGGGGGGGGGGGCCTACTTCGGATAAGACCTCGGTGAGATTCTTTTACAGTTCGGCCTTGGCCAAGGCCGCTCGGGGCGCCAGATTCAGATAAGAGAGATTGTTTTCGGTCAGACTGACAGTGAATTTTTGCCTGCCTTGAGTCCTTTGCTGATTCTCTCTCGTGGGAATCATCCAAAAGTCTGAATTATTCGTGTCCATACTCCCTAAGCTGTGCATGTAGTTTCCTCAGGTTGTTATCCATTTTCCCCATGAGTTCATGCATCTGAAGCTGTCGGTGGTTCACGCTGTGAATCACGTCCAGTTTCCGATTCATCTCGTCTCTTTTTACAGTCTCGGCACTCACAGCACGACTGACCTCCACGCACACGGACATCAGGACCGGAATAGCAGCATCCGTGTGCTTAATTTTCCAATACATCAGGTATCCGCCAACGCCAAACAGCAGGAATCTGATGATCATAAATCCAAATATGTAGACATCTTCAGCGTCCTCAATGAACAGAGGAGCCTGGCAGCTCAAGCGCCACTTCCTCCATGGATCTTGAACGTACCCCGCTGGCTCTGTACCATCTGGACATGAAGGCTCACCTATCGATTCCCTCCTTGTAGAAAAAATTTGATCAATTGCATTGAGAGACCAGCTAACCAGATCCATGGTTGATTTAGATATTCAGATTTTATCCGTATGAGGCTCCAAAAACACACAGACAGGACAAAGAGCAGCGAGGATCAGATAGAGGGGCAGGAGCTCACAGAAAAGCGTCCGCCTTCGCTGGAGAGCAGGAAGAGAATGGCCGTCATCATCTGGTCATCAAGGTCAGCACATGTCTGTTAATGACACCGTCACTTGTTTCAAGGTGTGTAGAAGGAGGGAAACATCTAAAACCTGCAGCACATCGGCCCTCGAGGACCGACTTTGGAGACCCCTGGTTCAGACTCATTTTCACTGAGGGCCACATCAGCATCATGGTTAGCGTTGAAGGGCCAGATTAACAGCATGAATGTAACAAAATGCAATGAAAATCAAAATTAATTAAACTGCACCTTATTATATTATTAAATAACTGTTTGTGTTTTTATTATGTATTAAAGTTTCAAATATTTAAGTCATTATAAACTCAGTGTTTGTGGTTGTAAACCTACTCTCGCACAGGTGATGTTTACAGAGTCCGTTGCCATGGTAACGGACTCTGTAAACATCGCTGAGAGTATCCATTACATTGGTTTCAGAAGCGGAAACGATTCTTTGTTTTTCTTGGAGGCTAAATTTAGCATACTTAGCTCTGTGTTTGCTGTCAAAATGCTGACGTAGATTATACTTTTTCACGACTGACACGCCTCATAACACAAAAGACATACTGTTTTTTTCACCTTAAGGGAACAAACTTGTACTCGTTTTCCCGTCGTTCATGTAACTGTCTTCCTTGTGCATCAATTTCTCTTTTCTTGGACATGTTAGGGCTAGTTTGTAGAGGTTTTTCTTAAATCCATCACTTCTGAAAATCGTCTTGATCTCTTGCTCATGGTGATATACAGTTATCTTTGTGGGTGACAAAATGCATGATGGGAGATGTAGTTTATTGTCAATATGCGCTTTAAGTCTTAAAATATTGGTTTAAATTTTAATCCAATAATGCACAAGCTCTCGAGGGCCACATGAAATGACATGGCGGGCCACATTTGGCCCCGCGGGCCTTGTGTTTGACGCATGTGCTGTAGAGTCTCATTACAAATACAGGATAAAGCTTCATAAATGTGTTTCCAGAACTCACACAAAGAAGAACACGACCCAAACATATGGCCTTTTCATATCCAGTTTACGATGGAGTCGAGTTGTTGACCCCAGCGGCTGCGAACATGTTGAAAAGAAGATGTTTCTCTGCGACAGCCGGATCAAAACACATCAGAGACATTTTTAATTAAGACCTCAGAAAATAAACTGGGTCCACTCGGGAAAATGTTGCGTTTTCATGTTACTGTCCTGCTCCAGTTGGGAGATAAAGAAGTGATGGTGATTTTAGGGGAATGGCTTGAATCCATCCATCCATTTCTGACAAGCCCCCCCGTCTTGTTTGGGGCTGTTGGGAGGGGGCTGGAGCCGATCCAGCGACCACCTGGGACAGAATTAGTTTTCAGTCATTAGCATTCATCAGTCAGGGATCGGGGTTTGTGTTGCAAAGAAATTGAAAGAGCTCTACAGAGCACAGAGATGAGCAGATTTATTTGAAATGTATCTCCTTAACTTCTGATGAATTTCGAGCTTCAAACGGAAGAAGGAACGAAAGAAAAGTCATTTTCTCCAACAATGTCAGTGCGAGATGGGCTGCAACTGATGCATGCAGGACTTTCGAACGTGTGACACACAATGCAGGCGGACGTAACAACTGATAACCTTTTTCAGAGCCTTCGTTTGAAAATGTCAAATCTCGAGACAGGATTCAACTATAATGATGACAGGAAGTCTGAGCTGTCAGAAAGTGCGTGGCCACGTTCCTGCATCGTCCATTAAGACGTCCGTCATCCCTCAGTACCTTCAAGCCCGATTCCTTTTAGAATTTCAGAATCGTGTGAATACGGTAAAGAAAGGTGAGCTGAGAGGGTTCGGTCTGAGAAATGGGAAATCACCTTCCTGACTGATACCTGTGAACTGAATCTGAGTCTCTTGCAACAAAGACCAAACTAGAACCGTGGATTCGACATCTCCCGCTGATATATTCTCATTAAAAAAACTCTTTGTTGGGCCCGTTTGAGCATCGGACCCGGGCGTGAGCGCTGATTGCACTGGGAACCCCCAGCAGCATTATAGATGCATTTCATTTTCACGGCCATGTTACGCTCCGGAGGAGGTCAACGAGTCAGTCAACAGAAAACCAACAGGCCATTTTGATTAGTGATACATTTTAATTGTTTTCTGTAAGCTTTGCTTAACAATAACATGATGTAGTTCAAAGTTTGAGAAGGCTTTACTCTTGAACAGCAAAAAGAAAAAAAACAAACCACTTTAATGCTTCCAGTTGAGCCTTGGATAATACACATGGTCGTTCTCATGCAAAAATTATGGGAATTTTGCATATGAGGTTTCGATTAGTGGTCTGATTAAAGCCGAGGAGGCTTAGATTGTAACAGCGGTGACCTCCATCTCAGTTGTTTCAGTCATCTGGCCTCCATTTACCGGTTTGGACCTGGTGAGATCCACTGACTTAACGAACTACGACTCCACACCACCTGATGGCAGCAGTGCGCCACTTTCGCTGACAAATGCTGACAAATATAAAAGAAGAAGATGGCAAACTAGAAGAAAAACCTACTGGAATGATACGATGGTTGTTGCGTTTCTCTCTGCTGGTTGTGATGATGAATGACAAGAGACGACTGGAACTCAAGAAGGACAGGAGACGGATGAAGAACCTCCTGACTACAGCTTATCCAGTGCTTCTCTATTATTTTCTGCTGCCCCCCCCCCCCAGGAAGAAGAAAAACATTTCGCCCCCCCCCCAGCTCCATCCACCGTCCACCCCGACTCTACATAGTATCACTTGTCTATAAAATTGTTATAAGTCCACCTCTGCATAACGCTGTATCCTTATTAACAATAAGGAAAACAATATAGAAAGAAATAAACATCAAAGAATAACTTTATTAACATTGCTCTTTAGTCTGTAAAGATCTAAAGTGCATCAATCCCACCGTAGTCTCAGTAAAGCCAAGCGCTACATCAGCATCGTCATATTTCCTCGTCTTAACTTTTTGGTCACTTTCGTTTGTCTCATTATCTCCGTCTTTCTCCGACATTTCTTTTCATCCCTGTCAAATATTTTTCCGTGGTGTCTCTTGAGGGTTTGTTCACTTCATATCTCCTGCTCTGTGCTGCGAGCACACATATCCGAGCAAAAAAAAAAACAACAACAACAACAAACAAACGAACAAAAAAATGACATATTATAGCTAATACTCCCTGAACACACTGTGACAATAAGAGCGCCACTGCCCCCTACTGGAGAATATGTGCAACTACACTTTATTCCAGTACGAAAAAAGCATTCCCAAGGGATTGCGCCCCACTATTTGAGTAGGACTGAGCTAATCCAACCAACACAAAGTCAACGCTACCAAGCAGTTTTTTGGAGCTGTGCTGAAGTACGACGTCCCCAAAAAAATGCTCATTGCAAGGCCATTCTGGGAAAGGAGATGGCGCCAAAAAACGCCGGGACGGTCTCCACCCTTGCGAATCGAAACTTCACTTATTGAAGAAAAAATTTTAAACTCATTTTTGCTTGAAGTTTTGTTTTCAGATAGCACGTTCTTATGATATTGTAACGTAAAAATCTCCAAGTCAGCTACTTATAGGACACATATTATCCCCATTTAAATGCTAACATGATTTCCTGAGGTCTTAAGGGAATATATGTGACATGTTTTGGTCAAAATAACTCTCTTTCCATCCATGTCCTATAGTTTTCTTCAAAGCATTCGGTTTATGTTACACTTTCCACCTTTGAGGTACAGCAATGACATGAGGTTGGTTGGAAACAAAGTCTGGGTTAATTCTGCTCCAATCTGTCTGCGATAGCAGTGCGGTTCTCTGACTAAATGTAAACACCTCGTAGAATAATGTATTTTTATATCGAGGTGGCCACAAACAAAATGACAGGGTCGTGCCCTGTTGGGTGTTTTTGGTTTGATCGTAATTACTGAGCGCAGAAAACATGCACCGTGCATGAAGGGAGGCGCTGAAACTTATACCCGCTGACATTAGGGCAAGAAGTGGGGTACAACACATGCACTTACACCCCCGGCCATTTCAGAACCACCAGTAAACCTAACATGGTGGTTTGCAGGTAGAGAGCAGAAAATCCACGCAGCCGCAGGGTGAACATGCAAACTCCCAGAGTTCCAGCCGGGTGGAAGGTTCAAACCCAGAACGTTCTTGCTGCGAGGGGATAATTGCGAACCCTTTGTGCACTTGTGAGCAGCTTATAAATAAGATGAGCCCGAGGCCGTTAGCAGCATATCCCACCCTCTGGTCACGCACATTAAACTGTAAATGGTTCCCTGTGAATGGCTCTGCATAGAAATAAGCCTGATGATCGATGGTGCTTACAGTGAATCCTGGCCAAAACTGAGAGGAGCACGAAGAGATTTATATACCGCTGATTGTAAAAGGGTAAAATAGTGCACGTGATTGTTGTAAACCATAAAACTGGACAAACCCTTCTGTGGAGTCGACCCTGGGGTTCTGCAGTGGTTCTGAAGCCCAGCTGTGGGCATAAGATGACTCACCTGATCCCAGTTACTTCAAAAATGGGCAAAACAGGTGGAACAGCAAGGTGACAAACACCACAGACCCAAAAAAACAAAAACACACTCCAGAACATTTATATTATACTGCACAAAAGAGAAGGAGGAATTAAGAGGAAACAAATGTCCAGGTACAACAATGATTTTTCTGGCACAAAACAATGGCAGCTCCACAAGCTACAGCTCATTTCTATCCACCAGTCATGCCCTTCAAACTGAGCATGTGTGCTCGAACGTGTAGAGGCCTGACAGTATGTTCCATTTGTACTTGGAAGTCGGAATCATTGAGCTCTACGTCAGAAGTTTCAGCTAAAGTTGAATCTGTACGTGGAACCCAAAAAACAGCCTCCACCTCAGATAAGTGTAACAGAGCAGCCGGTCTCAGGTTTTAGCTTGTAAACTTGGGCGAGATCCAATTAGACCACGTCGAGTCAACTGACGTCACAGCAACAAGGTGGCAGAACTTCCTGTGTGTCAGCTTTTCAGTTTATGTGCTATTTTCTTTTATGAATCAATACCAACCATGTTGTGGCATTTCCACTAAGCTTATGTGGTTTGTGTATCCTCAGTAAATTATTCTGCTGTTTAAGAAAAAAAGCATGAACTTCTTGTGGTCAAATCAGGCTGTGATGTCATTCCGAGTTCTGACTTATGACGTACTCATCATGATCCACTTGTGCACATTTCCAGATGAACTGTGGTTTATCTTTAATTTAGGGCTGGGCAAGTTAACGCGTTATTATCGCGTTAACTCATTAATTTATTAACGCCGACATTTATTTTATCGCGCGTTAACGCATGTTGCTCACGTGCTTTTGTTTTGAAAAGTCTGTTACTGGCTGCTGCGGAACCAGACATAAAGAACGGTAAAAATCCGTGAACTTTACAGTTCAGGTAGCAACTCAGGTAGAAATATTAACAATTCTGTCTGAAAATGAATATTCTGGGCTGCAGCAAAACTTTCTCATCATTCCTCCATGTTCCATCAGATCTGCTCCATGTGTTCACTGTCCTGCTGTTCTCTAGCTGGTTACTGCAGTGCGGCTCCATCTAGTGGCACAGATGTGTAATGACAACAGAAAGTCCAGTCCTCCATTATAAAACTAATTCAGTTCTGTGGCCCGTTTTATATATATATATATATATATATATATATATGATATAATATATATATATATATATATATATATATATATATATAATATATATATGCCTGGTTATATATATATAAACAGGCATTTTTTCATTTTTTGTGTTAGATAAAAAAATGAAAAACATAATAAAATGTCACTTTTTCATTTTTTTTAATTTTTAATTGACAATTAAAAATGGAAAGATGAATGATTGATACATGGATTGGTAAAGTTACTGAACTTTAACATGGACATTTTCATTTTAAAGTTCTCCCAGACGGAGGATTCAACAGAAACAAGGTTATTTGTAACAACTGACAAGTTGAACTCCCCATTAAAAGTTTCTGCTGTTACCTCAGAAATTACCTGTTTAATGTTCTGATTGTGCTGAGACACAATCATTTTGTTGGATTTTGTTTGTAGACTTTTTATTTATTATTCATAAAAAAAGAGGATGACATTAATGCCCTAGCAGTGGCAATAAGCTTTTATTTTATTTGACATTTTTAAGATAAGATTTATACCAAATATGTGTCACTGACAAGTGCTGACGTTAAAAGTTTTGAACAACAAATGTTATGACACTTTAGTTCATATGGCAGCAGAACATTTAAATAAAAGTGACCTTTACACTACTTTTGAATTCATTATTCGATTTTGCGTATACAATGCGATTAATCGTGATTAATCAGGGAAATAATGCGATTAATCGCGATTAAAAAATTTAATTTCTTGCCCAGCCCTAATTTAATTATATTTGTATTTGCCTTTTTGGACCATATTAGTAGATTTTATGAGCAGGAACACTTTTAGTGTGATTAGTCTGTGATTAGTTGGTTTACTGCCGGTCCTTGTTCACCAGGACGCACGTTTTACGCGCGGCTGAACAACCACCTACCTGTTGAACCTCTCGTTCCGCAAACTTTCTCCTCCTCTCTCGCGCTCGGAGGTCACTTGAGCGCCCCCATGACCAAGGTCTCGGAGTTGAACTCGAACTGGTTGCTGGAGGACGCGGACTTCCCCCAGGAGTGGAGGCTGGGCGGCCGCTGCTTGAACGAGGACGTGTACTTGTAGATGCTCTTGTGGCGGTTCTTCAGGTACTCTCTGTAGTTCTTGGTGAGCAGCGTGTACAGGAAGGGGTTGATGCAGCTGTTGCTGTAGGTGAGGCTCGCCACCAGGTAGTTGATGCAGGTGTGCGTCTGCGAGGCCAGGCTCAGCGGCTTGGTGTGATACAGCGGCAGCAGCTGCCAGATCCAGAAGGGCAGGAAGCACGCCCAGAACACCAGCACGATGGTGAAGATCATGATCAGAACCTTCTGCTTCGGTGACCGCTTGCCGCCTTTGCTGATCACCGAGTTGCGCTGAGACTCCAGATACGTGCGGGCCAACCTGACGTACAGGTAACCGATGATGAAGCCGGGGGCCATGATGCTGGTGCCAAACAGGACGGTCACGTAAACCTTGTAAGCCAGAGGCGCCCAGGTGGGCGCGCACATCCTCTTCACGCCCCCGTCCGGGGTGTTTTTGGTGGTCTGGGCCACCATGACCATCATGGGGACGGTGAGGACCAGGGACAGCAGCCACACGCCCCACGCCAGAGCCTTGCGGTAACTCTTGGAGCGCCGCACGGTGTCCAGCGGCTGCGTCACGGCCAGGTAGCGCTCCGTGCACATGACGGTGAGGGTGAGGGTGAAGATGCTGGCGTGCATGGTGAGGAGGTCCAGGCTGAGCAGGATGCGGCAGCCCACGTCCCCGAAGTACCAGTCCTTCAGGAAATACGTGGAGACCACGAAGGGGATGGTGGAGAGGTAGAGGAGGTCCGCCAGCGCCAGGTTGATGATGGAGATGTACATGGAGGTGGCGAAGCGGATCGAGTGGCACATCACCACCAGCGTGTACACGTTACCGGACACCCCGACGATGTAGACGACGGACAGAAGCGTCCCGAAAGTGGATGTGATGACGAGTTCGTGGTCCGAGCCGCCGCCGCCGACCCGCGGCGGGCTCGCGTTCAGAGCCAGAGACTTGTTGTTCATGGCGCGCTCCGCGGCTCTCCAGCCCCGACCAGTCGGCTCTGCGGAGCAGGTTTGGAGGTAAAACGCGCGCCGGGCGCAGGTTGTGTCTGGCTTGTCCTCCTCAGCGCGCACAGCCCGCTGCTCTTTGCTCCTGACGTCAGCGCCGTAACACCGACACCCAGGATCCCGTATTCATTCAGACAAATCTCATGGATGCGACCTTTAAATGTTGTGCCAATGAAACAGTGTGTGAAAAGATAATAAATAATTATTCTAACAGATTTCTTTGCGCAAAGATGTGTTAAAACTTGAGTCAGCAACGAGCGCGCACCGGACACGTGCAGCATCAGGACCAAACCATGTCACATAAACAATGAGAAGCTGAGATGGAACACTTTTACGCGCGCTTCAGAGTGAATTAACATACAAATGAGTCATTTTCGTGCAGCGCGGTGATCAGAACGAGTGAAAGCAGCAGAGATAATTAACCTCCTGTTCTGACCACATGCTATAAAATGTGACCACTCACACTCTGACTTTTATATCAGAGATTAGAGCTCCAATCAGTTCCCTTTTGTTCTTCTCTGTGTTGCAGAAGAGCTCTTTCATGTCACAGTCACTTCTCTGTCTTTAAAATTTCACAGGAAAAAAAAGAAAATAAATATTTAATATATATATATATATATATATATATATATATATATGCTCTTGAATAAGAAATAAAGCAAGTCTGACTTCTCAGTCATATTGCACATGTAGCAGCAGATTCTCATTTTACATTTTGATCCAATGTTATTCATAAAACAGTCCTTTTATAGTCCATCAGTGTTGGATCTACTCTCTTTCAGTCCCTCTCGTCTTACTGATACTGATGAACGTGCTCTGAGCCGGGGAGGGGGGGGGAGGGGAGGGGGTCTTCCCTGTCATCCATCTCCAGCTGAGCCTGAGAGCGTTGGGTCAACCTGGATTACAGGTGTGGTGGGGAAGCTGGCGTTAAGACTGTGAGCGCTGCTGCGATAATAACCAGCTATTATAAAGAGTTTTTCAAAACAAAGCGATTTGCATGCAGTTTTTTTTGGCAGAAATTGTTGAGAGGTGGTTTGTATGAAGAAATACTCCTCTTCAATATATCCTTGTCGGCTGACTGTGTTATATTTTTTATCTGAAAGAAGTGTATTTGAGGTATTCATTTTAATACAGATAAAAAAGAAAGGTTTGTAAGCTTTAGAACAGTGGTTCTCAACTGGTGGGTCGCGACCCAAAAGTGGGTCGCAGACCCGTTTTCAGTGGGTCGTGGGCCTTTGCCTGGGGAAGGAAATGCTAAAAAAAAAAAAAAAAAAAAGCATGTCATTCACACTCCGCCAACAGTAGATGGCGATAATGTCCTGTAAAGCAAGTTGACACCCGCCAGTTGAGAACCACTGGTTTAGAAGACTGGACTACTCATCTCTCATCTGATTGGTCTGCGTCTGTTTTCTGCTGTTAACGGTCTACAGGCTGTAAGTAGTTTCTAAAGTGTAGCAATACCACTTTTTACCACACGGGGGCTCATAGCTCTGCTGACAATACTGAGCTAATCAGCAGGGCTGGTCCGACGCGACTTGTATTACCGCTTCATATGATTAGGGGTGCACTTGAATGAATTTTCATGTGATGTGCTCTCAGAAGTGGTGTTGCTACCTGAGTGTTGCTTTTAAGGCAAACTGAAAATAAAGAAAGTCTCAGATATTTACTTAAGAGTCTTAAAACATTTTTATTGTTGTAATCATGTCACATGTTTTTTCACCTCTCCATTAAACTGGAGTAAAAACTGTTGTCTGTCAATACATATTCTGTCTCAAGACCTGAGATACAAATTAAAGAAAAATAACTTGCTGAATATTCGACTGTCCCGTGACCCTAAAAATGATGACTCGCCAGGTATAGAGAATTGCTGGATTGAAGGAATTTTTGATTGATTTTGAATTTGTTTAATTTTTGTGAAGTAAATTGTTTGTTAGAAAGGGTACACTTGTATTAACATTATTAGGAGCTTTGTTTTATTAAAGGTAGGGTAAGCAGTTTCTGGATGACATCTTGTCTGCTGAAATTGGAAACAAAACTTCAACAAAAAGAGAGCGAGCTCTTCCCTCCCAGTTCCTCCAGTGCTCCCAGAGAAAACACGCCCAGTCACAAGCATGAACCCTCTCTCCATCAGTGACTGGCTGGAGCGATGCTTGTTATGGTTTTGGGGGCAGGTTTTCCCAAATGATTTTTTTGGGTTTTTTTTTTTGTAGTAGTCATGGGAGTTCACATGACATGTTATTACCTCTGCCAAGGAGGTCATGTTTTTGCCGGCGTTTATAAGCACTCGGAGAGCTCAGACCTCCGCCAAGCGCAACAGTTCCCCCATATAGCGATTTACAGATTGCAATAAAATCCGTCTTCTGGATCAGATCCGGATCAGCCTTTGAAATTTGATAGAGGTTCCCATTGTCAATCCCTGAGTCAAATTTCATGAGTTTTGGGTTATAATTAACAGATACATTGAGAAACAAAATTTTCGGCCCCATTGACCGCAATGTTATCGAAAATTTGAAAGCGATCCAGAATCCAGGATTTCTTCCGGATCACAGCCAAAATGAAACCAGTTCTTCCTTTTCACATTTCCGACAACTCCTGAAAATTTCATCAAAATCCATCCATAACCTTTTGAGTCATCTTGAACACAGACAAACAAACAAACAGATAAATGCAGGCAAAAACACCAGTGACGTGCGGTGAGATTCATGGCAGGTGAGGCACTGACTTCATCAGTCAGATTTACAAGCATATGAACCCTCCAAAACAACTTATTCACCATTTGATTGGCAGCAGTTAACTGTTTATGTTTCAAACCTCCTATCGTCATTCACATATAAATGCTTTACACATACAAACTGTAGCGCACAAAAAAGCACATTTAATAAAAAAAAAAGTTATTATGGTCTTACCTTTACTTATAAATGAAGTCCGCTTGCTGTCACTTATTCTGCAGCCAATGTGTCGCAAGAAGAATCCCAGTGCTCACTAGTGCCCCCTAACGTGAGGCAGGAGAAGTGCGTGCCTCACCCCGTGCCTCTTCTCAGCCGTTTTATGATCGCGCCGGCACAAGAAACACATTACACACATATAGTTGCTGTTCATTATATAAAATCAGCTAAACTGTGGAAACTTATTTCATATAGCAAACGTGTTTGAACATTTTAATAGTGACATACAAAGAGACGGCGATCTGGTCTCACTACATAGCATGGCAGCACAGATAGCCGAGTCATTGCGCAATCCATGGTGAGGCTCAGCGGGGTGCTGCCTCACCGCCCGCATCTTCTCAGTGTTTGAATGGTAAATGTGAAAATTCTGCGATTTTGAATAAATAATAATCTAAAAATGGTGAAGTTAAATGGAAAATTACTTTATAGTACAAATCAATTGATAAATATAAAAAAAAATTTTTTTTTCATTTCTTTCTTTCCATGATGGCAGGTGAGGCACGGCCTCCCCTGCCTCACCTGACCGCACTTCACTGAAAAACACGCCTCTGTAAAGCCTTCATTCATCCCTCCCCACTGTCAATCACATGGTGGCGTAACACTTGTGTCCCTGTTCCTCCTTGGAAGGTTGAAACAGGAGCGCAATGGGGGCAAGGTGAGCGTGACGGGGGTGCGAGGATGGTTGGAAACTCCACACAGAGGATAAAACCCGTCCATCACAGGGATGGTGAGAGACGGCTTCTGTCAGAGCACCTAACCAGGTAAAGAATCAAGGTAAAGGACTGTGGAAGTAGCAGATTAATAAGGAAGGGGAACATCTTTAGATTGCTGTGATTCTTTGTGAAAGCACATGATCGGGCAGGAATGTTGCACCTTTGTTGAGTGACTGTGAATGAACGGCTGGAGAGGGGAGGTGAAATGAAGAGGGGATCTCTGGTACGTCTTTACTCTGATAATTCTGTGTGAAAGCAGTTTATGTTATTATAAAACCCAACACATCGGGAGAGATCATATACAGTGATCCCTTATTTGTCACGGTTAATGGGGACCGGCATCCCCCCGCGAAAATCAAAATCTGCTAACTGGAGCCGGAGCCCCCCGAGCCTAAATAATGTGTTTAAAATATGTTTAAAAACTGCAAACCACTGCAGTGAAACAAGACAAAGGCTCAACTGTGGTCTTTCTGTTACCTTCACAGCCTCTGGTCTCTGAACCGTAGTAAAGAAACTGCTCTTTCATCTAACCTCGTTTTCATTCTGCCGTCCCACGACACACACACTACATTACCCATAAGGCCACCTTCTTAAAGGGGCCACGCTGGCTCACAACATTTCTTTGCTGCGAGAGAACGCGCACAACATCCTGTGATGTTTCCGCAATTTTTTCTTGAATTTTTTTAATTTTTTATATTATATATTTCTGAAAAAAAATCCGCGAATAACTAAAACCGCGGAACTTAAAACGTGAATTGGTGATGGATCACTGTACGTTTATTTGGGCTTAATTAGACATAATTCAACACATTTGATTAAAATAAGTTTGCCCAATGAAATTTGGAATCAAAATAGTAAAAAAAAGAAGAATGGATGAGGACTTAACTATAGAAATATGGAGAAAAATGGAGCATCAGGTAACCAGGAGGATCTTTAGTTGTGAGTAAAGAACCGATATATGAATGGATGTGGATTCTGAGAGGATGAGGGTTTCTGCGTGCTGACTGGTCAGAGATGACTTACGCAGCAGAGGCCAGGTGCTATTTTCAGCCGCTATAATCTCCAGAAGTCTTACACAGGAGGTTAATATTCTGCAGGCTGTGCAGCTTATACGCCAGGGAGGGAGAATATACGGTCAGCTCTACTGTACAGGAAGAAGAAAAAAAAAGAAACAGCATCACTGGCTGACCTACAGATGCTGAATGAACAGGATCAAGTTCTTGTTTCTTGTATTTACAAGCTCTAATTGTGCACTGGTGAGGCAGTCAATACGCTGTTAAACAATATGCTGGACTACGACTGAGGTGAAAAGCAGATTTATTCTCCAAGCTGTATACAATTCAGAGAGGCCATTAACTCCCACCACAGAATAAAAGATGATCAGAAATGACAAGTTGCCAGTAGGAAACAGTTTGTCTTAAGCATCACAAGGAAAACATGGAGTCCTTGAGATAAGTTCTCTAGACGCCTACGTGTCAGAACGATAACAAAGCTGTGGGCATCAACAGACCAGAATCGAGACCAAAAGTCATGGACTTATGAAGCAGCATTTATACAATTAAGGCCCCAAAATGCAGATTTAATATTACACTGGATCATACAAACTTCGAGTGTGGGTGCTTTGATTCTTATACTGCATAATGCCGACGCTGCAGTATTCCAGATAAACTGCTTGTGTTTATTCTGCACACCACAATGATCACCTAACAGTCGTTCTGACAGCTTATCGTGACGGAAATATGGTTTGCTGATTGCACTTAGATATAAATCAATGCTTGTCTCCTGCAAGCACAAGAAAACAATTTTCCTTCCTGATCTTATTTTAAATCAGCTTGGACTTCTGGAGATGCTTTTTGTGTTAAAGCAAATGAAAAAACAACTTTTTCCACAGGGTTTTAGTTTGTGCTTAAACATTCAGCGCAAGCTAGTTTCTCAATCATATTTAAAATATTTTCACTTACAAAATGCTTTAATTCTATGAATTTTACTTTTGGACAGTCATACCCACTCGTTCTCTCTTGTGAAAGGGATCTGGGGCCCCTCGCATTCGTAGCCGTTTCCACCGGTACAAAACGTACCGAAGCAAATGCAACACGGCAGAGGACGATTTTAAGACTCAGAGGAACGCTCTAGAGCAGGGGTGTCACTGAGGGCCACATCAGCATCATGGTGGCCCTCGAAGGGCCAGACTGACAGCATGAGTGTAACAAAATGCAATGTAAATCAAAATATATTAAACTACTCCTTATTATATTGTTAAATAACGGATTCTGTATTTATTCCCATGTTTTCTGTCAAAATGCCAACGTAGATTAAACTCTTTCACAACTGACACCACTTCATAACACAAAAGACATACTGTTTTTTCACCTTGAGATACAAACTTGTATTCGTTTTCCCGTCGTTCATGAAACTGCCTTCCTTGTGCATCAGTTTTTATTTTCTTTGACATGTTGGGGTTAGTTTGCAGAGGTTTTTCTCAAATCCATCAGTTCTGAAAATCATCTTGAGTTTCTTGCTCATGCTGATATACTGTTATCGTTGTGGGTAACGAAGAAATGCATTATGGGAGATGTAGTTTATCGTCAATATGCGCTTTAAAGTGGCGTAAGCTTATTCTAAGTCTTAAAATATCGGTTAAAAATTTAAGCCAATAGTGCACAAGCTCTCGAGGGCCACATAAAATGACGTAGCGGGCCACATTTGGCCCGCGGGCCTTGTGTTTGACACATGTGCTCTAGAGCCACTATTCAAAACCACCACAGTAGCTGCAGAATGGCTAATAACATCTCATATATAACACGTAGCCCCTAAAATGATATATGTGGCAACACTGCTCTGCCTGCATCACCAGCTGTTTCTCTGTGTGCCTGTCCAGTGGTGTCTGTTGGTAGCTGGTTCTGGTACCGACCCTTGGAAATCCTAGTTGAATCCAGGGGAACCAGACCAGCTGTTCGAATCGACGAGGAAATTATTTGGATGGTTGGCCAGGCTGGATCAAAACTTGTGCTTCAGACTTTTTTCTCCAACGACGCAGCGCTCAGGTTTATAAAACTAACCTGACGCAGAGAGGAACTGTCTGCAAACTCGTGGATTCAGAATTCATGGATTCTGTCAGCCTTATTAAAAGGGAAACATTCATTGCCCTGGAGAGTTTACCTTTGCTTTCTATAGTCACAACCAACTCAAACACTGAGAGAAAAAAATAAAATAACTGTCACTTTAATTGGGACTTCCAAGGTCTGAAAATGTTATGAGATGAGCTGATCAGATTGACAAGGTCTGCTTTTAATCTGGATCAAAGGAGAATTACCCAGCCTTCCAACTTTTATCTCTACCCGGCTTTAACTTCAAATCGTGCAGCGCTTGCTGCATCTTAGTTGTGGGAAGTTAAAGCTCCTGCTCTCTCACAGTCACCTGCTCAGAGAGATTCGAGATGGCTGTGGATCGAAAGCGTTGGACACACGCTACCTAAAAACCCGTCAGGGACTGATCGCTAGGATGACGATCATCACTGAGGATGCACCTCCGCCATCCTAAACCAGCAGCTACAACAGAGGTCTAAAATCAGAGTGTTGCTGTGTTTTGATGAGAACATGCCAGACATTTCGATAAGACCTCCATAAATTCTGTCAGCGCGTTTTAAAAAAGGTCACATCTCAGTTAATGTTTTATAAAAGCAGACCTCTGTCATTTAAAATGGGAAAACCTCCCTGAAAATGAGCAAATGGCTACAAAATGGGCTGCGACTGATCAAACGGTGCAGCTTGTCAAATTAATGTCAATCACTGGAGATGTGAAGAACATGGAGCAAAAAGTCAGCTACCAATCACAAACTTAGATCGGTCCAACTCACAGCTGTGAAGACACCAAACTCAGATTTATATTTAATGGTATTATAACTCTAGTGGGTTTGTAGAGCTCTCTGTCTGAGCTGCACACAAACAAAGCAACCGGCACATAAAATTATTAGCCCTCTTTAATATGTTAGTATGACATAATTACAGTCTAATATGAACAGCAAGACATAGCCCCTGATCGTACACTTCCCACTAACCGGGTTTAGGAACCTCCGCTAACCGCTACCCGCAAATTGCGGGTTTAGGAACCTCCGCTAACAGCTAATGCAATCTTCCGCTCCCTAAAGCTGCTACCCGTTATGCCGACTCCCTTACTCACATTGTAGGTGTGGCAATGGGCGTGTCTTTTCCCCTTTCCGCAAACTCGGTATCTTGCGATCGCATGTCGGCGCGTACAAGAGCGCGTCCAAATGGCATCAATGTGCGTCCACCTGGTCACATGTGGACGTGCACAAACGGCTCTACCTCTGGAATTAACTCTTGTATAAAAAGCGTGATTTGGCCTCAGTTGAACCCTTGAGAAAATGGCAGAGATCGTCTTAAACAGCTTTATCACCAGTTAAACCATAGACGACCAGAGCGTGTTTACTGGGAGGACACCGACTATCTGGGACTTTCAGGTAGCTGATAGGAATCGTCTGTGTAAAAATATTTTTATGTATATATCAGTGCAGAGGAGGAGGAGGAAGGAAGAGGAGGAAGCTCTACAGCAGAGTCACAGACGAGCTGCGCACGAATGCTGCTCCGATCTGGATGAAAGACGCTCCATAGCGGTTAGCGGGTAGCGCAACGTGCTCCTAAAGGCAATGGCTACAGGCGCACTGATTGGTTTAACAGGTGGAACGCTCTAACCACTCCTATGGATAATGTAGCGGGTAGCGCAGGTGGGATAGCGGGTTTAGCAAGGTGGAAGATTGCGTTCTTTGCGTGGAAATGCCCCTCCAGCTACCCGCTATCCCTTAATAGCGGCTTTAGGAGATCTGGCGGAGGAACAGGCCCATAATGTTTTAAACAGCGCAATAAGCCAAAAAGGAAAAACAAAATATATAACAAATTTGCAGCCAGATGTTGCACATCTTCTCCCGGTCAGCTGTGGAGACTTCAGTCCCACCTGCAGCCATCAGAACCTTAAAACAGCTTTAGTTGAACAAGGTGCTGCGCAGGCTAAAACATCAGTAACCATCTCAATCATCTGTAAATATAAGCAAATATATCTATAAATAAATAAAATAAAACTATACAAACAGAGTAAAGCAACAATATCTGGAAAAAAAGAGGAAGATAAAAACAATATTTTAATAAAAGTGCAACAGGACATTTCCCCTCATGAATAATCGTCACTCTGGAATAATGAACTCTACATTATTAGGAAGTTGTTTTATAACCCTTTTCAGATGGACTTGTAACAACAATTGCTTCTCTGAGAGGTGCTTATGTCTTTTCTTGTTGGCATTGTGTTAACACACAGCAGAATAACACACAGACATCTGCTTTTACAAAGATGTGCACACCTGGACTGATAATCAGCAACACCTGGCTGCTGTTTACTCTCTTAAATCCAGTGGGAGGAGTCAGGGGGACGTTTGTACGGCTCAGACAGGATTTATTTGTCTTTTTTATTTTAAAAATAAAAATAACAATGACAAGGCGGAAGCGCCTGCTGGCCACTTGAAGGAAGAATCAGCTGGTGTTCATGGTAAAGGCATCGCTCTGCTTCGTCCATGAGCGTAATAAACGCGCCACCTCCGCCATCCGGCTGGAGCAAACACAGGGGCAGTCAGTGTTGCCTAGCAACAATGCAGTCTTACTCTGATTAATGAAATCAGAGCGTCTGCTTAACAGGTTGTGTATTAATCAGCAGGTAATTGCAGAAGTTGGTTTGTCAAAAAAAAAAAAAACTGCTTTAGCGTCGGTAGCTGTATGATCTCGTTCACTTTAAAATGTTTGTTTCGTTATCTGTTCAATAATCTGACCCATTGAGTCTAAAAATAAAGATAAAGGTCTGAACTGGTCTGAAATACTCAATGGACTAAGTTTCTGAGTTGCATCGTGCACTAACTAATAAAGCAACACAGAGACTTGTCTCTTGTGACCCGCTAGATGTGTGTGGTGGTGCATTTCTCTGCAGAGGGAGTTCATGTTTGATAAGATTCCTTCTCATCTCGGACCGTTAAAACACAGCCGTCTGGTTAAATAGCTTCTTTTTTTTTTTTTTTAAATCCCGTCACTGCCGTCTGCGTTGATGTGTGCTGCACTTTCCCTCAGGGTTGTGTGGATGTACGGGCGCGTTGACGCTTTAAAGTGCGACTGTGACAGGCTGTAATTTGTCTTTCACACTCGCTCAGACTTGTCAGGCTCCGTCAGAAACGGACAGCCTTTGTCTTCCTCTAACAAGTTCAGCTGTTGATTTTTCCACAACACGCTGTATTCTAAACATCATTATAACACATTGTCATGATTATATGTTTATCATGAGGGAATTAAACACCTTTCATTTTTCTCCAAGTCTTTGTCTGTTTTCTTGCCAGTTCTCTGACTGACCGAACTAGACTAGCCTTTTTTAGTGTTTGCTTCTCTTGTTCAGCTCCTTCTGTTTAATCTGACCAATAGAGGCGCATGGCTGTCAGCGCCATAAACATGCAAAAAAAACTGCAAAAAGTTTAATTTCACGTAAAATATAATTCCAAAAGGCTTTGGATGCTTACAAATACAAATTCACCAATGTGCATCATGCCTTCCTGTGTTTTCTGACTTATCTAAGCATGACTTGATGACCCTGAGGTCCCCTAGAGAACATGCATTGCTGTTTTCCACCTGTGGGGGGCAGCAATGCACTAAACTGTGTCTCGTCGACATGAAAAGAGAAGAAGAAGAACAGCCTTCCTGTTTGTTGGATGTGTTTTTTTTTTCCAGCTTTCTTTTTTAAACATATGACCCAAACATATAAAAAAAACAATGATGGCTGCAAGGAAACATCTATAAAGAAAGAGATAAAAGGTTTCAAAACAAATGCAAAGTGCTGGAAATTAAAATAAGAACGAAAGTAGGCCAAAGTCCAAACAACACAGATGATTCCATCATGCTGTGATGCGTTTGTCAGATGTGATGGCTCCCGCTTTTTCGTCTCGCACTTTAATATGACTCCGTTACAAAAAGTAGGTCCTTCCACTGAAACAGAAGACGTCAATTATGAAGGCAGTCCTTCAGCGTGGCCCAGGATGCATTGTGTTTATGTTGCTAAAAGGTTGTGGTCTGTTCTCCGAATGTGGTTTTAATGACCTCAGTGTAGAGGTCTTCGGAACAACCCGAAAACCCGAGGTTCTGACCCGACACGACGTGACTCTGGGTTCGGGTCGGAATCGGTACAGTTAGTCTCAGGTCCGGTCGGTGCTCTCTGACAGGCTGGGTCCACGTTTACCAGAAAGAGGTAAAGATATTAGCAGTGGCAGCTGTCACTCAGCCCCCTGTCCCGCCCACCTCCATCCAATAGGCTGTGAAATGTCAGGTGACAGGTCAAGCAAAAGTAAACAAACAAACAGTAGTTTGGTTTAGCCAATGTCAGGACTCGGGGCAGTTTAACTAATTATTCATTAACGTGGCGTGTTTGTCATGAAACAATCGTGTTGCCGTAGCGTGTTATTAGCGGTTTGCCCGGCAGCTGTAAAACACAACGGATCACCAACAAGATAACGTTGGATGAGAGAACATATTTACGACACGTCTTGACCGGTTTAGGCTATT
The DNA here is from genome assembly GCA_018398805.1 of Hirundichthys speculiger. NCBI lineage: Eukaryota > Metazoa > Chordata > Actinopteri > Beloniformes > Exocoetidae > Hirundichthys > Hirundichthys speculiger. The sequence goes on along the minus strand of JAGFBZ010002199.1, from coordinate 135,239 downwards.
AGCGTTAGCGATTGCTACAAATAGCATCTGTATCCACAAAGAAAATAAACATGTGGATTTATTGTTGTTTACATCACGTAGCCTATGTAGCAACTGAACCGGGTAGAAGAAGACAATGTTTAGGTAAGAAAATCAAGTTTTATTCAACGCTAGACGACTTTAACATGAACAACTATGGGCTGGATTGTCTCGGTTCGGTTAATGGTCGGAAACAAAAGACTCGGGTCGGGTCGGTTCCGGGTCCAAATATTGCGGGTCCTTGAGGACCTCTACCTCAGTGCATCCTGGGTGTTTTCACACCAGTTCTGAGATTCTGATCAGACGGTTAATACCAGGTGCAAACAGGACGAAGATGACCCTGCTTTTTCAGTCAACGGGAATACTGCATGATATTTGTTTTAAGAGTAAAAAAATAAATAAATAATCAGAATCTGTTTTAGGGAGCAGTTTCCTTGTAATTGACGAGCTTCACCATATGGACCTTCAGAACGTCCTTGAGTTGTTAGAAAGATCCATCAGCCATCATGTCAAGTTAAAAGAAAACAAGGCGCCCGCTTAAGACTCCAGCCAACCTCAAACCAATCACAGCTGCTACAGTACTTGAGTGAAGGTCCTTGAATGAAGAAAAAAAAACCATGTTGGGTTTCAGCAGTATGACTCATCTCTGCAAACAAAAGCTCATGATGTCACAATCAGTGAGTCAATCACAAATGGATCAAACGGATTCAACATCTGCTGCTGTGATGATTCTCCTTTTACGCCCTTCTCTCACTCTCTGCACAAACTTCTGCGTATCAATAACGCAACCGCTACTTTTCCATGTGTTTTATATTCACGTTGCGTTGAATTATTATCATTTCATTAAATATTGTATGATGCTTCATGTGCTGGACTACAGTGGCTCACCTTGACAAAGCCTTTTTTTGTCTTCTATGCAATGGAAATACAGTGTGTGAGACATGTTTGATAATATTTTCTCTTTAATAAACAATGCTCTCTTTCTTTTGGAGCCATCTAATGTTTAAAGCTTTACATCATGAGTAAAGTAATCCTAACAGGCGCTCCTGTCCTCGGCAGTGGCAACGACACGCTGAGGAGATTTTCATCTGATTTCGAAGGCTTGTTAACATGGTGGTGAAAGATAAATTGGTCCTGCAGCAGTCGGCTACTGTCACTAAAGAAGATTTGTCTTCTCGTAAGTTGACAACTCTGACCGTAAAGCTACAGCTGTACATGAACGACCCTAAAAATCAATGGCAGTGAGGTGGGATGGCTTCGGCATGGAGACTGGAGTCAGTTTCAGAATTTGTGACTGAACTTGAAATATCCTTGTGGACCAGTGTAGCTCCACGTACTGTACAGGCTTCTATACAAACGAGTTACAATGATGTTCACGTTTGTCACATCAATAACTCTGTTCCATGGGGTGCCGAATGTAAAAACTTGATTAGTTTTCAAACTGATATATTTTTTAATATTTAGCTCATTTTCTTCACATTTAGCTGATTTTACACACATTTGAGACATAAATTATTTAAAAATTTGGTTATGTGTGAACGAAAATTAAATGTTAAATCTAAATGTTAAATCTAAATGTTAAATCTAAATCTAAATGTCCAATGTTAAATCTAAATATTAAATCTAAATCTAAATGTTAAATCTAAATGTCAAATGTTAAATCTAAATGTTAAATGTTAAATCTAAATGTTAAATCTAAATCTAAATATTAAATCTAAATCTAAATGTTAAATATTAAATCTAAAACTAAATGTTAAATCTAAATGCTAAATCTAAATGTTAAATCTAAATTTAAATGCTAAATCTAAATGTTAAATCTATATCTAAATGTTAAAAGTTAAATCTAAATATTAAATCTAAATCTAAATGTTAAATATTAAATCTAAAACTAAATGTTAAATCTAAATGCTAAATCTAAATGTTAAATCTAAATTTAAATGCTAAATCTAAACGTTAAATCTATATCTAAATGTTAAAAGTTAAATCTAAATGTTAAATGTTAAATCTAAATGTTAAATGCTAAATCTAAATCTAAATGTGTCGCAGAGTGTAAAGCTAAATATTTAGAGAATTTGCAAATGTCCCATGCCCCGTAAAGTCTCACAGCCGCACAACCACGTCCACACGAGGTTGTTTTTGAATTAGGAAATAGAAATAGAATCCAGCATAATTTGGCTTGGAAGAGTCCTGAAAGCATTTTTTCATGAGCAACTCAGCTTTGTTAGCCATCCAGGGCTACTGTTGTCTGTCTGGAGGAGCTCCAGGCTCAGCACCTTCAGCCAAACCAGTAAACAGCTCGGCTGAAGAGGCTGAGCTGTTCACAGAAAATCATTTCAGGACTCCTCCAGCTGTAATTGTGCTGGGACCTTCTCTGTTTTGCAGTCGGTGGTCATCTAGAGCTCCATCGGGTGCAGTAAAGCTCACTTACTTCCCTCCAGGAGTGGGACGGTTGCCTTTTGAGGAGCGGAAATCCCCAAATGTGTTCTTGCTCAGCCCATTTTATCCAGGATGCATCCAGTGTAGACTTGAGATGGCAAAGTATCCCAGAATGCATTTCACACCGAGCAGCAGTGATGGCAGAGAAAAATGGTAAAAGAGAATGTTATAACGTTGTCATTTTGTAGTTGAATGTAGTTTTAAGACGTTTTCATGTGAGAATATAGTTCCTTGAACTTCAAATTTATCGTTACGATAGAGCCTATTCAAAAACTCCTCCACCAAACTTTATTTACAACACAACTGAAATACAAAAGCTTAAAACCCACTAAAAATAAAATCATATAAAATAACGGTTATAGTTACTTATAGTTAGAAGAGTCCACGGTCTGTACCTTAGCTAATGTTGACACTTTAATATCTTTTCATATATAATATCTTATTATATTCTACTTTCTGTATACTTTTTGAAAATGTTATATTATATATTGTTGAAATCCACTCTGTGTATATTGTATCTCATATTATCATTTTATCACTATTATCATATTATATACATATTATATACATAATTACATACATATAATATATTATACAATTACAATCATATTATCATATTATATCCATACTGAGTATCTACACTATACTATATCACAATATATATACACTTACATTACCTATACTTATATTATCATTATTATTATTATTATATTACACACTGTGACCTACTGTACACTTACCGCATATGCTTGAAATTTTTTCATTGTATATTATGTTGGAATTCTCTAGTGTGTAGACTGTATTTTTATCTTATTTTTTTTACCAGTATTCCCTTGGCGAGTCATAAGCGGTTCTTTCTCCCCGCAAGCATTTCATTGCATCCTTGACCCTGTGTTAACTATGCATATGACAAATAAAGGCTTGAATCTGAAAATCTTCTGAGGGTTTAATTTGTGCTCAATTAAATTGTAGATGTTTATACACAAGTGTTAGCCTGCTAGCTGAGCTGTGGCGCTAGCCTGCTAGCTGAGCTGTGATGTTATCGAGTACACTGCTGTTCCAGTTGCTGAAAGTCCGAACTACGTCCCTCCGTCCCCCGAGAGTTCATCCCTGGCAAGTACAACTCCAGAGGACGTACTTCGAAGTACACAAATCCAGACTTTGCGTACTTGGAATTGAGAAACTCCCACATTTCTGCTGCAAAGATAGGAGCCTGCCTCTAGTGGTCATTCAAGGAGCTGCACGTCCCGGTTTGCTTTAAACAGGATAATCTGATGTTGCCTCTTGATAAAAACATTAAAAAAATATGAGAAAAAGGGTACAGAAATGTTGAAAGAATCTAAATATGAAATAGCAAGATCTTTAACTTGTTTTTAAAGATTGCTACATTAAACATCATGGGAGGTGATTCCAGCAGAGGGCAGCATAACGACTGAAAGCTTCTGAAACATGCTTGGTCTGAACTGTGGGTGCCATCAGCTGACCAGTGACATCAGATCTGAAATATAATATTTATCTACGGGTTTTCAAAATTAGCATCTAGTTGGGACGAACACATGAGTGAATTATATGGCAAAAAAACAACAAAACTCAACATCAGGCAAATTCTGTCCTTCCACCCCAACGGTGTTTGATGATTCTGACGTCAGCGATGTGAAGAGAGATCAGTTGTTCCACTGGTGTTCTGTATTCCATCAGCAGAGATCAGAGATTTTCTTTGGAGCTTATCTGATTTCTGGGCATCGCACCATCTATCTCATCCATCCATTCATGACTTTGTGTGTGGTTTTGCCGTGACTGAAGCTCTTTATATTCACAGTGAAACAGTAAAAAGAAAGAAGAATTTTTCTTCTGCTGCTGAAAGTATTCAAAACAGCAAACAGTCTTTATGATGCCTGCAAGGACTGAGCTTTTAAGCTATGATAAAGGATGCATGGATGTCTCTACAATCCTGGCTGAGGCGCAAAGGCCTTTCAACGTTTATGAACACACCAGGTGAGAGATCCAGTGCTGGTTTGGCTAAAGAGTCAAATCCTGCTGGTAGGAACTAGATTTATGGACTTTTAAAGCTGGTGGGGAAGACAAAAGTACTTAAGGATGTATCTGAGTTTGACTTGATTGTTTCAGTACTGTGAAACAGTACAGATAATATGTTCACTCAATTTTTAAAAGAACCTTATGATGTATGACATCTGCATGTCTTACATATGTTACACTCCCTTGTCCGCATACATGTACAATGCAAGCACATTTCTTCTAAACATGGAAATTGTACCAGGGAACCAAAAACACTCACATTAGCTGAAACAAACCAGACTTTTGTGGTCAGAGGGTCGGACTGCAGGTCAGCATTGACTGAAGAAACATCTGTATGGTTGTAGACGGGTGGAGGTAAACACTGGGACGGAGAACAGCACAAAAAAAACAAACATACAAACAAACAAGAAAAATTAAGCCAGTTTTGTTCGTGAAGTGCTCCTAATTAACAGCTATGGACTGAGCCGAAGGAAGAAGAGCAGGGTGAGGACATCGCTCAGTGTCACAGGCCTATAGCAGCATAGCTATGACGAGTATAAGTTTAAATGACATAACCTGGTCGAAAACAGCTCAGAGGTTTCTCACATTTGGACTGGAGGCCAACATGAAATCGCCTCATCTGTTCTAAAGGTGTTTAGGACCAAAAACAAACTCAATTTCATCAGAATTTAAAAGCCAAACGTTTGTTTTGCTGAATGTCCTTAAGACATGCCTGTTTTGCCTGAAGTTTAGCTAACATCTCCAAATTGTGTGGCTTCATGGATAAACACAGCTGCGTATCATCAGTGTAGAAATGAAAATTTATGCCGTGGCTCTGAAAAATTTTCCCCAGAGGAAGCATGTATAGAGTGAAGAGAATCGGTCCTAACACTGCCCCTGTGGGACGCCACAGCAGACCCTCGTCTGTGAGGAAGAAACTTCATTAACATGAACAAACTGGAACCTGTCAGATAATTATGATTGAAACCAGCCTCATGTTGTCCCTTTCATCTTGATAACGAGCTCTAATCTGTGCAGTAAATTGCTGTGATCAATAATATCAAAGGCAGCACTGAGGTCCAGCAGAACTAGTATGGACACTAATCCATTGTCTGGGGCCACGAGGAGGTCGTTGGTGAGTCTAACCAGCGTGGTTTCTCTGCTATTATGTATTCTGAACCCTGACTGAAAAACTTCAAACAAATCGAAGAAGGATCCTGAAATAATCCCAGATAATAGTCGCTTGACCGGAAGACCTCGCTGCTACAAAAGTAGCAGTAGAAGTTTGCAGGGTGCTGTGACATCACCAGCTCTGATCATTGCAGAATTATCCAGCATTCACATCTTTATCTAATTCAACTTCACATTGTGCTGCATTTGCTCTACTTCAGAAAGGTAAATCTGTTTTTTAAAAGATTTTTAAAAGAGACAGATCCTGTATAAGAGATTGTTGGTTTAAAGCAGAGCGACTGAGAATTAATGGCTCTGAATGGAGCATAGACGTGGCTTTTGTGCTGTATCCCTGTTGTATTTTGACCAAAGTATGTCACAGAAATGTGATTCAGACCTCAGGAACTTGTGTCGACGTTTGAAAAATGGGCATAACATGTCTCCTTTCATTCAATAATTGATCTGATAATACTTTCATCTGCATATGTGTTCTATGTCAAAACAAGTCTGAAACTTACTGATAAGCGAGATATTAAGACTGCTTTTAGGGTTTAAGATGGGAATTTAATGCAAAAAAAGGTTCAAAAGGTCCAAAAAATCACGAAACAGAATGCCTGAAAGGATCTGTTAACGTGGACACGAGCAATCGGCTAAAATAGGAGCAAGGCTGCTTTCTTTGAATCGTAAAAAACAACACAAAAACAATTAAATAAAACATCACAAAGGCAAGAAAAATCAGTGAAAGTGCTGAGTCTCAAACACACTTGAGAAATCCTTAAAAATGATCAAAAGCCGTAAACACTGTTGCAGCTGCTCTGTGTTCAGACTGATAAAGCTTTTACTGCTGTTTCTAGATGATGGCTTGAGCTCGGAAATCATTATCGGAAATTAATTATCAAGATTTCAGAAAAGATTTGAAAAAAAAGAAGAAAAAAGACAGCCATGGGACTAATTTATGACAGGACAGATAGATTTCTGAGCTGTTTGAAACGCTGGACCATGATTCATTTTTTCTGTCGTAGTTTCCAGACGTGTTCTTTTATTTTCATTATAAATGATGCAAAATGCCAGTTTTCTACCAAAAAAAGTGTGCTCATATTTAGCTAACTAGAAAATCCTACAGACCACTGGGCCTATGTCTGGAAACAAAATTAAACACAGTAACAGTGTTTAGTTCAAAAAGTTGTTTCACTGAACACAAAATGCAATGCAGCAAACAGAAATGAGTCAGTGTCCTCAGTTTCGGTCATTTTTGTCTGTTCTCATTTTTACCTCCACCAAGGAGGTTATACAGTCATGGAAAAAATTATTAGACCACCCTTGTTTTCTTCAGTTTCTTGTTCATTTTAATGCCTAGTACAACTAAAGGTACATTTGTTTGGACAAACATAACTATAACCACAAAGATTGCTCATAAGAGTTTTATTTAAGAGCTGATATCTTACCATTTTCCATGGTTTTCTTGATTATAACCTAAATCACTTAAGTTTTTACATCAATAGCTATGGCGTTGTATTGCCAAAAACACTGCTTTTATGCATTCAGTGTTTTTTTTTCTGATTGTTTTAGTCACATGATGACGTTTAGTGGTACCAGGTATTAAAATGAACAAGAAAGTGAAGAAAAAATGGTGGTCTAATAATTTTTTCCATGACTGTATTTTTCTGTTTATCTGTCTGTCTGTGTTCAAGATAACTCAAAAAGTTCTGGATGGATTTTGATGACATTTTCAGGAGTTGTCAGAAATGTGAAAAGGAAGAACTGATTTCATTTTGGCTGTGATCCGGAAGAAATCCTGGATTCTGGATCACGTTAAAATTTTCGATAACATTGCAGTCAATGGGGCCAAAAATTTTGTCAATATCTCAATATCTCTGTTAATTATTGCCCAAAACACATGAAATTTGACTCAGGGATTGACAATGGGAACCTCTATCAAATTTCCAAAGCTGATCCGGATCTGATCCAGAAGGCGGAGTTTATCGCAATCTGTAAGTCGCTATATGGGGAAATTGTTGCACTTGGCGGAGGCCTGCGCTCTCCGAGTGCTTTTTTTAGTTCTTCATGTGATAGTTATTATGAGAGTTTACAGTCAGGGCTCTGAAATCAAAGTGACGACTCAACTATGTTCATCAGCATGTGTTAATCAATCAAGTTGTTGTTTTTTTTGTTAAGTAAATAACTGTTCGTATTGTGGAGACAAGAGCTTGATTTGTCATCCTGAAAATCTGCCTCAGAGCTTTCAGAGGTTTGATTATTTGCTCAGTCTGATAAATCCAAGGTTGAGTTCCTCCAGAATATACAGTGTTTTCTCTCGCCTTTAAGACTGGAAGACAATTCCCTCTTGAAGGCCAAAATGGTTTTTACTGAAGAGATAAAAGTTCAGGTTCCAATAGTCTGAAGAAAACTTTTGATTAAATAATTTAATGGATCTTTGAACTGAGGGAGTTAACAGAAGAGCGGGCATGTCCCAGACTTCCTGCGGGGATGCTGTACCTCAGTTACAAAAGGAGTTTTGAGCTTCAAATCATGTATTAGACCGACTCAGGGTCTAACACATTGGCGTCCTTCAGACCTGGCATTAACATGTGTGTCAAGTGCATCTCGAGAGTTTGGATCTGACTTCTCTTCCCGTATGCAACTAAACGCCCAGTATTGTAGCTCGCTAACACTAAATGCATTGTTATTTCTAATTGTCTAATGTATCAGCTGGAACTAACTAAGTGTAACCACAGAGTATAAAAAAGAACTGGAAAAACCCGCTGTGATGTCACCCACAGGTTTTCTGAAGAGCCAGTTTGATTTGATCATCATCCAGAGTCACAGTTTTTGAGACTCTGTCAACACAGCATCAACCAGAAGTCCTGGTTCTGGGACTCTGAATTATGCCATGATGACTGGAGATGACTCCGTCTAAGCCTGGTTAACCCAAAAAAAGGCGAGGAAGCCTGGAAGTCGGCTGGAACGAGCCCACCTTAGGTCAGTCGTGCTGTTTTAGCTTCGCTGAGCTCATGCTAACCTGCGATTCTAACTCACATCACATGAATACTGGCGTTAGGGTTAGGGTTAGTCCACCTGTCCTCATTTCAGACCCCACCACCAAAATGAGAACCGGTGGAGCTCCAGTGAGCAGGTCTGGGGGCCTCGCTGTTGGTCCCCCGGTAGTTGTAGAGGCAGAATCCAGAACCTGTTGGGTCACGGTCCAGTTAGTCAACCTGAAAGGCTTTTGCAAGAGTCCAAGATGAAGGTCTCTTAACTACAGGACCTGACTGGCTCGCTCCTGAGAGTAACTGACAGAAAAAAAAAAGAAATAGTCAGGAATATCAAGACTAAAAAGTTTTGCCAAGTTTTTATTTAACTAAGAAAACAAGAAAGAGCCTTTGGGAAGGTTAACTGGAGAGACACTGTTTGGCTTAAAGCTTTTTTTTTTTCCTGTGGGAGTTTTTTACCTGCCATTATCCTTGTTTAGGATTCAATATAATATTTTTAGTTAATGATATTTGCTCGGGGGTCATGCTCTGGGTCTCTGTAAAGCGCCTAGAGACAACTGACATTGTAACAGACACTATACAAATAAAATTGAATAAAATTGAATTGAATTGAGATTCATATGTTTCAGCTAAAACAAGTGAGGAGACATCTTTTGTCTTTTCTTTCCTTTTTTGTTTTAAACAACTGTCGACATATTTCATTAATGTTAAGTGCCATACTCCGACTTCCTCCCACAGTCCAAAGAAATGCATGTCAGGTTAATTAGTGGTTCTGGACAATACGGGTCTGGATGATGGATGGATGGTTAGTGCCGTAGTTCGGCAGAACCTTCCTTATTTGATATATATATGCAATTTTTATATCAAATGAGATCTTGCAGCAGATATTAATTTTCCTGTGTCTGAGTGAGCGTGAATGTGTCCTTCACCTCTGATCCAATATGATCTGTTAATACCTGAATCCTTGATTCTGTCAGAAAGGACAAAAATGATTGAAAAAAGGATGGAAAGACATAAGACAGGCAATTCAATTCAATTCAGTTTTATTTGTATAGTGTATGTTACAATGCCAATTGTCTCTAGTTGCTTTACAGAGACCCAGAGCATGACCCCGGAGCAAGACAGACATCTTCCAAGATGACAATATTAGGATTTTTCTAGGGTCAAACTGTGAAAGAGTAGCTCAGGTCGTGTCATCAGCTCCAGGCCTTAACCCTGCTAAAAATCTTTTGGGACGTGTTTGAGGACTCTTTATGCAGTAGTCTGGGTCTCCCATCATCAATAGAAGATTTTAATCAAAAATTGTACCAACTTTGGGTGGAAATAAATTGGAAATAAATAAATAAAATGGGCCACCAAAAATACAGTCATGGAAAAAATTATTAGACCGCCCTTGTTTTCTTCAGTTTCTTGTTCATTTTAATGCCTGGTACAACTAAAGGTACATTTGTTTGGACAAACATAACGATAACCACAAAGATTGCTCATAAGAGTTTTATTTAAGAGCTGATATCTTACCATTTTCCATGGTTTTCTTGATTATAACTTAAATCCAGGGGCGGCGCTAGGGGGTAGCTTGCAGTTGCTATAGCAACCCCAAAATATGGCCTAGCAACCTCAAAGCAACCCCAAGAATGGAGACTATTAAAAATGAAAAAATCTTAACTGTGTTAAATAAAATAAAAATTGTGACAATTTAATTTAAAATAAATTTAATGTGTTTTTGTTTTAAATTAAAATAAAAGGAAGACAATTAAAAACGATGAGAGAGAGAGACTTGTCTCGCGAGAGCTGGCCTGCAGGGGTCACGCGAAGTCAGCTTGGGAAAAAAAAAAAAAAAAAACCGGGGCCGTTATAAAAATTACATCAAAATGGAGCGCTATCTGTTGAAGCGTAAGTCTGCCAGATCTCTTCTGATGTGAACTTCTGTGAATATTAACTGGTTAAAATGTGATGAACAGGTTATTGTTAAATGATTTGTAGTCTCGGCTGTTAATGTGCATTTCTCACTGCTGTGAAAAGCGGCATGACTATATGGTAAAATTATAATAACGAACTTCAAATTGACTTTTTTTTATCTGTTTCATGGCATCCGCGCTAGTTTCAGATAGCGCTGATTAGAGTGAGTAGGCCGGTAATGACATACATATCCATATTTATGCTATTTAATATGTATTGCAGTAAATTGTCCAGCAACTCCATACAATTGTTTAGCAACCCCTAAGCAACTGCAATGAAAATGTTCTGCCGCCGCCACTGCTTAAATCACTTAAGTTTTTTACATCAATAGCTATGGCGTTGTACTGCCAAAAACACTGCTTTTATGCATTCAGTGTTTGTCTGTTTTAGTCACATGATGACGTTTAGTGGTACCAGGTACTAAAATGAACAAGAAAGTGAAGAAAAAATGGTGGTCTAATAATTTTTTCCATGACTGTATGATGGTGTCCGACCTCCTCTCTCGGTCAACCAGCACACGTAGCTGATATGATATGGATGAAACAGGACTCTAAAGGTGCAATGGCCTGATGTTGAGAGTGTCCTGTCTTATTCAAAAGAGAAACATATGGCTCTTGCAAAGAGAAAAAATAGCAGTTGAAACAGATTTATTTTTTCCCCCATTCATCATCCATAGTTACCTGTGACGAGGTTGCCAGGGCAACAGACTGAGCAGAGATCCCCAGACACCTTCACCAGCTCATTGGAGTGGAGGTTTTCCCAAGCCAGCTGAGGGACGGCCGTGCCCTTATCTTGTTAAGACACACACGAGGACGGTAAGAGACAATGCCGCTTTAAGGGTTTATACGCAGGACGGTTTCTTCACAGTCAGAGAACTTTGCTGGAAATTCTGGCGTCTTACTTGAGAGCAGCTCTTGAGTGCCAGGTGGCATCACGACTCATTAGTTTTTAAGACACCTGGCTCCCTACTTCTCCCAGTGAACAGAGGGCAGAGGACAGGAATCACCACTACAACGAATAAACACCTGGGAGACGGATACACTCAGATAAAATACACCCAGACTGGAAAAAACCTGTTGAATCAAGATATCACTGCCATCTTGGTTGTTTTTGAAAACTGGCTTTTGGACGCTCGTGTATGAGTCATTGTCTATTCAGTAGATAAATTCATTATCCTGAGAAAAAGACAAGTCCCCCCCGGACCCGGATGGTTTGACCCAAGCTGGAACGTGCCACGTAGCATCACCTGTCAATCACTGCCACCTTGAGATCTCAAACAACAGAGTTGCGGTTGAAGCGTAGCAGCAACGCTACTGAAAACACGGAGGGACAAGCACTGAAGAAGATGAAACCAGAGCCAGGAGAAATTCTGGCAGTATCTGGATTTACGTCCATGGTGGCAGGCCATGGTGGCATAGTTCTCATAACCCTTTCTAAATGAATGTTTAGCAACAGTTGTTTCTCTAAAACTGTTGGTTATGTCTTTCCCTTTTTTGCATTGTGGTGACACACAGCTGAATTCTGCAGACCAGCAAAGGGCCAAAACATCTGTTTGTAGATATTTGCACATCTGCTGATGATCAGTTCATCGTTGGTTGATTTCCTCATTTGTAGCACCTGGATACTTCTATATGGAAGTAGTAAGAGGGCTCTTACTAATTTTTTTATTTTTCAAAGATTTTGTGGCTCTAGCAGTAGGGGTGCACGATAATTATGGACCTGATAACTATCGGGCCAATAACAGGAAATTACGACGTCATCCCGATAGGTCCGATATCATGACGAATAGTCCTGATAACATATATATTTTTGTCAACACGGCAGTGCCTCGCTCCCTCTGAGCCTTGAATGACCGGCAGTGGATGTTATGTTAATAACATTCACATAATCAGAAAAACGATTTCTCAATAAGGAAAATCAAGAATACCCCCTCATGCCAGAAAACAACTTGTTAACTCGGTCGTAATTTTAGTAGTTGCTGACTTGAACTGATACTCGCAATATTTTCCCACATGTGACACACACAAAATAGAAAAAAATAGAAAAGGCCAAAAGAATGACTAGCAAACTAAGGAACCGAGGAATTTATGTTACACCTTGAATGCAGCATTACGGCACAGTGTGCTGATAAAAAAAAAAGAAAAAAAAAAAACATGGCGGCGATTGTATGGAACTTCGTTAAAGTTTCAGAAGTATTTAGTTTTCTGGTTATTTGTGAAAAATGCTCCAAGAAAAGGAGGGAATAAAAGCACAAGCTTTAATACGTCAAACCCGATCAGCCACCTGAAGCATAACCATTTCTTCCATGGAGTTTTGAAATCGCGCTAACGTGAGCTAACGTGAGCTAACGTGAGCTAACATGAACTAATGTGAGCAAGCCAGCAGCAAATCTCCCCTCCGCTCTCCTACACCCGCAATGGTCTGACCACCCGCAACCTGTGATCGCAAAATATAGAGTTTGTGGAAAGGCCAAAAGACACGCCCATTGCTACACCTACAATGTGAGTAAGGGAGTCGGCATAATGGGTAACAGCTTTAGCAAGCGGAAGATTGTGTAGCCCTGTCTAAAGTAAAATAAGTTAATCAGTGGGAAAAAATAAATAAATAAGCTATTTCTATAAAAAACAAGTTCATTTATTGTAATTCATGTGAGAGGAACTGTTATTTGAAAAAATGTTTAATAATTCAGTTTAAAAGAAGAAACTAAAAAGCATTCATAAGTCAAGAAAGTACTTAAAATGTGTTGATGTTTATATAATTTGTTTGGTTAAAAATGTGCAAGGTATTGGTGTTTTGTCAATCATCCCTGTATAGGCTGTTTATTGGTCACCTGCTCTTTTGTCTGAGTTGTCGTCCAATTGGGAGAGTATGGGGAGGGACTTGGAGGAAGCAGGTTAGATCACGGCAGAGAGAGCACCGGAGGAAAATCGACACGTATAGTGCTGGAAAAACCGGAATATTTCTGTATAAATGCAGAGTTTGTCAGTGGAATACCGAAGTATAACGGTGTACAGAAGGTAAATGTTTATTTGGGTGTGGTAATTATGGACTGTATTACTGCTAATGTTGTAAAGTAAATGCTAAATGTGATTAGCGATTAGCTAGCATGCAGCTAGTATTTACACAGTGTTTGATGTAGTAGCCTCAAGTTACTCATGTTTACCTGTGTGTGTACGGGATATTCTCGATCACGAACATCCGGGCCACTGGCATCCGCGGGCCATAGCAACCAGTCCGTGGGGGCAAACAATCGCTCACTGTTGCTAGCGAAGCCGATGCATTTTGCATTTTGTGCCTGTTTTTTCTGATTTCGTGCAGTTTACGATAGGGGCAAAGATGGTGAAGAACTGTTGTGTGTTCAACTGCACCAACAATGTTGCTCGCCAGTCGCTTTTGTAATTTTTTATGATTCCTAGCGAGGCTACTGAGCCTGAAAGAAGAAGAAAATAGCTGCACGCTATTAACAGAGCAGACGAAGATACTCGAGGGAAATTATGGTGCCCAAATCAGACTACGCGTATGTTTGTTCAGAACACTTTGTAACAGGTAAGAAATCGGATTTTTTCAAGATATTTTAGTTTTAAATTTCTATTTTTAGATCTAATATTTTGACGTGTTTGGGGAGGCCCCATTATAGATCGTTGAGGTCCGGTAAAAAAAAAAAAAAATGCTACTAGGGACCTGCAACAGTGACTCGAGGTGTCCAGAACATTTGGAGGGGGCATTTTTTATTCCCTTTCCCCATGGAAAGGGAATAATTTAGTAAAAGTAATATGATTTAGCAGCAGGGAGGGTGATGAATGAAAACATATCTCCGTTAGCATTAGCTCTGGTCCACAGTGTCAATGCTCTACTATGGACCAGAGCTCGCTAGCCAGCTATAAGGCTACCTCGTTGTCTACCAATATATATGGCCCTGGATATTTATTTTGTTAGGTATAAGGTGAGGCTAGTGATGTTAACATCACTTTATTAATTATATTAATACAATGCTGCAACTGTTTGATGTTTGACATAGCTCTGGTGTTGGACCGGAGCTAATGCTAACAGAGAACTCATCACCTCCCTGCTGCTAAATCATATAATTACTTTTACTAAACGGTGGTTAAATCAATCATCTAATAAACAAAGTAAACTTACCTTTGAGTAAATGTAGGTGTGCTTTGAAACTTTTCCACGTTCAGTTGTAAAGTAAATGCTAAATGTGATTAGCGATTAGCTAGCGTGCAGCTAGTATTTACACAGTGTTTGATGTAGTAGCCTCAAGTTACTCATGTTTACCTGTGTGTGTACGGGCTATTGTGTGAATTGAGTTCATCATAGTGCATGGACATTTATCAGTGAGTAAAGGATGTCAATGTATGTTGTCAGAGCGGACCGGACCAGGAAGCCCTCGTTGGACCTTTTTTCCCCTCTGAGCGACAGAGCGCGGCTATCGGCGGGAGCTGCGGGCGTAGCAGTAACTGAGTCTTCAGACTTCATTCCTCCTCTCCATTCCCCCGCCATCTTCATCAGTAAACCCTCGTGCAGCCTTCTTCTTCACACACACCCCTCACATTAACCCAAGAGGAGCCGTGAGTACTAAAAAACAAGACCCAGTGCATGTGCATTTGTTTATTTTATGTTTGCTTGGAAAAGTGAAACGGTCACCAGTTTTAGACCTCACCGTACCCCAGCATCGATTCAGGCCTGCAACTTTTATTTTCAGGACGTTATTTTATTAGCAGAGCTCATACACTATTTTTTGGTACTGACTGCGGTTTATTGGGTGGTACTGTTTATTGATTGAAAGACCTGTGATTTCATCTGAAATTTATTTACATTGTGTTAATACAGTGGTTTTCTTATTTTAAAGGAGTACTGTGTGTGTTTGTGCAATTAAAATCAGTGTTCAGGGTTAAGTTACGTAAAGCAAAGGTAAACGAATAATTTAACCTGATGCGTCCGACGAGGACGCCGGCGTCCTCATTGTGTAATAATTTTGTCTAAAAATGACTCATACACAACGATCACTTCATCTGTTATAGCTGTGTTTGGTATCATTGAACTCTGCAGAGTCTCCTCTTTGCAAAGATGATACCGTTTTTCTTTCATCTCTTATATATCTTGCACAAGAGGTGCCCAAAGACATAAAAGTCGTGAAAGTTGGCACTTACCGGTTTTCGTCGGTAAAAGTCCCAGAAAACGCGGAGAAACGGTTTGAATCCGGTCCCTTTGTTGACAGAGGCTTAGCTTGTCTATAAACAGAAAGATGCTCACTCCAGCGATTTTTGGTTGGAGAAATGCCCTGAACAAGCTTGGATCTTCATGTACGGTTGAATTCTCGTGATCATTTATTGAGATTTAGTGTCAATAAATGTTATTACTCATAACTAAAGCACTTTTTTGCAATTCAGTACCATATTAGAAGTGTAAAAACGTTTTGTTTGATTTCCGATCATAGTTTTTCAAGCAGAGGAATCATCTTCCCGAAACAAAGATGGCTTCGTTTGAATTTCCGGTGACTCTCTTTGCAATGCATTTGATTGACAGCTACAAGGCGGACCTTAGATTCGTCATGTCCGCCTTTTAGAGCATAGATCAAGCTTTCCAATGATGTATTACATGTGTAATTCGACTTTATCTGAGCCGTTTTATGCCTGCGCGTAACGGTGCGCTCCTCCAGTCTTGCATGTGCGCATTTACGCAGAGCGCTCAGCGGTGCAAGCGGCAAAATAACTCGCGTAAAATAAGATAACTTACTTCACGGTTAAATGGCTAAAAGTAAGTCAAAAACACGTTTTAGTGTCCAGGAGGCACTGGAGAAGATTTTTGAGGACTCTTCAGACAGTGAACATTATTCCTGCCTCCTCCCTGCTTGACCTTTATGCAATTGAGCCCTCATAACCTCAAAACCTTAACTGTAACATATATTTTAAAAAGTATATAAGCTCCACATGTAGTCATATATATTTGTAGTCATCAAATATATTATGAATTGGTGGTTTTTACACAGTTATGTATGTTAGTATGTGGTTTATGGTAAACCACATAAACCACAAAAACTAGTTGTAAATTTAAAAATGGCAAATTTGTGACTATTTTAACTCAAAATGATGAAAAATGCCAAAAATGTAAAGGAAAAAGTACCTATAGAATATCATTTTGGTTACCATGTGTTCATTTGGAGTCTCCAAAGGCCTTTTTGGAGCTGCGCCTAGATTTTTTAATGAAAAGACCACTGTAAAATGGTCATATGTTGTGCTATCTTCTTCAAATTTGAAACACATGTTCAGTTATAGTGTGCCTACAGCCTCATACTGTCATTTACTATTTCAGATGAATATTCAGACTATTATTCATCCTGAAAGTCATTTTTTATTTCAGGCGGAACAAAATGTTAAATTTTTTACTGACTTCAGAGTTCCATTACTCTGTCTCTGTATCACCTAGAGTGTTCCTGACAGTTTTATAAGAAACTACAGAGTGTCTTCTTTATGGAACACTTTAATGCATCCATGTGGACATAACAGTTTAGAAGTTACAATCATTTTAATTTGGGTATGTCATTTTAGGCGTTTTGCTAAAAAAAGGGGGTCAGGGTTTATCAGGTTAAGTTCATTGTATTTTCTTTGTGGATTTATCCGGTGTTATTTCATTAATCTACTGAGTGGAGGCACCACCAGAGTGTACTTACCTTATTTGTGAGTTAAAGCACATCTAGCCATAGGGTAATACGGCACCACCAAACATTTAAAATTAAGGACTCAGAGCCCGCCCAGAGTGATACCTTCAATTCAGGTAATTTATTCTTAATCACCGGGGTAGGGTGCTACAGTTGCATTAGCAGTTAGCGGAGGTTTCTAAACCCGCAATTTGCGGGTAGCGGTTAGTGGGTAGCAGGTAGCGGGAAGTGTACGGTCGGGGCATTTGTTTCCATCAAAGCAAAGGGGATGTAGGGCCCTATTAAATCCGTTTAATTTTTCCTCAAATTCCATTTTGATATTTTCCATTTTTTGGTGTTTTTCGGTTTTTAATTTTTGAGAATTCCGTGTTAAGCATTTTATAGCATTTTATAACCCCAAGGCAGTATATATCAGACAGTTTAAATATCGTTGCTGCACAACACTTCAGCGCATGTAGAAGTCCAGTGCACCAGTGCATGGCACGCTGCATGTTGCTTATCGGATGATGCAATGAAAAGTAATAGTTGCAACATATTGACATTTTTTCAGTTCATAGAATATGTACAAATGTAAATGAGTTAAACACAAAATTCACAAGCTTTTCAGAAAACTGGCTGGCAAGAAATTAAAGAACAACTGTGAAACTTCATTTTAAATACCCTGAAACAACATGTTCAGCACAAACATAAATATTCATACAAGTTTCAATAAAACAGAAGATTGATTAAAATCACAGATCTGTTGACATGAATTTAGCTGGTTCTAATTCAAAATAGTAGCTTCAACTGACGTTTCCTTGATTTGAATGAAACTCATTTCACATTGATGATACATCTCAGAGATTTATTGTTTTTAAACAGTAACATTTGTACAACAAAAATACATTGTGATACCTGCACACCTGAAGAAATATGGTTACAATTTGCAGTTGGGCCAATTTAGATTGTTCAATTCACCTAAATAGATGGTGTTTTTGGGGATGCGGGAGGAAACCGGAGAGTCCCGGAGAAAACCCGCGCAGTCATGGGGAGAACAGCAAACTCCACGCAGAAACAGATGTTCCTGCGAGGCTGCAGTGCTGATCGCTGACGCCATGATGCCCTGTTTTTGATTGATTTTCAACTACGTGGTTTTTGAGGGGAGAAGAGTTTAAAAGAAGAAAGATGAGGAGTGAAGTTGAAAGAAGATGGGTGGGAAAAGAGGAAGTGAAGTGGAGGAGCTACTGGTTTCCAGCAGCCCTCTCAGTCTTCTCTCTGCTGAACTTCTTCCGAAACCAGCTGATCACAGACCTCCTCTTCACCTCCTTCTCTTCTTTTTCCTCACGTTTTAGACGTTTCTCCCTTTTTTACTTTCTTCTCATTGTCTTTTTTCACCTCCTTGTTTTTGCTCTTTTTTTGTACTTTTTCTTCTCTTTTCTCCTCTGTCTTCCTCTGCTTGACGCTCTTCTTAAAAAAAGGAGAATCTCCTCTTTTTTTTCGACATAAGCTCTAGGAGGTCTCTCTCCCTCTCCACCAGGATGTTCTTTTCCTCTTCAAATACCGACAACAATAATTGAATTTTTCTTTTTTCTCCATCCATTTCGTTCCTTTCTTTCAACAATTTGTCTTTATCTTTATCCAGTTCACTTTTTTCGTCCTCCAAATGTTTGCTCATCTCATTGATTTGATCCTTCTCCTCCTTTAAACTGTTCCTCTCTTTCAGGCATTTCTCCATCTCTTTCTCAAGTTCTTTCTTTGCCTTTTCCACACACATTTTTTCATCCTCCAGTTTGCTGAACTCCTGCTGCAGTCTTTCCTTCTCTTTCTGAAGTACTTGCTGGTTTTCCTCCATTTTTTTCTTGTTCTCTTCTCTTTTCTGCTGCAGCAGTTGCTCTTCCATTTTTATTTTGGTGCAGCTTTTTGTCTTTTCCTGCTCCAAATCTTTCTTTTCCTTTTCCACTTGTTTCTTCTTGTCCTCCAAATTTTTGCTCATTTCATTGATTCGATCCTTCTCCTCCTTTAAACTGTTCCTCTCTCTCAGGCATTTCTCCATCTCTTTCTCAAGTTCTTTCTTTGCCTTTTCCACACACATCTTTTCATCCTCCAGTTTACTGAACTCCTGCTGCAGTCTTTCCTTCTCTTTCTGAAGTACTTGCTGGTTTTCCTCCATTTTTTTCTTGTTCTCTTCTCTTTTCTGCTGCAGCAGTTGCTCCTCCATTTTTATTTTGGTGCAGCTTTTTGTCTTTTCCTGCTCCAAATCTTTCTTTTCCTTTTCCACTTGTTTCTTATTTTCATCTAATATTTTTAGCTCCTGCTGTAGCCAATTTTTCTCCGTCTGAATTTCTTGCAGCTTTTCCTCCATTTCCCTCTTGCTGTCTGCAATTTCCATTTTCTCTAGCTGGACCTTTTTCTTCTCCTCTTCTAATTGTTTCTGATTGTTCTCTAATTGTTTCTCCTGCTGCTGAAGACCCTCCTGTTTGAGTCTCAGCTCTTTCTCCAACTCCTCCACGTTCATCTTGGGCTGGTACAAGAGAGTTTTCTCCATTTCCAAATTTTTCCTCATATCTTCTATTTCTTTGCGTTCTTTGTCCAATTTTATTCTGGTGTCACACATCCGTATCTTTTCTCTTCTTAAATCCTCATCAAACGCATCTAATCCTGCCAAAATTTTCATCTTCTCCTGTACCTGCCTCTTCTCTATCTGGAGTTTTTTTATCTTGGCTGATCATTTGGATTTTCATTTCTTCCATCTCAGCTTTCTCCAAGTTAAATTTTTGCCACATTGCTTCTAATTGTTCTTTGCTCTCCAAATCCAATTTTCTCGGGTGTTCTTGAGAATCTTCTTCTGTTTTTGGGAAGATTTTCTTCTCACCCTGTTGCTGACGCTCCTTTAGCAAAGACTCTTCCAATTCACGATTTCTCTCCTGAAGAATTATCTTGTCGTCCTCCAGCCATCTGAGCTGTTTTTTCAGGTCGGAGACTTGGTGAGTCATGGGTGGAGTCATGGAACCGTCACCATAGCAACCATGGTTGCAACATTCTGTAACCTCAAGCCCCTCCCCTCAGGATATATATATATATATATATATATATATATATTCAACATTGCAGAAGGTTTTTTTTTTCAACAATAAATGACAGCAATAATAATCAATCTAAATCTGGTGGCTGCTGGCAGGAATGATCTTCTGTATCTTTCTGTCTTGCAACGGACCTGCAGAAGCCTCTCACTGAACACACTCTGTTGTTTGATCACTGTGTCGTGGAGAGGGTGTGAAGAGTCCTCCATCATCTTCATCAGCTTGTGCAGCATTCTTTTTTGTACAATCAGCTCCAGCAGCTCCAGAGTTCCACCCAGCACAGATCCAGCTTTCCTGATCAGTTTGTTGATTCTCTTCAGGTCTCTGGTTCTGATGCTGCTGCCCCAGCAGATGGCTGCAAAGCTGATTGCACTTTCCACAACAGACCTATATAACATGTGCAACATCTTGGTGCAGACATTAAAAGATGTTAAAGATAGCACATGTGGAGGCACCAACTAAGTCATTTAACATACAAACATAAGGTCGTTAACAATGTGCCATGTTAACCCCCCCCCCATAAAGACTATTTAATTTCCTCATTTCAAAGACTTGCATAGTCGTTACTTTAGTTTATCATTTAATTTGTGTATTTGTTTATTTGTTTCATTTGGTCACATCAGCTACAGATCTATAAATTATAAGTAATTCAAGACGATTTGAGAAAAATGTGTTTTAATCCACCACCTTCATTCTGCATAGGATGCTGGTTTGACAGAGAAACAGCTATGGAGCCCTGTTTGGGTCATAATTCAATGAATAAATTAGTCTATTATTATGAAATACAGGAGTTTATTATTATGAAATATTTCCCATTATTATGTGATTTAGATTTAGATTTAACATTTAGATTCAACATTTCATTTTCGTTCACATATAACCAAATTTTTAAATGATTTATGTCTCAAATGTGTGTAAAAAAAATGAGCTAAATGTGAAGAAAATGAGCTAAATATTGAACATATATCAGTTTGAAAACTGTAATCAAGTTTTTACATTCGGCTCCCTATATCTATTATTAGTTTGCAAATGTCTGGCAAAAAGACCTCAGCTTGAGCTCGCTAAAACAATTAGTGCACCCAGCAGCTACTCTCTCCAGCTCAGAACTGACACAGCAGATGACACTAAACACAGAAAACTAATTAGTGATCTGCTGCAGTTGTGTTAAATTAGTTTCTCTTGACCCCGTTATCCGAGCCACTGCCCTACAACTCCCAAACACCACCACAATAAGCTAAGCTGAACTTAGTATTCACCTTTAGTGAATACTAAGAAACTCTCCAAGTAAGACGGAGAAGAATTGATATGATCTAGTGTCAGGGTGTCTAAAATCAGTACAAGATTGTTAAATAGGAGGCCAAACCACCCTTTCCCTCTTCACCCGCCTCCCTCGAAATCAGCAAAAGAGATGTCAGCTGAGGTTGACACACTGTAAGTTCGGTGACTAAAAGCCCACAAAGCTGAGAATGTGAGCCGAGAGCTTTTCAAAGTGAAGTGCATTATCGGTTCCCCCCAGGCTTAGTATTAGAAAACACTGAGAAAAATAGTTAAGTCAGATAAGGGATGAAAGGAAATGCATTAAAGAAAACCTCCGATTAATTTTGAAAAGTGGCTTAGAGCGTGGTTTCATTGAGAGCGCCAGTGAAACTGTCACCTCGTTGACGCAGACACCCCCTCAGGTCCTGTCAGTAACAGGAAGATGATGTTCGAGTCTCTCTGGCTTGTGAATAAGCAAGAACCGCTTTATTGAGAAGAATTTGAAATGTAATAGTGTGCTGAAGAGAATAAAATATAAAGCACTGTAGTTGGTGGAAGAGAAATTTAATTGAAAATTTTAACCTCAACTACAATGGAATAAGTCATAGAGAATAATTATTTCTGATCTTGGTGATCCTAAGACGTTTCTTCAAATGGCACCATGAGTTTTTTCTTTTTTTTAATTTTATTTAAAGTACCACAGAAGAATTGTGCTTTTTTTGCTCATGAAGGCCTCCTATAGTTGTCCTCAATGCTGATCAGGAACTGAACCCTACCCACAGATAGCGGTGCCCGTGGATTTGTTTGCCAGCTGAAGCTAAGTATATCCGGCAGAGAAAGCGAAGCCTATAGAACTATAAAAAAAAGTATAAATTGTCAACATTATATCTTTAAGATATACGAAGATACTTACGTTTGTAGCTAGCTTCTGGATAGCCCTTACTTCCAAGGGTGGTGTCGGAAAATCTCAATATTGAAGGCGATACAGCCCTCAAACTCGTCCCTCAACTTGATGTCCCTTAGAATTGGGACAGCACTTGCCCTTAGCGGGAGCGCGCATTTTTGAGATTGAGGGTTGAGATTGAGGGTTAAGGGAGGAATTGGAATTCACCCAAAGTCCAAACTGGCTTGGCACATTTTAATCCTCACAGCTTGACAGGAACCCACGCAGGAAACTGGTTTTCAGTGAAAAAGGTCATGAGGTATCAGTCCCAATGTGACGTTGACGATGTTTATGAGTTATCCAATGATGACAAAACAGGCAAACACAAAATTACTGAACGGGCAACTTTGTTGTCACAAGAAACCACAGCGGTAACACACAGCAAGCCAGCTACCAATCATCAGACATTTATCCTTCGTCCAACAAAAGGAGGTTGAGTTCAGCATCGGTTATTAACCTGTTTTTCCTCCTGGTTCTCAGCAAAAAGAAAGAACTAGCCCAAGATTTATCTCCCCCTCCTCCAAAACTCTCTGTCTCACCAAAAAGTAAAAACCAGACCATGATTTTTCTCTTCCTCTCCCTCCGACCCGGGCCTCTGAAGATTCTTCAGCATTTCTGCCATGATGAAGCTGACTAGCAGAGAAGTTGATGTTACTGTGTGATGCGTTGTCATAACATGATGGTTGTTCACACACATAAAATGTGCAATGGTCATACACATCAACAAGAAAATTAGTTCTACAGGTCTAAAAACATCATTGATCAGAATTCAGTTTAATTTTGTCTAAAATGTTTAAAGATCCCACATGTTGGGATCTGCAGTCCCCAACCAACTGAAAACTACTAAAACAACTCCCAACAGCTGCAAAGAAAAATGGGACGGATCAGCTCCAGATTGAGTGTTTGTTTGGTTCGTTCTGGGCCGCTGTCATAACAGAGATAGAACATGACGAAAGGGCGAGGAGGGCACGCCACACCGTCTGAATATAAAACGGTCATTTGAAGGTAATGGGAACACAAGGACTGCTGTTTTTTTTATTCTATTGAAAGCCATAATAATGAAAATCACTATGTAACATATTTACAGTTTACATTTATTACATTTAAATGAAGTAAATAAAAACCAGATTATCTGAGTATAAACTTAAGAAATGAATAAGAATGAATGATCCCAGGAGCTCTGTTGTCAAAGGCATTTGCCCCTGGTGGGGTCACCCAAGGCAAACTGGTCCTGGGGGACGGGTCAGACTAAGCGTGATTCAGTCGACTTTTATGAAACAAGCTAAAACAAGAGCTCGATGTCCCTCGTCCTGGCTAGGGTCACGGGGGCCGCCACCCTGGAGCCAGGCCTTTGGGAGGGGCTCGTTTGGGAGTGCCTTTACCCACGGGGCCCGGCCTGTCTCAGCCCAAATGGGTTACATGGGTTAGGGTTAGGGTTCTGTGACTAGCGCCGAACATCTACATGTTCCTCATGTACCAAATAAGGGAATGACTCAACTAGACCTGCATGGTTCTTTGTTTTATTTCACAGTAGCTCAACACATGCCAGTAGTGCTGGGCAATATGACAATATATATCGTGGGGACAATATAAAAGTGTGTATCGTGCCATTTCTCTTATATCGTTTCTATCGTTTCTAACCTAATTTTATCAATTATTACAGCAAATATGTAATTAAATAACCTGCAACGATAAATTTGATAGAATCATATCTACTTCTACAAAGTAGCCTTTTATGTTTTTCACTTTTATTCATGGTTAATGCCTTAAACAGAGTTCTCTTCAACCCTGATGTTTACTTTAGACACTTTATATTGGTTTGCAAACTTTGCACTACAAGGTTACAGATTTCAGAAAGTTGAAAAATAATTTGTGTTTATTTTTTATAGCTGAACTTCAGTGCAAAAATGTGTTTTTCCTCTCAGAAACTGTTGTGCACTTTAAAAAAAAATGTGAAAGCTACTGTACCTCTGTACCTACCTGTTTTTGCTGCACTAAAATGTATGTTTGTGACAGTTCAGCTAAATGTCCTTTCAAAATAAAGTTGAAAAGTAAGCAATGAATTTTTTGTCAAACTTTTCAGAGAATAACTGAAAACATACTTTATTATGGTATATCGTGATATATATATTGTTATCGTGATATAAAATAGTCCATATCATGATATATGATTTTTTCCATATCGCCCAGCACTACATGCCAGTGTGTTTTTTTCTCCTCATTCAAAAGGTTCAAGATTAAATATATTTACTTCCATGTCAACAAGTTCATAGGAATTACAGTACAGCAGCAGCCAATATTCAGTCCTTGATAAGACTTTAAGGTTTTCCTTTGTTATAACAGGTAAAAACAGCAATAAAATGTCAACAGTTTTCTGTTTGTTTTTCTATAACTTCAAAAATGCAACAAATTATAGTTGTTTTACAGTTGATGACAAAAACTGAAAATGAAACTTTAATTCGTATCTTGTATGACTTCCTTTTGCAATTGAAAACTTACTATGAATAAGCTTTTGGATAGATTCAAATCCCCCTGAATATGGTATAACTATACATAAAACTTCATATACTGTTATCTTGATTTTAAGGGTAAAATACGTTTTGCGGCTCCAGATGAATTTTATTAAGGGGAGAGGGGAAAAAAAATTGGCTCTTTAGAGAGTGAAGGTTGGCGACCCCTGGACTAGATATGGAACCAATCTTCTCGAGAGGCTGGACCTTATTCTACTCTGGCGTTGCCCTGGGTTGTGTACCTCTGGCAGTACCTCTGGATTGGCAGACCGGGGTGGTGGTTTGCCTTTTTAAGAAGAAGGACCGGAGGGTGTGTTTCAATGACAGGGGAATCACACTCCTCAGCCTCCCTGGTAAGATCTATGCAGGGGCGCTGGAGAAGAGAGTTTGATCTCTCAGAGTTTGATCAATTGTTGAATCCCAGATTCAGGAGGAACAATGCGGGTTCCGTCCTGGTCATGGAACACTGGACCAGCTCTATACCCTCACTAGGGTCCTGAGGGAACATGGGAATTTGCCCAACCAGTCCACATGTGTTTTGTGGACTTGGAGAAGGGTTTTGACCGTGTCCCTCGAGGGGTCCTGTTGGGGGTACTCCAGGAGTACGGGGTGCTGGGCCCGTTGTTACGGGCTGTCCAGTCCCTGTACAAATGGAGTAGGAGTTTGGTCCGCATTGCCGGTTGTGAGTCAGATTTGTTTTCAGTGAGAGTTGGACTCCGCCAGGGCTGCCCTTTGTTACAGATTCTGTTCATAAGCGTTTATGGACAGAATTTCTAGGCGCAGCCAAGTCAAGTCCTTTTGAAGGAGGTAGCCACCAGCCTTTGAGGTAGGAAATAAATTCTGAGTAGTTTACAGCTGTGATAAAGAATGATCGGGATGTTTTCATGCTATGTTTTTCTCCTTCTGTCTCAGAATTCTCAACAATAATTGGAAATTGTTGTTACAGGTGTTACCTCAGCGTTTCTCAGAGTTGCTCCTGACTCCAGCGTGCAGCAGCCTTCACCAACAAGTGTCTTTGTTTCCAGAAACAGCGTTTCAGTTAATCAAATAACACCGTTTACAGAAACAACCAGACATTCGTCTTTTACTGGGACATTTTTTTGCTCTCTTTTTTTTCAGTCAGGAAGCGTAGACAGCTGCAAATATTACTGTATCCATAATGACTCTTAATGTTGCTCTATTATAAAAGCCTTTATTAACGCGAGGCTGTAATTAGTGCATATTAAAAATAAATGGATGCAAAACATTTGGTGAAGCTTCGGTTTATGATTCCACTGCTGCAGAGTTGACAGCAATTAGATCTTTTATCCATTCTTGCTTAAAACATCTTAATGGAGACGAAAGACGACAATTTCCTGATGCAGTACTGAAGTATTTGTGACACACTTTGGTCAAATAACAGGGATAGGGGATGTGTTTTTAACACGGTGCAGATATTTGACTTCATTCTGCCCTTCTACTTCATGCTGTCCCTCTTTTGAAATCAACGTTAAAGCTTGTGCTAACAACTTCTAATGTACAGTAACTGCAGCAAGACACTGTGACCAAAAGATGAGAGAAATTTAAAAAAAATCTGGCATAAAGGTCAACAACAGCAACTGGGAAGCCGTTATTACTAAATTAATTAAATTTCCACAGGTTCAAAAATGCACTTGAACAGAATGAATTATACAAAATTCATCGAATCTTTATTAACACTTCAATTAAAACATTGTCCTTTTAAAATCACATGCTTCAGGCATGCTACTCAATCCCTGAGGGAAAAAAAGAGGTGCAAAGAACAGACAAATGTCCAGTTATTACACAGAAAACATGCAATGCTACCAAGAAAAAAAAAAAAAAATCAAACTGTGACTTTATTCCTTGGCTAGCTGGTTCATTGTAAACTACATCAATTAAGGTTCCAATGATGGCTAGAAACTGAATTGCCAGAACTGACGATTACTGTGATGGGCCAAACCTAGATGAACAGGGTCTTTTGCTGGTGAACAACTGGGAATCTAAACTTGTGGTGTTGCCTTGCAGTTCAACTGGAGACCAATGAATAAATTGTCAAAAGTTTTTCAGTGGAACTACTGGTGGATTCTTTATTGAAAATTGACAGTGCCTAAGTACTGTGAAATGGTATTCTTGTCCGACAGGTGGCAATTATGGGTTGCATTTGAGGCATTTTGCAGACATGAACACTTCTAGTAAAGGAAGCAACAAGCCAGAGCTGACAGTTGGTTGTGGGATGCTTCTAAACTGCACCGCGGCGCTCTCATTGAGTCTAATGGACCGTGATTTACAGCGGCCGGTGCAGAGCAGCGGTTCCACATCACCTCCTTGGGCTTTAGTCACATATGAAGGCTTGTTGTATCTAAAAGTTATCAGATTTTCCATTTAGGTTTTCAGCGACAAAAAAGGAATCATTAGTGTCGACACACACTAGAAGAGCAGGGTTTTAGATGACTAAATGAAATTATGTTGCCAGTGAGCATAACTCATCTATTAAATGGTGGTCCCTTTTTGTCAACAGTATAAAACAGCTGTAGGTACACCAGATTTCTGATACAACATCCAGTTTGTATTTTATATTACTGGTTTATCTTTACAGCCGTAGCCACTCATGGATTCCTGTAACGGTTTCGTGTTCTGCTCTTATTCCACTCTATTTTTAACATGCTTCAGAATTGAAAACAGCAATTAGCTGACTGATAGAGTTATCAGCAACGTCTATAATGACGTCAGAGAATCACTGGTTTAATCAGTTCCGTTAGATTATAAATCACTGTCCAACCGTGAGTCCAAATGAGGAGGCTCTGCACATTTATATTTTACTCTGAATCAGTTTATTTTTTTTTTATACATACAATGAACATTTAATTCAGTAACTCAGCCAACATTTTGTATGTGGGGACCATCTGGGTTATAAGTGAGATGAAAAATGAAGCCCCATACGGGATTGCTCTTGGTTGACCCAGGTAAGAAGCTCGTTCATCACTCGTGTACCTGAGGCATAACCATCGCAAGCAACTGTTGGCCAGGACTTTTGCGCAAAAAAAAAGGAAAAAAAAAACGGAAAAAAAAAAAACAAAAAAAAGCAACAGCTAGTAAAAGTGAAGTTATAAATATAACGGCTTGAGAAGAGAGATGTATA
The DNA here is from genome assembly GCA_018398805.1 of Hirundichthys speculiger. Lineage (NCBI taxonomy): Eukaryota > Metazoa > Chordata > Actinopteri > Beloniformes > Exocoetidae > Hirundichthys > Hirundichthys speculiger. The sequence continues at coordinate 107,078 of JAGFBZ010002199.1, read as the reverse complement.
GTGACTTACAGCCTGTAGCTGTTGCACTGTAAAACATGTCCAACAGGACAATCAGTTAAATGAGTTAATATTTAATGCATTTATGGTTTTTGTGTGATTATGTAAGTGATACAGATACTTGCAAGAGCACATTTGAGATTAGAAAAAAAAAAATCTCCCTTCATTCCTGTTGTTGTATAATCAGGCAGTGGTATAATTTTTTTTTTTTTTTTTTGCCATACCCAGGGGAGAGCTTATAGGTCAGTCGGCCAGCATTTGCATGAGGATATTCCCAGCAGGGTGTTCGCATACCAACAGCTGATAGCTTAGAGTACAATTCCCAACGCCAACCTCGATAGCCTCCGTCATCCATCATGACGCCGATGTTGTTTTGGACGCTTGACAGTGTGTCTCATTGCTTCTGTCAAATGTTGTGTTTCGTCAGCCGGGTAACGAAAGCTTGATGGCGGGGAAGCAGATACTTTCTCTGTAACACTGTAGACTCCAGGTTCAATCATTTCAGTCATTCAGTACCACCATGATCATTATCATCCTTGCTCAACAGTCCGGAGAGAGAACATTGACTGCTACCGTGCCTTATAATTACACCGTCACCATTAGTGTCAGGTTTATGCCCGTCAGAGTATTCATCACGAGGACGTCTGAACTACAGAAAAGTTCTATTTGTCACATAAGACCTCTATCTCTTATGCAAATGGATGATTAGCTATTCAGAGAGACTGTGGGTGATTAAACCTGATTGCAAAGACATGTACTTGACGGCAGCGGTACAATTATCTGTTGTGCAGGTGTGACCCAGCGTTGGGACCAAACAATCAATGAACCAGTTGTCACAGGTTTACTTATACACAAAAAAAAAGAAATGAGAGAAAGAAAGATAGCAAAAAGAGAAAGGGGAACATTTATACTGGCTGACCGATCTTCATTTTAGAAAAATGATGAGCACCAGGGAACTAGTTTTCCTAAGTACAATTTGGCAGTTCACATTGACTTGTTGTAAACGGTGGCTGAAAACAGGAGGCTTGTTTTTAGAGTGGCATAAATAAGTAAATTGTATCTTTTGAAACTCATCCTTTTGAATTAATTTGCCATAAACTGATCTAAGCTCCATCTATGCCACAACATCTGACAAACACAATGTGCTTAACACTCAGTTATAATTTCCATCCATCCATCCATCCATCACATCCATCAGTAGGGCTGTAGCGATACACTAATCTCGTGATACGATACACGATATTCGGCTCACGATACGATATATATCGATATTCATCTTACAATACATTTACATCATTTTCCGAAAGATTTTAAAGGGACAAAGTGATTTTGGTGACATCTTGTCAGTGTTCCAATGACTTTGTTTTCAATTTATTGAACTGAAAGCATCAATTACACATTAAATGGCTGACAGGCAGCTTGCAAATGCTGGACAAAATGAATAAAAGATGTGTTGAGAAAACTAGTTTCATTTATTTAAACAGTGCAAATTGTTGCTTGCAAGCTTTTAAAGGTGGGACACGGGGGTTTTGAAAGGAGCTTAGAATATCGATACCCGCGGCTGAAAAATCGATACTCGATACTCAATAAAATATCGATAAATATCACAGAATCGATAAAATCGCTCAGCTCTATGCATCACATCCATCTGCTTCTGCGTTCAAGTCGCGGGGCAACAGCTTTAACAGAGGTCCAGACCTTCCTCTCTGCAGATACCTCCTCCAACCTCTCTGAAGGAATCCCGAGGTATTCCCAGGCCGGCAGTGAGAGGTCTGCCTCAGGGCTTCCTCCTGGTTGGACATGCCTTAAACTCTTACCCAGGGAGGCGTCCTAGTAAGTTGCCAAAACCATCTCAGCTGGCTCCTCTCGATGTGGAGGAGCAGTGACTCTACTCTGAGTCTCTCATGACATGGTGACCCTTGGGTTCCAAAACTGGTCATCGATCAAGAGTAATTTATCTCCATAAGGCTTGAAAGGGATGCAAAGTCACCTCAGAGTGTTTAGACATCCATCAGTCTGTAAATGGAGACAGTTTTAGTACTGTAGCTGTTCTTTCTAGAAATGATTCCAGAAGGTCCAATGCAGGATCCTCAGTGAGGTAAAGACGTTTGAGAAGTTGGCCTCTGATACAGCCTGGCCAGCCGTCCTAGTTCTTTTCCTGTTTAATACAGTTTGGTTCCACTGGATTTGAGTTGATTTCCAGAAGACTCCACCAACTGATACTGAAGAAACTGCCTCTGGTCACCACTGAACAGGCATGACGCCAGTGAGAGAAACAAAGCATGTGATGTAGGCAGAGTGGCAACCAGGCAAGTATGGACAAAAGACATCCGAAATGGGATCCAGTGGAGTGAGAACGCTGCTGCATAAGTTACTGGTTTTGCAGTATTTGATCCAAAGTGTTATTAGCAGCTCTACAGCCATCTTGGTTGTTTCAGTGTGTCCTTTGGGGTAGTGCGACACTGTTCAGCATTAAAACTATTACCTAATTTTCCTTAGATGAAGTTCCCAGTCTTTGGATTAAGTTTTTGGGACCCAGTTACTCCCAACTATCCATCTGCCACAGTGACAAGCTATATATTAGATGGCTATATTGTATAACCACTAATCTTATAGGAACATATATACAAATAATTACAATGATGTTCTTTATGTGTTTTTTTTTTTTTTTTTTATTCCATTGTTGTTGTTCTTTTTCTAATTTAAAAGTCTCGGCCATGCCCCTTTTGTGCACATGTCAATTTATTGTCATCGGGTATCACTTACAATAAATTGTCATTCCTAACGGCAGTAATTATATGGTACCACAATTATCTTGTGCAATTATCCACTTCAGTGGAAATGTAATATTTCTGCATGCTGTCTGATGACCCCAGTATTAAATTAATCATTGAGCCAAGAGCACAATCTATCTTAAGCAGCCCAATGACAGTGGAGGTCTCTGAATTAAAATATAAGCCCTTCTTAAACTTGTTCAGCAGCACATTTTTAAACACGCAGCGTAGATGATCGGAATAAAAATAAGCTCTACATAAAATCTTACTTTCTTTGCTGAGTTTAATGTCACACGTCAAGCCTTGTGACTCTTAACCACCGTGCTAATATTACAGGTGCATGCAACTTTTTATCTCTCAGAAGTGTTTTTAAATGTTAAAATAATTTCTCCATTAATTGGAAACCCCATAAAGGTTGTTCATTTGTCCGATTTTTAAATTTTATGCTCTCGTAAGAAAGAAGTCTGCAAAGCCCTGATAGGGGTTATGAATATATATTGGTGGTCTTTCGATTAGCTTGTAAGAACTCCTCACCAGTCTGCCAAAGTGGTTAAAATTCAAAAGTTAATGAATCTTGCGTATTATCCTCCTTTATCTGGCAGTCATGTAGTATATGATTACCATTCCTTTCATACTTCCATTTCCTGTCTGCAGTTTATCTCTCTCTTTGAAAGAGGGGTGCTCTTTTTTTTTTCAGAAAAAAAAAAAAAGGATTAGCTTCAGCGCGCCTCCACTGATATGATTGCTCATCCTGGCCGACCCCAAATTCAGAGACGCCACTGGTTGATTGTTTTTGGAATAGAAAAAGAAAAGGAGACGAGGACAAAAAGATTGCTTCTGAATAATGTCACAATGTGCATCAAATCCAACTGATGACCTGACTGCCATCAGTTGTTTTTTTTCTTTTCTTTTTTTTTTTTTTTTACATCTGTCAGCAGGAAATAAAAGGACTCTGACTCTCACTCTGATGTGACAGAGGTTGTCCTGAGGAAGATGAGTTAATACAGCCTGTATATAGCTTCAGTCAGAGGTTTACATGCACTCAAACAGGTCAGAGACCAAGACCCAAGTCACACATAAAACTCCGACTCCCCCGCTGTTGGTGGTGTTGCTTGGTTAGAAGTGTTGCAAACTCTTTTCACAACAGGCACGCACATACGGAGATTATGAGACACTTCAGCCATTTTTGAAACTGCTTACTATATGCACAATGGATTTTACCTAAATCCAGTATGCAGTATGCAGTACGCAGAATGCAGTATGCAGAATGCAGTGTGCAGTATTGCAGTATGCAGTATGCAGAATGCAGTGTGTATTGCAGTATGCAGAATGCAGTATTGCAGTATGCAGTATGGGAAAAAAAAACACATTGTACTTCCCTGTACTGTATCCCATAATGCAATGCACAATCACAGCAGTCGGCTGTCAAACCAACAAAGAGATACAGCAGACAGACGGTGCCGCGTGCTTTTGTTTACTTCCACTTTCCAAAACTGAACGCAGGCCACAAACAGCATAGCATTAAACATTTACATTCTGCATACATGCATGTATGTGCAGTGAACACAGGGTTTAGAAAACAAGCTCAGAGTTCACGCAGGTGGATAAAAACAGGACTTAATATGGAATTATTGAGCTTGTGTATTTGCAAAGGATGCAGCCAATTACAGGAGACCTCAGTGGGAGCAGCGATCGAACACGGTCTTTTAATTTTTCACCAGAAATGCAAGGAGATACATAACAGGAAGGAAGCGATACAAGGAGCAGCAAGAGAGGAAGGAGACAAGATACATTACAGAGTTGACATTCGGAGTCCTGCTAATTACAGAGCAGAGGAAGTCACACGCCAGGAAAAGGGCTTTCAAAATAAAACAGGAAGTCAAACTGAACACAAAGGAGTCCCACAAATAAAATAACACAATAATCCAATTAAACAAAGTAATAAAACTGAAAACGCAGCAGATAAATTCCCCTCATCATGTGGTTCAGCTGTGAATATTAATCATTAATATTAATTATTATAGGATTCCATCACCACTTCAGGGACACTTTTTTACTTCACGGTGCAAAAAGGAGCTTCTTCCTGTCACCTCCCAAACGCGGGATGACAACGACAGCTGCTGTTCAGTGTGAGATACTGTTGTCTGCATGCAGATGTGTGCTCATGGGGACAGAGTACTTCTGAATTAACGTACATCACACCACAGACACAGCAAACCTGTGTACGACGCCCCCGTCGCCCTTCCCTCCCCCCCTACCATTTAAATTAAACTCAGAGCAGCATTACGGTCTCATAACAGTGCTGATTAAGTGCTCCTAAACTGCAATTCGAGACATTCAGCTTCCAATTAAAATGTTTATTAGCTTCTGCACGGTGATACAACATGGCAAAGTGACTGATGTACTACTTCTTGGTTAAAGCTGCTATTGTCATATTCAAGTGGGACAGGCTGTGATTAGCTATTTTCCATGCTGGCACAGTCCTGCGCACGGCAAACGCATGTGCGTGCAAGAACTGAAGCTGTGGAAGTGAACTAAAATGAAAAGCGAACTGCTTGACTTGTGCATTGGGGTTTGGGAAATCGCTGTGGATTAGGCGGGAAGCTTTAAGAAGCAATGCTGAATAAGGACTCAATATAAAAATTTCCCCTAACGTCTCTTTCACTGATAAAACACGAGAAGTTCAAACAGAGTTCGTCCTCTACTTTCCTTTTCATAAGACTGCAGAGTTAAAGAAAAAAACAAAACTCTTCATTCAGTCAACTTCAAATGTAAGAAGATAAGATTGAGTTTTGAGTTTCTGTTATAACTTTCTTGAGTCACTCAGCTCTGCCAACATGCCCGCTCCCTGATAGCAAAAAGACTCCACCGCGAAAATACCGCAAGATCCGGAATGGACCCGTGAAACTTACCCATATCGGGGTCCACTTACACTCAGTGAAGGCGGATCCCCTTAGGAGGCGGATCGTGGACCCGCGCTGGCTCCACACTGCGTCCGGTCCGCATCCGCGACTGAAACCTTACCTCCGAGGCGTCTCCTGAGCGGACCGCGCATCCGCCACGGATACGCAACGGACACAGGAAAACATCTGGCCCGGGTCTGTTTTGGACCCGTTAATCTCATTTTGAAAATCCCAATAACATAGCAAACTAAATTGAATGTCTGCCTAGAGTTCCACACCAATATAGCCATAGCTCAAATCTGCATTGTCTTGTGTTTTTTAAACCTAACAGAAAACGTCAAGATATCAGTTGCCCTCAAAGCAGTTTACATCGCCCTCTGATTCACCCATTCACACACCAGTGGGCGGCTGCTACCATGCAAAACACTGCCAGACAAGTTGGGGGCAAGTTAGGATTCAGTGTCTTGCCGAAGGACACTTAAGCATGTAGACAGTTGGAGCCAGGCATCGAACCGCCAACCTTACAGTGATTGGACGACCCGCTCCACCAACTGAGCTACAGCCACCAACCAAGTAGTTAAAGGCTATTCTGTTTTTGTTCAGTAGCCTATGTTGGCTATGCTACTCTACATTCATTTTGTGATTATCAATACCTATTATTATTGGACAAATTGATTAATCCAGGTGTGTTTGACCATTGTGGGCTACTCGGACAGACCGCGGAGGTAAGGTTTTGGTCGCGGATATGGACCTGACGCAGCGCGGAGCCAGCAGGTCCGCGACCCGGCTCCAGAGCAGATCCGTCACAGAGTGCAAGTGGACCCCGATACGGGTCTGTTTTGCGGAGCTGTTCCGGATGTCTTTGCTGTGTGGGCTGTCGCTCTGTGAGCTCATGTGTGACGCGGTGGCGTAAAATGCTACGCAGCTACCAGGATCGACGTCCAGAGTGGCTGTTTGACAGCCGCCACAACAAAAACGCTTCCAAAAACGTTTCCCTGACATGAAACTGAAACTGATATTTTAGCATGAACAAATGCAGGAGTGAGAGTGGTTGGCTACATGTGGCCCTGCTGGAGCTGGGATAAACTCCAGCAGACCGCTCTGGCTCAGAAGAGGAAGAAGCGGGTAAAGATAACGGATAGAAAGCCGTGAGCTTCCCCCTTCAGCCATTTGCACCTGTGGAGACCGGACCAAACCAGTCACAGCTGGATGGGGCGGCTTTGTTTGATGACTCATACATGAGCGTCCAACAGCCACTGCTTAAAACAACCCAGATGGCTGCGGAGTTGCTAATAACTCTTTGAATCAACATTGTTTATCCTACACAACCATTAACAGTCACACCAGCGTTCTACTCCACTGGACACCTTTCTGGATGTCTTTTACTGACCCTGGTGTGCTTGTTGCTCTGCCTCCATCACGTGTTTTCTCTCTCTGATTGGTTGTACGCCTTTCCAATGGCATCCAGAGGCAATCTCGTCTGGATCAGAGGAATTATGATTAGAGGAAACCGAAAGGAGAAGAATGAGGTGTGCTGGCCAGGCTGTTGGGGAAGAACCTGCTACTAGAAACTGAAGGCTCTTGTGTGCTCTCAAAAGAAATACTGTAATTACCGTAACTAATACCGTAAAGCTCATCCATGTGGGCGTTCGGTCACACAGGACACATGCGAGGGAATGTCACGTGCATTTCCTCGTGCAGTCAGGGATGCTTGCGTTCTAGTACATCAAGGCGAAGCACTTTGTTTGATACACAGCAGGTGGCGATGGTTAATTGATTGGAGACCAATTAACCTTCCTGATGAGTCTCCCACAGAAGGATGTGACCTTCCGAACACTGACAAGCTCAGATCTGGTCTGCTGCGCCGCTAAATGCAAACAGCTGTCATTATCTGCCAGGGCTGCACATGGCTCTCCTGTAGCTGCAGTTTTACACGACTGATGCACCAACATGCATCTAATGATGTGTCTCGTTAAAGGCCGATGCATGACACCCTTGAAGGTGACCGCCAGTCTGCGAGGGGCACTTAGAGTGAAATACTGCTGATTACATCCTAACAGTGCAAGGGAGGAAAAACCTAAAAGGGTTCAGTCAATTTAAGCCAAAATTGTTTTTTTTTTTTGTTCCACTTGCCATTTCACATTGTTTGATTTGGTTTCACATTTTAAAATGGTCAAGCATCTTTAAATGGAGATGCACCGCTGCATAATGTTACTCCAGTGTGTCGGATGATGATGTTGCGGAAGTTCCCAATTTAATTACATTTGCTCAGCGTGCTAAAACTAATCTAGATGCTTTATTTTCTCTATTGACTGGTTCCACCAAGTGATCCTCACAATGTGGCTGTAGATGACATGGTAGAAGCTCAGCGTGTGTACAGGGAGCTTTATTACGCCTAACAGACCATAAAATTTAACATTTTAGAATAATAATGTGACTTTCACACATTGCAAAACAGACAATGTACTTTTCGTATTCTCTAAGTGGTTTTTAAGTGGAAAGTTTTTTGTGTTCTTTTATCTGGTGTCATTGAAGAGACTGAAAACAAAGATTAATACACAGTTTAATACACAAAGATAAATACAAGGTTTTAATATGCCATGCAGAATATTTAATCAGCCGATGGTACACTGTCTTAACACCGCAAAAAGATGTAAGAAAGTGCACGCTGTGTTCTGTGTTTTTCCCTCTTTATGGCCACAGAAAGGTGAATCTTGGTTCCCCCTCCTCTTTAATCTTGTCCAGATAGTCAGATAGGATTCTGTTCTCACTTCACAAGTTTTAAATATATGCTGTTGATTATCTCCATCCAGGACCTGAGGTGTCAATCAAATATGTTTGTCTGAGATGCCTCCCACATCTCAGGCGTCGGAGGTGTCAGAGGTGTCCAGAAATCATCCAAACACTAAATCTAAGGTTGTAAAAATTCTAAGAGTGCCAGAGTTCCTGGACATCCTGAGGACCATAAATGTTCAACCTTTAACCAGCTAATGTGCACTAAACTTTTGAGCTAATTCCGTAGGACTGGGCCACTTTTGTGCCGATTCGATTCTCCTAGGATTTTTGGGTCCCGATTCGATTTATATTGCGATTCTGATTAAACAAGTATTGCATTTCGATTTTACCAAGTATTGCGATTTTTATATTTCAATTATTGAAATATAAAAATCATATAATAATAATATTAAATATTATATTTATTATATGTAATTATTGATTATTACATATAATATTATAATAATATATTCTTATTATTCTTCTTCTTATTATTATATTATTTTAAGTATAAAATAATAATAAAAATATAAAGATTAAATAAGTTTTAATATTTTTTTTAAAAATGTGCAATTTCTGTAGTTTAGAGCAGAGGTCTTCAAACCCTGGTCCTCCAGGCACCCTATCCAGCAGGTTTTAGATGTTTCCCCTTCTTCTTCACACCGTGATACAAGTGGCTGTGTCATCAACAGACTTTGAGGACAACCTGATAACGACCATTAATTAAAATCAGGTGTGTTGAAGCTGGGAAACCTCTAAAACCTGCTGGATAGGTGCCTCGAGGACCAGGGTTGAAGACCTCTGGTTTAGAGGTCTTCACGGGTCCACTTTCATGGACCCGAACCAGAATGGAGCCGTGAAAATTCGACCCGAAACCGACCCGACCCGACCCGAGCTATTATCATAAGTTCGGTAGTCCAAACCTGAATGGACCCGCAATTTTTGGACTCGTAAACGACCCGACCCGAGTCTTTAGTTTCCGACCAAGAACTGAACTGAGTTACCCGAATAGAACCGAGACAATACAGCCTATAGTTGCTAATTTTAAAAGTTGTCTAGCGTTGAATAAAACTTGATTTTCTTACCTAAAGTTGTCTTCCTCAGTTGCTCCATAGGCTACGTGATGGAAACGACAATAAATCCACGTCGTTATTCTCTTTGTGGATACAGATGCTATTGGTAGCAACTGCTAAGGCTAATAGCCTACACCGGTCAGGACGTGTCGTCAATATGTTCTCATGCAGTGTTGTCATGTTGGCGATCCGTTGTGCTTTACAGCTGCCGGTAAACAAACCAGTAATAACACGCTACGGCAACACGATTGTTTCATGACAAACACACCACGTTAATGAACAATCATTTAACTGTCCGAGTCCTGACATTAGCTGCCACCGCCAGTATCTTTAACTCTCGAGTAAACGCGGACCCAGTCTGTCAGAGAGCTTAGACCTCTCTGGGTGGTGGCGAAGGATAAGCGCCGTCATGTTCGTGGTGTTACCACAGTAAGAGATTTGACTGCGACAACGCTTACATATGGCTTTCCTCATATCGAGCTCTCCTGCCTCGTGCTTTTTATAAAAACCAAATAAAGTCCATACGTTTGATTTGAAGGGCGATGTGGGAAAGAGTTCAGACTCTGTGAAAGTACTCCGCTCGCTGCATTCCGCCATTTTGTCGCGTGAATTTGCCGGCATTCTGGTTACTATGGTGACACACGTGCTTCTATTTCCGGAAGTGTAGATGACAAAAGAGACAGCGAGCGGAGTATTTCCACGGAGCCAAAAATAGATTCGTGTATGAGAATCGATTTTTTAAAATCCCAAGAAAAAAATCACGATTAATATAAAAATCGATTTTTTTTGGCCCAGCCCTATAATTCCGAAATCCTAACAAGGGGAGACATGTCTTATTTCCTTTCTAAAAAATATACTGCATGTTTGCAGGTTGGCGTCGAGCACGTGGCGAGCTCATGAAAAGCAAAAATGCGTACATGTAAAAAAAAGCCTGACACATCCGGGAAAAATCTACCTTTTTCAGTCTCAAAAGGTATGAAGGAATGAGGTGTGATGGAGTGGGCTGTAAAGAGTCAAGATCCTTTTCTGAAACCCAGCAGTCGAGGTGTTCAGGAACTAATGACTGTAGCAGAAAATAGCGTGGCCATTTTCCTTCCGCTCTTTGTAATTTTCCTGCTACCAAAGTGGTTTTAGTGAAAAGATGATTCAGCAGCTAATTGGCACTCAGTAGTTCTGAGCAGCATGAATCAACTGTGTGCAACTTCCGCGATGAATTTGTTTTGATGTCATGTTTTTACAGTCATCGTGATGGTACATGGTTTTTCTTTAAAGATTACCAGTTATTAACTTTAGTTGTGACCAGCAATCATTTGACCTGACCAAGCTGTAATCAGTGTTGCATCACAGAAGATATTTAGGAAAGTCCAGCTGCTCCAGCTGATTCCTCCAATAAAGCGACACGAAGACCATAATTCAGGACAGTATATCTTGTTTCTTCTCACTAAGAAAAGGGGATTTTGCTAAAACGTTAATAATAATAAAGAGTTGTGCTTATAATGCTTTATCATCAGTATTCAGAGTTTAAATAAATTGAAACAAATCTCTCCAGGGTGGTGAAACGTGTCATAAATGTGGAAAACAGTTAATTTCTAAAGAAGCAAACTTACAATCCACAAATCAATAAAATTCAATCAAATTCTATTTAGAATTAATTTACTTCATTTCTACAGCCAATTCACAACAAAGGTCATCTCAAGGCACGTTACACAGAAAAACAAGTGTTCAAATTAAGTGCAGTCATAATACAGTCAAATTATATTCCAATTAAATCCAGTTTATTGCGACTCAGTTAATCAAATTAATTCTGATAGAGCCCTGCTTTAAAATTCATATAACGGCAGGTTTGTAAAACAAAACAGCTGAGCGAAGGAAGCCAACAGATTACATCAAATCTTCAACACCTCCAGCTGGATCAGAGTAAGGAACCAGTCAGATTTCCAACGTCTGACTGGTTGGAGATCTGAGGTGACAAAAGAAAGACAAACACAGAGAGATTAGTCCAGTGATATCTGCCAATGAATCACAACGACATACAAGAAGAGTAAAAGTTACAAGTTAACCTCTGAAACCGTAGGACGGAGCTCTTCAGCTCCAGTCCTGGAGTCCTGTTTTAGATGCTTCCCTGCCACAACACACCTGATTCAAACCCTGTGAGCTTTAAGAGGACATCATTACTGAAAAACCTGTGGTTTGGTGAGGGTCTGGAGTAAAGCTAAGAGGCTGGAACTCTTGGTCCATATATCTGCTGTGTCTCCATTTCCAGTACCTGACCTGGTAGGATCCACAGACTCGGCAAACTAACGGTCAATAACACCTGGTGGCAGTAGTGCACCACTGTCTTTCCAGTTATTTGTCATTTGCATGTGCTGCAATGGCCGTGATAAATGAAAAGGTGAAAATCAAGGTAGCTGAACGTCACCCCCAGCATTCCCAGTCAGCACCAAATCAACCCCAACCAGCAGTTTTTCAGGGTTGCTCTGAAGTACCCGACCCAAAGTTGGGACGTGTCCCTGGTAAATCAGACATCCCTGGAAAACCTTGTGCTTTTTTTGGAAAAATGATCTCTGAGGTAAATATGACATCTGCAAAACGTATTTTTGATTATACCAGTAAGTATTTAATCAGTCTTTTGACATATTTGTAAATCCACAGTTAATCAGTTGTAACTCCTTAAGTAGGAGATTCTTGGTGATTCACCCTGAAAATGCAGCTGCGACTTTTCTTCGACATTTTCAGAATGAGTGCAATCACTTGCAGACAATTTTTTCCCATCATTCCCTAGAATACATCAGACTGTCAGCATTAGCTGTAATGAGCAGAGTGTAATACCGCGCACAAATGACAACCCGGCTGGGTAGTTGTCCTGCTGGATCTCTCTGATTGGCATTTTCAAGCAGCCACAGGAAAAATTATTGGTCAGGTCAACCAAATGACAAGAGATGATGCGTTTTAAAAACACACACCTGCTCAGGCATATAATGAACCTGGATGATTGGACAGAGAAGGTCCCTCTGTACGGATCCAGAGACTCGAGTCATTCACAGATCATCACTCAAACCTTCCTGCAAAGCAGCGACAAACAATTAATCCGATGCTAGCTACACTAATTAATTACAACTAATACCACCGCTGCCTGTCTCTTCAAGTGCATGACATTTACACAGATACGCCGAAAACCCCATTAATGTTCTGCACATTCAGAAGAAAGTTAATTGTCATCGCCAGCACAGAGTTCATTCTGAGTTCACCGACTTAATTCCTCAAATGGGATCTCGCACAACTTCTGCTTAAGATTTCAAATGCCGTGAATCAGTTTTGTTACACTTGAACATGCGAGGCGTATATTCATTAATTTAAAAGGCTGCCAGATTTTTCACAATGGAATGCTAATTGGAAATAATCACATAACTGATTTAAATGGCTTTCAGCTACGGTAGCGGGGGTTACGCAACCAGCCTTACGTCTGAAGGGGTGATCTACAGGGTTTTTTAAAAACTGGTAAAAAAAAGCGATGCCTTTTACAAGATAGATAGGAAAGTGTTCAATGATTCCTGGAGGCGTTTCCCCAGATCATTACGGGAACTGATTGCAGGTAAAGTGGACATTTTGCAGGCCAGAGAAATAATTAAATAAATCAGACTGGAGGCATAGTTTAATGAATTTCCTTTTTTTTTTTTTTATTGATTCATTTTTTAAAAATCTAACTAAGGATGAATTCCAATTCCTCCCTTATCCCGAAATGTCAACCCTCAATCTCAATCTTGCACTCCTGCGAAGTGCAACTGGTGCACGATTCTCAGAAGTCAAGTTGAGGGACAAGTTTGAGGGCTGTGTCAGCCTCAATATTGAGATCCTCTGGCACCACCCTCGGGATGTAAGAGCTACCCAGAAGGCATTACGTATTTACGCCAAGACATCTTTCGAAAAGGATGACGAGGAAAAAGGCTAGCTACGAATGTAAGTATTTTCGTGGTTAAAGATATAAATTTAATAAATGAAAAATAGAAATATAAATGCCTCTTATTCTTCTTCTACTTCTTTGTCGTTGTTGTCGTCTTCTTAACAGACTGGACGTAGCTTTGGCGTAAGGTCGTCCCCCACAGGCTGAAGACGTAACTACACTCAAGGGGTGTCCCATTTTTAAGTCACATGATAGCCCTTACACTTACCGTATTTTCCGGACTATAAGCCGCTACTTTTGTCCCACGCTTTAAACCATGAGGCTTATACAGAGATGCGGCTTTTCTATGAATTTTTCTTTAGCCCTCAGGGGGCGCTCTAGCAGGAAGTGCAAAAACCAAAAACAAACCAAGTAGTTAAAGGCTATTCTGTTTTTGTTAAGTAGCCTATGTTGGCTATGCTACTCTACATTCATTCAGTCAGAGCGCCATTGTCAGTACTGGACAGGTGAAACCTGAGGAGGGGACATGACAGGTCGCCACAGCGTTACAGTGCCACCTACTGGCCTGGTGAACAGACTACAGCCCTTTCAATCATCTTTGCAAATCTAAAAGGATTATTCCCTCTCGTGATATTGTTCAGGAACAAACCGATCTGGAGCGAGGATGCTTTGTTCATCAAGGTGAGTCGGTCTCGTTCCAGGCTGCGTTTTCCTGCCAAAAACTGTACCTGCTAATCTGAGGTCTTTCTGACGCTCTCAACAAGTTCTCTTCTGATAATTCTTTTCACTCCCCGATCAGAAATCTTGCGAGGAGCACCTGGTTGTGGCCGGTTCATTGGCCCCAGCAGTGCTCACTGGAACATTCAGAAGTGTAGAAATGCTTTGCTAAGTCTTGAGAGAGCAACTTTGCTTGTACCCATCATGAGATGTTTTTTTGGGACACCTTGGTCATGACACACCTTTTCATAGACCATCAGTTGGGACTGAACAAGCTGATATTAATTTGCACTGACAAGGGGAAGATTTGCTTTCTAAGAACTGATTGATTTCAGCTGGTGTCTTGGCTTTCCATGCTTTATTGCACTTCCCTTTCTTCATGTATTCAATGCTGTGTCCCTGTGTCACATCACATTGCACCTAACTTGAACTTATGGACATCTGTGTTTGGATTTCTTTGCATGCGTGGATTGTTACCAACATCTGGTGAAGGTTTTGTGTCTATAGCACCTTTTTAGAAATATATTTACTGAGAAAATAGTGACGGGTCCCGCTGTAAAGGAAAAACTTCTGTGTTTTTGGCTGAACTGTTGTCACATTAGCAGGGTCTTACGGTAAACCACAGACCCTAACAACCAAAAGAAGGAAGGGTGGATCAGTGATCTAATTTGATCTGAATATCTTACAAGCCTGAAACTCTGCATCAGTGTATTGGAACTGAGGAAACCTTTTAGATGAGAAGTGAAACGTCTTGATGAGTGTCCTTTTATTTAAACACTTTGTTTTTGACATAAATAGCTGCGCTCCTCATCCACTTGTCCCAGGAAACTGAAGCAACCTTTTCAAATATACAGCATGCTTTCATTTTCTGGTCCGGAGCGAATGAACTGGACTGCGTGGCGTCACCAGCAGGAGACGACGGGCAAAGAAAATGAAATTGTTGTCGTGGCAACAGAGAGGCATCTATGGTCAAAGTGCTCTTTTGAAGTGGACGTCGTGACTTTTCTTTCCCGGATGCAGGTATTGGCCATATTTATTCTATTTAGCTGCAAACGGGTCATTCGTGAGTAAAGTCAGAACATTTTCATAAAAAGGTTTGTTTCCATCCTCGGTTTTTCCTACAAGGCAAATAAATAAATAAACACTTGAAGCGAAGAGGACATGTTTTTTCTTTAACTCAGCTGACCATCAGTCTGTGCTTGTGCACATTTTTAAACTGACTGTTAAATGTTGCTGAAAGAGTTAAGAGCTTTTAAAAAAAAAAAAAATAAAGAAAGAAAGAAAAGGTACCAGAAGAGTTTATGAGCTGAAAATCCATCTGTGGTGTCAAAGTTCTGGTTGAAGAACAACTTGCAGTTTCTTTTAGTTATATATTACAATAACAATAATAATAATATACTGTTAATCAGATTTAATTTAACTTATTCTCCTTTTAAATTCATTTTTAATTTTTAATTATTTTTGTTGCTTGTATGATATATGGAATGACTATTTGCCTTCTTGTGATTTTATGCATCTGTAAATCACTTTCAATTGCCTTGTTTATGAATTGTGCTCTACAGATAAACTTGCCTTGCTTTCTTGACGTCGTACCTGTAATTAAGCAAATTCAATTCCATTCAATTCAATTCAATTCAATTCAATTCAATTCAATTTTATTTGTATAGCGTCTGTTACAATGTCAGTTGTCTCTAGGTGCTTTACAGAGACCCAGAGCATGACCCCTGAGCAAATATCATTAACTAAAATTATAATATTAAACCCTAAACAATGATAATGGCAGGTAAAAAAAAACTCCCACAGTGGGAGAAAAAAAAACTTTAAGCCAAACAGTGGCAAGGAAAAACTCCACTTTAAGAGAAAGAAACCTTGAACAAGACCTGGATCATATGGAGGGACAAAACAGCACAAATAACTACAGGCAGAGGCGATTCTTGTCACAAGGCAAACCAGGCAGCTGCTTGGGGCCCCCAGGCCACTAGATGGCGAACAAGAGTTGACACTTCACTATAGTTGCGGTCGCGATTAAAACAATTAATGACTGGAGAAAAATGAAGAGAAGCTACGTGTCCGGGAGTGAGAAAAAAGAAGAAAAAAGAGGAAGAGGAGAGAAAAAACAAGACAGTGGTAAGTGGAATAAATTACGACACAATGATGCTTAAATGCTGCTAGTCTCATGACACTAATGGATTGAATGGAAAGGGCTAAAATGGTTAAGTTTGATGAAACCTGTTGTTGCGTATAGATTAGACTACCACTCAAGCTATGGATGCTAGCCACAGCTATGATACTAGGCTGTTTTTTTTTTTATTTTGAGCTACAAACTGTTTGTATTTTGTTAAGCTTTGCATTGAACCTTTTTTCAGTAACCAGTGCAGATTTAGCACAGTCAAATCCTTTATTGAAACTATAACAATGAATTGAAACAATGAACTGTGAAAGTTTAAGTAAAAACAATCATAGATTAAATTTTACAATAATGTGAAAGCATTACATTAATGTAATGGACATGTGACTATTATCATCTGTGTCCATTAATATGTAGTCCCTGATGTCTTCATCAAAATAAAATAAATACAAATACAAATCTATTATATCACTATCCTGAGGTTAATATAATTAACCTCAGGATCATTGCTGAAGTTTCTCAAATCAGTGTGCAAAGAGAGCAATGATGTGGCACCTTTGCCAGCTGATGACTGTGAGTATAACTTTAGTATTCTACCTAAAAAAAATTTAATGTCAAGGGCTAATGTAGTTTTTATTTTTTTTTGTTGTAGTTTGTTTTGTTTTTGTTTTTTTCTTTTATTATTATTTATTTCAGCATCTACCTCCAGTGGACAGGCAGCACTTACCTCTAGCAGAATAACAGACAGCCCTGCTGCTGACAGTCCTGACCAGGATGTACCAATGACACAGGCAGATCAGACACCCTTGTGCCTCTACTGATATCAGTAAGTTCTCTAAAAATTCTCAAAAATGTTAAAATACACCATGGCCTCTAATGTTCCTTTATGATAACATACAACACTTTTTGTCATTTCAGTTCAGTCAACATCCACCTTGAGTGAGACTGAAACATCTTTTCATCATGAAGATGACACGTCACCCTCTACAAAAGGTTTAATCATATCAGATGACCCCGCACACAGTGGCCAAATTGTCTTAGCAATAGAGAAAAGTGGGATTTAGTCAAAAGAGGACCCATACAAGTTAAAGACATTGTTTTCCCACAAAATACAGAGAAGGGTCCACGAAGATTCAGTAAAGAAAATTACAGCATGGTCATAAAAAATGGTGAAAATGGTGTTTTAAATTATTGTTTTACATTATTTATGCTATTTTGCTGTCCATTGTACAGTTTTAGGGAAATAAAAATATTTTCTGTTAACTATTTTTTGTTTTAATTTGATTTATTAAAATAATGACAAACACTGATTAAAGAGGGACCCCCAGTGAATTTCTGCTTGGGGCCCCAACAGACCCTAGAATCGCCTCTGACTACAGGAAAGAAAATGGAGCACAGTTACAGTAACAAGGTGCTCCTAATTAATTATGGATTGAGCTGGAGGAGGGAGAAGGAAGGAGGAAAGGGAAGGAAAGGGAGAAGAGCAGTGGAGACACCACTCAGCAGATCATGTTGGTGTCCCCCTGCAGCGTAGGCCTATAGCAGCATAGCTATGACGATGCTGTGATTAAGACAAGCCTATTCTAGTCTTAGCTCCTACAACTATGGCTATAACTATTAGCTCCTACAGACTATAGTATAGACTAACTGTAGGCTTTACTACCTAGAAATGTTTTCAATTTAGTTTTAAAGATGGAGGTGGTGTCAGCCTCCTGAAACCAAACTGGTAGCTGGTTCCATAATAAAGGTGTCTGGTAGCAGAAGGCCCGTCCTCCAAATCTACTTTTAGATATTCTAGGAAAGACGAGTAATCCTGCACTCTGAGAGCAGAGAGTCTATTAGGAGCTTTACGTGTTATCAGGTCTTGTAGATAATGAGGAGCTAGGCCATTAAGGGCCTTATATGTGAGAAGCAGAATTTTAAACTCAATTCATAATTTAACGGGAGGCCAATGGAGGGAGGCTAACACACTTGCGGATTCTTTCAGCACCCTCGCTGCTGCATTCTGGATCAGTTGGAGGCTATTCAGCGAGCTTCATGTGCTGTAACGAGCTATCAGTTACAGTGTGATATGTGACAGTCTTATACGACTGCAGAAATAATTCAACAATAACAAACGTCTCCTTCCACCTGAAGCTCTTCTCACCTTCAGATGTCGGACCGCCAACAGCATCGTCTTCTTCTTCTGTTTCTTCTTCCTTGTCGCACACACGGAGCAGGAAGAAAGCAGGAAGAGTGTTTTCACCTCCCGTCCCCCAGAGACCTGCTGTCCTCTTTGTTTTCCCTACATACATAAATCATCCAAGGAAATAGCAGAGACTCGCTCGTGTTTCATACGTGCACGCTCACCTGTGAACTCGCAGCGATGTGGAGTTCACAGAGAGTGGCGATGTTTCTTCTCGGAGCGTTCTGTGTTATACAATGAAATCAGAAGAATGAATGTGGTGTCACTATTCTCAAATGAAATGAAATTAAAAACGAGGAAGCATTTAGACGGAGCAAGCCCACTTTAATTTTCATTTATTATCAGGTTTCAATTTAAAGTCCTGGTTTTACTGTTGGGACCTGAGCAGCAGAGTGATTTGGGAAGTTCTGTACCAGAAGCAGAGAAATTACTCCATTAGAAGGGAAAAAAATACTGCATGAAAAATGTGAGACAGGTGAAACTTCACGACCACATCCAGGAGAATATGGGACAGAATGGAGACGGGCAAAGTATAGGTTGAAAAGTACAAAACTGCAAACTACTAATTTGAACACTTTTGGACTGGCAGAAACAACAGCGGCCCATGTGTTTGGACTGAACAGAGTAGACATGCAGAGAAGCTTCAGTGTCACTGTTTTATTGTTAAACTTCATCATGTCCACACTGAAATTAGGCCCATGTCAATATCAACTTCCCAGCTGCACCAGTTATGTAGGAATGAATAGCCAGCTGCTTTCGAGCCAACCCCTGATGACACTCCTACGACGGCATCGGTTCAGCAAACCAGACTTAACTCCTCGGGCCACGTCCGGGTTTGAGACCATGCTCTTCAACCGGAAATGGGTGGACTGGCCTCTTTGAGTCGAGGATGGGCTGCTGTCTCAGCTGGAGGAGTTCAAGTATCTCCAGATCTTGTTCACAAGTGGGGATGGAGCAGTGCTGGAGATGGACAGCCAGACTGGTGCAGCATCTGTGGACGCAGTACCGGCACGCCGATGCCGTAACGTGATTCAGGGCTGAATGAGGTAATATCACACTGAACTGGACTGAATTGTATAGAGCTGAGCGGACAGACATGACAGGACTACCTTTACGAGTCTAGTTTCTAATCCTGACCTCTTGTGGCCAAGTCACGACCAAAATAAAGAGACAGAACGACAAACAGAAGCTGGCGAGATGTGGTGGTTTAACCTGGAGCTGGGACAGGCAGATCAGTCATCTGGGAGGGGCTTATATAGAGAAAGGAGCCTGTTAAGGTGCTGTGGACATCAGCTGGTACCAGAGGAGGTGTTCTGACCACCAGACCTAACCATAACCCTAACCATGCCCCACCAGATGGAGGTCTTGATGCAGACCCATGACTCGCTGGAGAAATTTCGTTTCTCGGTGGATTTGTGAATGGCCCGGTCCCAGATAAGCAATGGAAGATGCACACGGATGGATGGATGGAAGTTCAACATCAAATGCTTATGGTTAAGATTTGAATTGTAAACAAAAGTTGTCCCCTTCTTTTGTGAGTAAAGTGAAATGGATCGACATGTGACACACCATTTTCTCTAAAGATTACATTGTTGCAGATGCATGGGATGTATTGATTGGAAGTCATTTGGGCTCTTTAAAGCCACCCTGTGTAGCAATACCTCTTCTGACCACCTGGGGCATTTAGATCTGTTGTGCTGACGAATGAGCCGCCAGTAATACTGTGCTGAGTGGGAACGGTCCAGCACGCCTCGTCATACCACTCTGTCCCACTAGAGGTGCACCGGGTGTCTTAAACCAGGGGCTGACATGTGATATGCTGCCCCCATGTGGTCAGAAGTGGTACTGCTACATAGAACGGTTTAAAGGGTTTAAAAGGCTTTAAAGGGTTATGGCCATCTCCTCAAATAGTGGGGCATGATCCCTTGGGGGGGCGTATGTGACCCCCAGGGAACATGATTTTTTTTTTTTGCCGTACTGGAATAAAGTGTAGTTGCACATATACTCCAGTAGGGGGCAGTGGCGCTCTCATTATCACAGTGCGCGCAGGGAGTATTGGTTATATTGTGTCTGGGTTTTTTTTTTTGCACGGACATGTGCGCACACAGCACAGAGCAGGAGATATGAAGTAAACAAACCCTCGAGAGACACCAAGGAAAAATATTTAATAAGGATGAAAAGAAAGATGGAGAGAGACGGAGATAATGAGACAAACGAAAGTGACCAGAAAGTTAAGACGAGGAAATTAAACGATGCTGATGTAGCGCTTGGCTTCACTGTGACTACGGTGGGATTGATGCACTTTAGATCTTTACAGACTAAAAAAACAATGTTAATGAAAATATTCATTATTATAAGTTGATGTATATTTCTTTTTTTGTTTCCCTTAATGTTAATAGGGATAGAGTGTTATGCAGAGCTGTACAACAATTTTATAGACAAAAGATATTATTTATAGTCGTGGTGGCGGGTAGATGGGGGAGGGGGTAGCAGAAAATAATTGAGAAGCACTGGGTTAAGGGAAGGTTGTCTTTGGGAAGTGGGTTAAATGGACAATGGGAACAGCGTCTATTAAATTTTGGAAATTCAGAGACGACGTTGGTGTAAGCCTTTGTTCACTTGCCAGATGACACAAGCTGCTTGGCTGTGATCTCGTCTAACTTCACGGCCCTCCATCACTGCCTCTGGTCACAGGAGGGATGAGTACCTACAGTTGTCTCTTATTCCACCACTTTCATGGGCGATGGAGCAAATATTAGGTCAGTAGGTTATATATCAGCATGACCGACCTTCAATTCATTCACTTTCTTTCAGGAAATCAAGAAACGGAGAGTTTTTAGATCAAAGTGAGGGAGACTTGTGGGTAAACGGGGGGAATATTGCTATAAATCAAAGCACTGTGCAGGAGGTTGGGGTAATGGATGGGAAAATGATCCGGCGCTTAGAGGAATTTAGTGATTACCAGCAAAGCAATACTGGGTCAAAAAGTTGAGCCGAGGTGAAAAGCGCTGCCAAATACACTGCCTTATTCTTGCTGTTTACTGTTTACCTTTCACAAAAGTTAGAGTAACCTTTTTGAGATCGTAAATCCTGTCTGACTATGATAAATCCCCCTGAAATATTTTGGAATCTAAAGGAAGCCTTTAAATGCATAAATCTGCCAAGCGAACAGCCTCCCTGCAGTTAGAGCATCAGAGCATCCTGCGGCTGGAAGTCTGACAGCCTGCTACTTTCATCTCATTTATTTCCACATTATTGCTAACAAAATTAGGTTGTATCCTTTTACAGAAACCTGAAAAAAATAAAATGTATCCAGCGTATCATTCATTCATTTTATATCTGATTTAGAATCCAAAATCAGAACATTTACAAATCAAAAATCGAAAAACAAATATTGGGCTATTTTTAGCTGTTTTGATTTTGTTGTGAAGGTAAAAAATAGAATATGAGAAAATGGGATTACAGGACTGAATTGGTTTTTAATATTTAATTGGTCCGGTTTACGTGACCTGGAAATGGCCAGATTGAATATTAGTGTCTGTCGTGGGAATGACTAAATTACAAAGAACATCAATGACTATGAATTACAAATAATTCATGACCAAATAAATTCTCTATGTACATTGTCTCATATGTGTATAATAAAATATGCCATGGATGTATTTTGTGTGTGTAAAGCTTCCCAGTATGGAAGTATCATATATGGCAGGTTGTGTAATGTTTTGTTTTTTTTGTCACTTTAGGAGAATATCATGGGCCTGAACAGGACAGTGAAAGTGCTGGTCAAACTAGGAAGATGGAACTAAATATGTTTGTGTAACTTGAACAATGATGTACAGGACAGGGGAAACTTTATTAATTTTTATTAAGAAGTAACAGTCTCTCAACAGTTTTTCAGTGATTCCTTTTTTCTTTTTTTTTTTTACACCTATCTGCCCTTTACATGGTACAGAAGATGCTGGTGTGCACAAAAACGCAAATTATATTTTCAAAAAGTAGGTTGTCTGATAATCAAGGTCAAAACTTTTCTACTGTCATTGCACATCTGCGCCACTAGATGGAGTTGCACCGACGTAAACAGTAGGTGAATGGAGCGTCACAGTGAACGGATGGAACAGATCTAATGATAAATGGAGTAAGCATGTGACGGACTCGAACAAAGGGGCTTGAAAGTTTTGATGCAGCCCATATTTATTTATTTATTTTTTTTAACAGACTGAACTGATATTATTGCTACCCGAGTTGCTACCGGAACTGCCGTAAACAAAACCACTTCCGGGTCACGTAAACCGGCCCAATTAAATATTAAAAACAAGTTTGGTCCCGTGGCCCGTTTTTTTAATTTCGTATTTTTGATCAAAGTCTAAAATTAAAATACGAAAAACCAGGCATTTTTTGTTTTTTGTGTTAGATTAAAAAACTAAATAAAACGTCCCTTTTTCCTTTTTTAATTTTTGATTGCCAATTGAAAATGGATAGAACGAATGATACACGGATTAGATCCGCATCAACATCACAGGTTAATTATTTCTAAATGTGGACATAAAGTCTTTCCATGGTTGAGTAACCAATAAACAGATGAACAAACCTGTACTGGCGCTTCTGTTCATTATAACGTTCCAGGCATTTCTAGATAAAATTCCTCTTGGAGTCATGAATTCTAAGGTGAATCTAATGCAAACAATAACTAAGAAAAAAAAGGTCAACTGGACTTCCTGAATCACATTGGCATTTCTGTTACTGATAATTGAACCCAGGGTCCGGGGTGGTCCTCCTCTGTTGGTTTCTGCTGCATTTGGACTTGCATGCTGGGTACTTCAAACATCTGAGGATGGAAGGACATGACCTGGTGTTTTTTTGACCGCAGCAGCAGTTCAGCTAACAGGCCGGCACATTTTAAAAAGTCTGCTGTTTAACTGGACATGAAATATAAAAAACCAAGGTGTTTCCTTAATTCTTACTTTGTAGCATGCGAGTGTGTGTTTTAACAGTTTTACGATTTTGGACGCCAACTGTGTTTATAAATAAAGTTTTACCACAAATCCAAAGTAAGAAAACCTGGATTCGTGCATGAAAACATCTTAAAACTACAGTTAATGACACAACAATAGAGCTGAAACTCTTAATTCTTTAAGCTTCTTCACCGTGATGTGAAATAATTCCAGCCCTCCTTGAACCTGACAAGTCAACTTAAAACAGTATGAACTTCATGTAAAAGTGAAATAAATTGTGTTTCACGTTAAATCCATGAACAATTATTTCCTTTTATGCTTCTTTTTCATTTTTAACATTGACTGTTTAGGCTCAAACAAGACAACAAATGACACAACTGCAACCCTTAAACATTTAAACTCCTGAACTAAGTCTGTGTTTCAGAAAATAAGATTATTGAGTCTCCATCGCTCTTTAAGGATGCAGGGCTGGTATTTCCGTGCCATTTTACTAGCGTTAACAAGAACTGACACATTAGTCTCTTCGTTTGAAATAAACCTCAGGAATATGCTGAGCTCATCAAACCTCGGCTGTGTGATCCAGGGAACAGTGGCACACGTACGTGCAGATGTAGTTTAGTCTTCTGCATGGTGTCAAATAAAAGGAAATCCTCCTTGAAAATCTCAGTACGTGCAGAGATTTTTGCTGTCTTAAATAAGGCCAGGTGCTGTATTCACATCTTCCACAGCTCCCTCATCACGCTGACCTTTCTCTGCATCCTGGTCCTCATCATCTTGACTGTCTGCATCCTGTCAGCTCTGATGTCTCTATTGTTCTCTGGCAGACACTCATTGTCGCTGTTGCCACTTTACTAATCATCGCTGGAGACAATTTCCTGGAATATCTGATAAGCTTCCCAGTTCTTTGCTGCGAAGCATGGCAAAATAATAAATGCTATTATACACAGTCTACAGCTAATCTGCATAAAACTGTATATTCTTAAAGAAATGCCTTATAAATATGGTAAGTAGACATTGACTTGCAACTAAAACAGTCACAAGAAAAGGTTAAACTTGCCGATACATGATGTCCACTTCATTGGACACATGGTTAACTGTAATTTACTACTTATTTGAAATAAAATTTCAACCAGTAGAGTAGTAGAAAATTACTTTTAAACAGGTGTCCACTGCAGTTACATC
The DNA here is from genome assembly GCA_018398805.1 of Hirundichthys speculiger. NCBI lineage: Eukaryota > Metazoa > Chordata > Actinopteri > Beloniformes > Exocoetidae > Hirundichthys > Hirundichthys speculiger. The sequence continues at coordinate 82,491 of JAGFBZ010002199.1, read as the reverse complement.
TGTGCACCAGAGGGTAAGGATACTTTTCCATCTCAAGTCTTGAAAAGTCTCCACTGGATGCATCTTCAACTAAAAAAGCACTCAGAGAGCGCAGACCTCCGCCAAGTGCAACAATTCCCCCATATAGCGATTTACAGATTGCGATAAAATCCACGTTCCGGATCAGATCCGGATCAGCCTTTGAAATTTGATAGAGGTTCCCATTGTCAATCCCTGAGTCAAATTTAATGAGTTTTGAGCAATAATTAACGGAGATATTGAGAAACAAAATTTTCGGCGCCATTGACCGCAATGTTATCGAAAATTTGAAAGTGATCCAGAATCCAGGATTTCTTCCCCATCACACCCAAAATGAAATCAGTGCTTCTTTTTCACATTTCTGACAACTCCTGAACATTTCATCAAAATCCATCCATAACTTTTTGAGTTATCTTGTACACAGACAGACAGACAGACAGATAAACACCGGTAAAAACATAACCTCCTTGGTGGAGGTAATTAAATGGATGGAAATAGAACACATCGAGGTATTGTGACAGCCAACCACCAACAAGTTATAAGAAGTTGACAAGTCTTTATCTATTCAACTACAAACAGCAACAGTGGAGCACTACCATCAGCTAATGTTGAGGAGTGTTAACTTGCCAAGTCAGTGAATCCTACCAGGTCCGTCAACCGTCAACCAAGAAGCAACCATCCCACTTCCGGGTTGAAGCTCAACTAGGAAGTATATTTCATAACTCAACTCACAACAAGGTGTTTGCTCCAAAATAGAGAAAATCCCCATTGATCCCTATGTTAAAAAGGCCTATCTTTACAGTAGAATTAAACATATTTTTCGCCTGGTACACATTTTTTTTTCTTAAATATACTATAAAAGCAACAATGCAGATTCAGGAACACCAGGAATGACACACAATTTTGATTTAATTATTTGATTTAATTATAATGCAAACACTAATGGAAGATCAGATTCTGATCAGACATGCTGAAAAATTGGATTTATGCTGGTAGTGTGAACATAGCCACAAACTTTAGTGACAAAATTTGAATCCTAAATCTTCTTTCTGTGCGTTAGCAGTGGTAACTACCAAACCGCTATAAAGCCAGGGTTAGGGTTTTTCAAATATACTATATAGATTCTGTATCCATGTCAATTCAACTAGATGGGAAAAGGGGAGGGGGGGTGTACCACCTCAGTTTAATATATGTTGAGCAGTAAAGCTGAAAATCAGCTGCCTGGATGTCATTTGACGCTGTGTAGTTGTTAGCAAGTCATTAGCTCTTCCGTTGGCTAAGACAGCTAGTCATTGCTGCTATGATTTTAGCAGCTTGGCTACTTAGTATATTCACTTCTGAGCTGTCAATAAAAACCTAGCACCTACGAACTGATGTACGAACAGACCACAGTGACTGGCTGTGGTTGGTCTGGAGGGATCAGAGTACGAAGAACGGAGCTTAGCTTAGCCATGCTAACTGCAGCATTCTTTGCATGTCACCACTGCAACATTAGAGACCGGAGATCCCGCTACCGGGACAATTTACTGCAGGTCCGGCAGTTCCGACTGGAAGAGTCCTGAAATGGGTTAGCAGAAGCTAAACCAGCAAAGCTAAAATTAGCTAACTGGTGGACGTGTTTCAACAGGCTTCTCAGAGCTGCTGGTCCCACCTATTATTCCATCTGTAGACACTATTTATTTATCTTTCTTATATATTTGTATTTTGTGGCAGGGGGTATTTTGTACTTTTATCTATATTTTATTTCCTTTCTTGACACATAAAGCTGAAAAACACAAACAATTCCAGTTCACCTGTACTGAAATGAACTCGTGCAAACAGCAATAACGGTATACGCTGCTTGATGATGTGACTTCATGTGTTGCACTGATTGTCACGGCAGGACAGTCCACACCCTGATCTCAGCAGTCGTATTTTTGTCTTTAGTTTACAGTGAAGTGCTTATTTTCTTTTATACAGCATCTTTCATCTATCGCCGACTGCCGAAATGTAACTTCCTTATCAAAGCGAGGGGAGGAAGTAAAAAAAAAAAAAAATCACCGGGGATGTTAGAAAGTGTGTTCAAGCAGAAAATTGGTTTTTTTTTTCCTTCTTCTTCTTGGATACACATTGTAGCTGAAGTGGCGTCTTCAAAAACATAGGAATAACAGAAGTAAATGGTATAAGAGTGATATTTATCACCATTGTACCGGGTGCTTGAGAAAGTCCTGAATGAGTCTCCATCCTCAAGGATTTATTACTTGGGAAGCAACGACATGCATCCTGATGCTTTGTGCATTTGCACTCATGCACACAAAGCTTTTCATGTTTCACGTGCGTCAGCAGTCCCTCTCATGGCACTCTCATCTTAAATTATTGTGCCATCTGGCTCTGATAGCGGGGAACAGACAGCAGTGATGGAGATGAAGTCAGGAGAAAAACCCAACCTTGTCCACAACGGTGGTTGACGTTCCTCGGCTAACTCCCTGATAGCAAGATTTCTGCCGAAGAAAGAGGGAGTAAAAATGCAAAGCAGATGTAATTATTCAGCAGGCGCAACGTTTTCCCTGCTGCGCTGCAAACGCATACATAATCGTATCGAGGCTAAAAAGCTTTCAGAAGAAGGAAAAAACCAATTACGGTGTTGTTGCCACTGTTTTCCTGCAGATAATTGGAAATAAAATCTGTCAAGAGCTGCAGAGGTAAGAAAGAAAACGACTGGGTCAGTTATTATGGGCCATTTTAATGAGACTGAATTTCATGCCATCTCTGTTACTTCTGGTGTGGAACCAGATAACGAACCACATTCTACATCATCATTCTTTGCTTTAAAAAAACAAAACAAAACAAAACAAGACTCTGAGTAATTTAACAGCCTGAGGGTTTTTTCTAGTTGTCCACCACAGGTGTTTAATCTATGTTTCTCCTTTTGACAAGACAGATGAGCTTTAAGTTGTGAAACTTTAATGACTCTTGAGGAGAAAGTGTATATTTGTACATCAGAAGATTCAGAGAAACCTCTGCTGTAGCTGTGAAACTTAATTTAAACCTGTTTAAAACAACACTGTCAGGTTCAGCAACCTAAAACATTATTATTCGCACACAGACAGCCTTCCCAGAAAAGTTGAAGTTGTTCCTAGCTGCAAAGGGTGGACCCATGTCATATTGATTAGGAATGGGAGGAGCTAAAGCTCATATGAGTCAGACGTATTACCAGACAGGTGAGAGAATACTTTTGGTAATGTAGTGTATGCAGTGTAGTTTACGGCCATAACGTTCCTTGATATGCTGCCCTCATGTGGTCAGAAGTAGTATTGCTACATGAAGTGGCTTTAACATGCCGTTACAGAAAAGTGGCCCTTAGGTCGGCATGACCTGTTTGTTTGAATAATGTTAAGTTCTACGCGCCCGTGAAATATCGTCACTCAGATGTTAATCGTAATATTTTGGTTAAAAGTGATTTGCATCTGATTTGCTCATTGTCATTTCCTGACGTCGGCTCATCCTGTATGTGAGTCAAGGATCATTTCTGCTTGTATACGATGGGGATTAAATCCACTTCACACTCTCATTCGCGGTCAAGTGTCTTGGTCGGTTGTTGTATAACTGCCTCACTTGAAAGTTACTGGTAAAATAAGATACCCAATTATTATTTTACCATTACACATACCTAATACAGAGGATCCATTTATGTTCACAATGGAATCATTTTGAGAAGACGGATTCATTTATCAGGAAGGAAATTCAAGTGGTAGTCAGGCTGCCAACATTGACCCAAACGAAAAGCAAATGCTTCAAAAAACCTTCAGTGTTAAAAGCATAAAAAAATTGTCATAAATAATTCATTCAGTGTATTAAGGTAGATCAATAGTTTAGGAAAATAAGATATTTTGTTTAACAAATACTTGTTCAGTATTCTTTTGCTCTGGTTCAAAATATGGAGCTAGAAGCGCAAGACCAGGACAAAAACAAAACTCCTGCATAATGGAATTTAATACAGCTGCTGTCTGAAAATATAAAAAAACCTCCAGTTCTGAAAACTGATCATTGCATCAGACAGAGAAGTCAATAAGATGAGAGCCATGAGAGGAAAAAAATAAACAAACCTAGAATGCCAGAGAACTGGAAACATTGGAAAAGAAGTTTTCTTTCCCTTGTTGGATGAGAAGACTGATACAACTTTAATAGGAGGCAGGAGCCAGAATTTGAGATGGTTTATTAATGATTTCACTGGTTTCATTCTTCATCGTACACACTTCATCAAAGCCCTGAGATTTTTATGCAGATTCTCCACAGGAGTTGGTATTCAGGTTAGTGAAACCCCTCCGCTCCTGTGTTGTGGGTTTAATTTGGTTTCCATGCTCCCTCCGTCCTTCCTCAGTGCCTTTCAGGTCCATTTACACCAACAGTTTCTCTCAAACGCACCAATATGTCACCAGTTCAGGGTCAGATGATTATTTTGTCATAACAGTTCTGAACATTTAGGCCCTCGTTTTTTTTTGAAAAGGTCAATCATTTTTGACTGTTGGACAGATTCTAGATTGATGTGCAGCAACACTTGTTTGTCTAAGACCATGGCTTATGTCTTTCCCTCTTGTCATTACCTTCACACACACCTGAATGCTCCTTTCAGGGGTCGTCTCCACTTGCGGAGCCGGTTATAAGTTCACTACCGTTCCAAACCACCTGGGGGTGGTAGTGCACCACATTTGCCGCAAATAAGTACAAGAAGAAGTCTGCAAACTAGAGGTCTTCATGGGTCCATTTTCCATGGACCCGAACTCGAATCGACCTGTGAAAATTCGACCCAAAACCGACCCGACCTGAGCTATTATCATAAGTCAAGGAGTCCGAACACGAATGGACCTGCAATATTTGGACTCGGAACCAGGGGCGCCGCTAGGGATTTTGGGCCCCATGAAAAGAATCTTTACTGGGCCCCCCAACACAGCGGCGAAATTTGTTGATGCTATTTTTGATCATCATTAGGGGCCTCTCTGGGCCCCCCTCAGTCATGGGCCCCTATAATCCGTATCCTTTACCCCCCCTTTTCGGCGCCCCAGCTCGGAACCAACCTGACCCGAGTCTTTAGTTTCCGACCACGAACTGAACCGAGTTACCCGAATAGAACCGAGACAACACAGCCCATAGTTGCTCATGTTAAAGTTGTCTAGCGTTGAATAAAACTTGATTTTCTTACCTAAATGTTGTCTTCTTCTACCGGTTCAGTTGCTACATAGGCTACGTGATGTAAACAATAATAAATCCACGTCGTTATTTTCTTTGTGGATACAGATGCTATTGGTAGCAGCTGCTAACGCTAATAGCCTACACCGGTCAGGACGTGTCATGAATATGTTCTCTCATCCAGCGTTGTCATGTTGGTGATCCGTTGTGCTTTACAGCTGCCGGGCAAACCGCTAATAACACGCTACGGCAACACGATTGTTTCATGACAAACAAGCTACGTTGATTAATAATCATTTAACTGCTCCGAGTCCTGACATTAGCTGCCACCGCCAATATCTTTACTTCTCTCGAGTAAACACTGACCCAGCCTGTCAGAGAGCACCGACCGGACCCGAGACTAACTGTACCGATTACGACCACAGACCCAGAATCACGTCTTTTGAATGGACCCGAGACCCTGATTCGGGTCAGAACCTCGGGTTTTCAGCTTTTTTCAAAGACCTCTACTGCAAACACAAAGAAAAGAGCAGAAATCAAACTAGAAGGATGAGAAAAACATTTCATGTTTTCCGTTTGTATAATGCAGACTGGTGGCGCTGAATGAGACAAGACGACTCAATGACGTCCTCTCCTGTCCACAGCAAACCCAATCATCACCACGCCACACCCCCCCCCCCCCTCCCCCCATCCAGCAGTTTAGAGTACAGTACGTATACTACGACAGGTACGTGTCTCGGCCAAGTAGAAGTTCTTTTTTTTTTTTTTTTTATTTTACAGAGCCGTTCCTGGTAATAGAGACGCTGTCAACGCTGTAGGCCCGTGCAAAACTATTGGAAACGTACCAACGAAGATCGCCTGATCAGATGATTAAAAGAGGAATTACTAACTTTTGCAAAACCTTGTGTGTGTGTGTGTGTGTAACAAGTGAACCTTTAAAACTTTGTCTCAGAATTACATACAAGAACTCCTTTATCCATTTTCAACATCAGTCACAATCCCATTTAGTGAGATTATTCCAGCTGTCTCTGGGATATAATTGTATCAGATAATTGATTTTTAGTTGCGCGCACCCTCCGTTAATCCTAAGGTTTTATTTATAGGAAACAGCATCTTTGAGTCCATTGGATTTTGGTTTCTTTGTGTTCAAACAGGATAAAAATTCTGATCATTTTTGATCGGCCCATGATTTCTAATCATGTGACATCACTTTAATTATCGAGCGCTCCTGCTTCCTGGTCTCCTGCAGTCGGGTCCGGTTCCCCTGAGCCCGGACGCATGTGACATCATCATCATGTGCATTAATTGTTTCTGATTGCTATTCAGTCATTATTTATTTCTGTGCTCCTTCAAAAAACATGGACATGTCTACGTGCAAAACCGCAAAAAACCTTGAGCAAGCAGAAGCTGAAATAGTTTATTTACTTAAATCAAATCACAGTAACAAGTTTCTGTTGCACATGTTAATGGATGCCCTTCGAGCCGGGCTCCTTCCAGAACAGTCTTCCGGCGCTGACTGGCTTTCATCAGCCAGTGCATTAAGAGAACATTTGCTTTGGCCCCCTGGATGACAGATATACGGGCTGTTGACGCTCCAACAAAAGCGGAGCGGCTGAATGGACCACTGATGATATCTGCTGCGATCAGTTGAGGAGAAAACCCAGCTTCGCCACAGCGTCCGGTAACGCTGCGGAGACACGGCGTCTTGGCAATGAACGATAAGAATTTGACCGACATGGTAAAGAAACAACAAAAAAAACTGTTTAACTGCCAAACACAAATGCAGCACATCTGGTTTATCAGTTAAATGTGAGGAAACTAACTGGAGGGAAGCATGCTCACAGATTTACACATTAATGCCACGCGTTACACGCTAGTTGCATAATACGTTTTTAAAAATACAGAGTAAATTCATTTAAGCTGGTCTGACTTCAGTCCGCTTTAATCTTTCCCACCTGAAGTGGTAAATAACACGTCTGCCTTTGATGTCACAAAACCAGACTGTGTGTTTCTTTCTGCTCCAGTCTGCAACCGAACTGAACATTTGAGGGATAAACTGCTCAGCTGTTGCTTCAAAGAGCTCCAGAAGTTATTCAGTTTAATCCAGCACATCTTTATTTATACAGGACCGGCTCACCACACAAGTCATCTCAAGATGCTTTACACAGAAAAGAATAATACAAAGATGTAATATAGTCCAGTCAAAGACCCCTTATCTGCCTTATCTCTTCCAATTTGAATTAAAAACTCTGCGCATCGTATTTCTCTCTACGTTGATGTTGTACGCTACCTTTCAGACATCAACAATGCTGGAATAAATCTATATGAACGCCCCTCAATTCTCCCCCATCTACACCTGTTTTTCCTGCTTTATGACCAGTTCCATAGAACAAAAACCCTCGCTGAGGCTGCGTTCAGCCATTATGGTCCTCATCTGTGGACCAGCCTGCCAGAACCTCAGGACCACAGAGACTGTTGAGATTTATAAAAACGGACTCACCTTTTTAACCTGGCTTTCACCTGATTCCTTTTGCTCTTTTTTATTTCTTTTATTTTTATTAATCTGTAATGATTTAATTTAAGTCTTACATTTATTTTTGAGCCTTTGTGCATTTTATTACTATTAAACTTTTAAATTTCTACATTTTTGTACATTTTATCATTACTGTATCTAGTGTCTGTTTTTTTTTTTTTTTAAATCATTTTTCACTGTCTTTTAATCTTTAAGTTTTAAGCAGTGTTTCCTCATGGGGGCCCTCCATGTGTGGAGGTCGGGGGTACATTGTCTTGGAGATCCCTCAGGCCAAGAGGGCTGGGGCGTGTCTGCACAATGTGTAGGTCTACCCTGGTCTATCTGGGTTGAGGTGGTCTCTGGAACGGCGCCCCCTGTGGCTGCAGGCTGTGGCGCCTCCCATAGGTGGTATTTCCTCACCTGGATCCTCAGCGCCCTGCCATGTAACTAAACTATTTACTTTGTATTTGTTGTGTTCTTGTTTTATGTTTTATTTCATGAAGCACTTTGTGTTGCATGAAAAGTGTTATATAAATAACGTTTGATTTGAGTTCAGCGTTAGTATCCATCCATCCATCCATCATCTTTATCTGCTTAATCCTCTGCAGGGTCACGGGGATCTGCTGGACAAGGTTATTATCGTTAACGAAAACGAACGAAATAACGAAAAATAGAATTGAAAAAACATTTTCGTTAACTGAAATAAAATAAAAACGAGTTTAAAAAAAAAAGATAACTAACTGAAACTGTATTATGTGTTTATGAAACGAAATGAAATTAACTATTAAATATCAAGAACTTCATTTCCTTCATTTTCATATTTGTAATTTTTTTTCACATAAATGTTTGAAATCTATTAACTTCGCTGCACCGTACAACAACAACTGCAAAAAAAAAAAACAAAAAACTAAAGTGATCAGCAGCAATGGCTGCGAAAAAAGTTGGGAGAAAGCGGCACAGTCATATTTGGGATTTCTTTGACTATGACTGTGTTAACGATAAAAATAAGTGCCTTGTAGAAGTTGGTGATCCAATGTGTGGAATACTTCTCAAGGGAAAAAAAACCCCACGAATCTGAAAGTCCATTTGAAAAGCTCGCACAAGAAGGCTAACCAAGACTAGCTGGATAAGCTAGCCTAAGCTAGCCCCCTGGAAAGAGAAGCTACAGCTGCAGGCCAGTCAGCTTTGCGAAGGAATGGGAGAAAACAGCAACTATAATGGACTGTTTCCACGGAGACCAGATAGCTGCTGGTCAGTAAATACGCAGGAACACCACAAGAGGGAAGACGCATTGATAAATATGTTTATTGAGACCAGAATGTAAACACGACTATGTGACTCGATAGCCTTCAAAAAGTTCAGTGCTTCACTCGAACCAAAATTACAACCCTAATTTACAAAATAAAACTAAAACTAACACTGAAATTAATTAAAACTAAACTAAAACTAGGTATTTAAAAAAAATAAAAACTAGCAAAACTGCTCTAAAAACAAATCTAAACTAACTGAATTTGAAAAACTAAATCAAAACTTAAACTAATGGAAAATCCAAAACTATTATAACCCTGCTGCTGGAGTCTATCTCAGCTCTCTTCAGGTGAAAGGCAGGCGTCCACCTGGACAGGTCTCTAGTCCATCGCAGGGCCAGCATGTAGACGAACAACCATGCACACTTAACCTCATTCGTAAGCGTAACAAGAGGAATCTTGACCAGCTGTCCTCTTTACAAATTTACCTTTGCTGTAGGATCTCCACATTGAAAAAAAACAAACATTCTTTCTTGAGTTAACTTTTTTGAGTATATCCCCTGCACCACAGTATTTTAAACATATGGATAAGTGATGTAGGAACTTTAGACTGGGTGCCAAAAGATGTTAGATTTCCCTGGAAAAAACAACAAAAAAATTAAAAACTGCAGCATCCAAAACCTTCTGGTGGTCTAGTTCTATCAAACTAAAAGCCTTTTTTCAGGATGCTTTTCAACTATGATTCAAAAAGACATGGTTCGACCCTTCTTCTAAAAGTCCCATGTGAAGTCATCAAACAAGTACATCCTCTCAGATTACAAGATCTACCAGCTGCTGGCACCACAAACAGGAGCTCAGAGCTTTGATTGGGACTCGTTCTAATGCTCTCTCCATGAGTTTAAAAAGTCCTGCAAATTTCTTCGCTGTCACGGCCAATTTCACAGATCTGGTCCTACGTGGCACAACAATCGCCTCTCAGCAGGCTCTAAACCTGTTTTTTCTCCCCTGGTCAGATAAAAATGTTCATGCTCTAAATGATATCTTTAATTTCAGATGGATTATGTTTCCTACAGCGCCTTTGTATTTCAGAAGTTCAGAAGTTCCACTGGCGCTAATGTAAACTAAGACTTTGTGGCGGGACATTAATTGGACTGGGGTTTCCATGGGCGAGCGTCACGTCAACCGAGTCACGAGCCAGGCGAAATGTCTTCCGTGGAGAGTCTTGGCTTGGCAGATGCCACGAGGAGGCGACGAGCCTTACCGCAATGTGCCAACTGTGAAGTTTGGTAGAGGAAAGATGACGCTATTGGGCTGTTTTTCCAGCGTCAGGCTCCTTATCTCAAGAGAAGGACGATCTTAACGGTTCAGCATACCGAGACATTTTGGACAAGGGACTGGAACAGATTGCGAGCAAGGCCCTTCCCATCCAACATCAGTGTCTGACCTCATAAATACTTGGCAGAACGAATGGGCGCATAATCTCACCGAACACTCCAAACTCTTGTGGAAAGCCTTTCCAAGGAGAATGGAAGATGTCAAAGCCGCAAAACGGAGACCAACTCGATATTAAAGCATATTAATTTGGAGAAAATGTAATTTCAGTCCCTGTTGGCGTAATGTTCGGGAGTCTGACTCTTTCTGTCCATACGGCGTTGGCTCTACGGCGGGGGGGTACATATGTGTTTGGAAGTGCCCACTTATTTCTAGAAACGTCTGGACTGGCCGATATTCCCTCGTCTTCAGGGTTCATTTTAGCAGATGAATCCAGTATGAGGCTGGAGATGTTAATGGGAGCACTGGTTGCCTCCAAAAACACAATTTTAACAGGATGGTTTCAACCACAAATTGACCTCTCAACTATGTGGTGGTTATATTTAATTTTTGTCATCTTACTATGGCATTGCTGATTGTTAATGTTTGTTTGAAATTGAAATGTGGTTTGGGGGAACTTTTATGGGACTTTAACAATCTATGTCCTCATAATCTGGATATGAAATTACAACTAAAATTTAGGATAAGACCTCAAAAACCAGATCAATTTTAAGGGTAATCATGGAACATTAGAGAAGGGGTAAGTTAAATATGTTTTATTTCTTCCTACCCCTTTTCAGACATGTTAAAACAGATATGTGTTTTTTTCATGTGTTTTAGGGGGAATATGTCCATTTAATATTTAGATTTATTTACAAGAGGTTCTATATGTTTCAAGATTATAGTTATGCACATGTTTCAGTGTATATTAATTTATGCATCATTATATATTTCATTTTATAAATATATTATATTTACTTTCAGATACATAGATTCATGATAGCTATAAAATTGTCTATGCTTTAAAAGATTGTTTTGACATGTCTGGAATGAATCAATAAAATGAAAATGAAATGAAATAATTAGACAGAACAGCATGTTTAGTGTTTTTTTTTTTTTTCCAGCCATCCGGGAGACAAAACTCTCCTCCACTTCCACAGGAGCTTCAAGGTCACGTCCAATGTAAAAGAGCAGCAACCCTAAACACTACTTTTATTTTTATTTTTTTGGTATTTTCCTGTCTGTTGTAACTCCCCATTTGCTTAAATCCATTGTGCTACGTTATTCTGGGGCCGTTGAGCATCTGCTGATTGCTGTGCAGCCTGTCTTGCATGCAATGGAATTTAAACTTCACTAAAATCTAGAAAATGTCAATTTATAGACGTGTGTGACAACTGATACTACGTATAATATACATAACATTGTGTAGAAAAATAAATGGACCTGTTTCCCTTCTTTACCTTGGCAGAAGAGAAACACTTACGGTTCTTGGCAGGTTTCATATTCTCTGGAGTCGGGAAGATCAGGGCCTCTTTCGCCCGTCAGATTTTTTCATTCGTATTTTTCTGACCGTAAGATTTGTTCGCTGTATCTTTCTCTCTTCTCCACATGAACTGTCTAAATAAAAATGTCTTATCATTTCCTCTCACAGTGAAGCTTTTTATAACATCGGAGCTCCGTGACGTCGAAGCTCGAATAAACGTGACTCACTTTGTTTTCCTTTCTTTTCCTTTCCACCATTAAAGATTCCTCGAGTGATTCTGAGTCCAAACTGCAGACAGACCGGCCCACAATCACAGCAGAAGATCCTCCTTTAGACACCAGATCGTATTACTATTATTATTTATATTATTATTTATCCAGCTGGAAACGCCGTCTCAATGGGCTGGACCAGAGAGATAAGGATGACTTAATCTGAGACGTTCACTAGATATAGAGTAGAAACACATGTCAACACAAGGGAATAAACTTTCTCCAAGTGCTTTTTTTTAATATTCCTAAAATGTCAGAAATAGTTTTTATTTGTTTATAGACATAAGGGCCTCCCTTCAGGACAACAATGAAAGATGATGATGTAATGCAGTGAGAAAAGGCATCTGCTATAAAACAACCATTAAAAAAAAAAAAAAAAAGCTAAGTTAGTTTGCAGACATGGGACAAAAATCCTAATTTCTGTAGACATATATCCTGTAGTGTAATGATATTAAACCGTCTGGTCGTAATGATCGTCGTAAAGTTTGTCAGAAAAGTGCTGAGAGTGCCACCTCAACATCTCTGAAGCATCGGCGTGGTCCCATCATGCAGTGGGGCTGCTCTGCTGCAGAACGGACGGGCTCACTGGGACACGGAACCAACTTCTAAATGAACCGGATAAAATATTGAAGCTTGTTTGTGATGGCGTCTTCCAAATGGACAATGAACCCAAGCATGCCTCCATGGGGGGGCAGTGAATGTTATGTTCCAGTAACGTCAGCATAATCAGAAAAACAATTTCTTAATAAGGAAAATCAAGAATACCCCCTCATGCCAGAAAATAACTTGTTAACTTGGTCATAATTTTGGTAGTTGCTAACTTGCTAATGACGAGCAAACAAAGGAACGCAGGAATTTACGTTACACCTTGAATCCAGCACAGCGTGTTGATCACAACAAACATGGCGGCGATGGTATGGAACTTTGTTAAAGTTTCAGAAGAAGATAGTTTGGTGGTATTTGTGATGAATCCTCCAAGTGAATTCCACGAGGAGGGAAGCACAAGCTTTAATACGTCAAACCTGATCAGCCAGCTACAGTATAACAATGGCTTCCATGGAGTTTTGAAATCATGCTAACGTGAGCTAATGCTAAAATGCGCAGGCCAGCAACTAGTCTCTCCTCTCCTCTCCTCTCCCTTATTCCTCTCATCTAAAGCTTCCATGTGATAAAAAAAAAAAATACTGAACCTCATTTATTTTAAATGTATTAATTTAAATGGAACCACAAGCCAAAATCCTTTTAAATGTAAATCTTTTTTAGAGTGTAATTCTGATTCATGTATTTCCATCAGTTCCAGGAGCCTTTATTTTTTTATATCAGTCAGTAATGAACCTTATTTAAGTTGATGTGAGATATCAAATATATTTGTTTGATAGCTTTACAAAAATCTTTGAGAGGCTTGACAATAGTTTTTCATTGGAAAAAATAAATATCTGTTCATTTAAAGAGTCAAAACTATTTTTGATTTTGTTCATAGTATCGGCTTGTGTTATCGGTATCGGCCTTTAAGAGCTGAAAGTTATCGATTATCGGTATCGGTTTTAAAAAACAGTTATCGTGCATCCAAAAAAATGTTTTTTACAATCTGGGTAGAATGCCAGTATTTGTATATTTGGGCCCATCTGAGACAGGAATGAGGCCCCACATTGGACTGTCGTTGATTCCATATAGCCGTCATCTGAGCTGTCCACTCACTTGGTTTGGCCTGAGTGGGACCCTGATAAGAGACGACTGTTTGGCCCGCCATCGTCCATGAACTTGAACCAACAGAAGCCGTGCACGAACCTCCATCTTTCAGACCGTCCGCACGGCTCCACGTTCAAATGTTGCAACTGCACCTGCAGACAGTGATTTATGGTTGCTTCCTTTGCTTTCTGACCTCCTGCGCGACTCATTCGTTTCTTGTCTGCACCTCAGTTAAAGGCTGCAGGAAATGAATATATTCAACAAACCCCGTCAAGTTAGGAAGCCAAACATCAAGCGCTTGCGTGGCCCCCGGCCTCGTCCCTAAAATGTTTCTTTTTTTTCCGTTTTCTCCAGCTTTGCTTAATTGGATGTCTGGGCAAACATAGCGGCAGCGTGATATTTTCTGAAGTGTTTTGCAGCGGAAAAAGATGAGAAACTGTACTAAAGAGCAAATTAGTAGAGGCAGACATGAAGAGTCTAATAAGTTTCATATCCACAGGTCACACTGATCAAAAGCAGAAACCAATAAAAGGCTGGTACTCTGCCTCATATAAGTCCGACCTGATCTTCTTCAAATGAGGCTGCTGACGTTCGTACTGGAGGGTTTCAGAAACGAGGTGCGTTTTCAGTCAAAGTGGTTCAAAGGACGAGGTTTTGGTGAAAATTAAAGCCGCACGGAACATTACCAAGGAAACCAGCGACTTCTTTTGTTAGCCTGTCTGTTAATGTGACCATCACAACTTTTTTTTTTTTTAAAGTATCAGGGCGGTTATTCAGTCGGCATGCTCCGTTTAATATCAGATTAACGGCGAGGATTACACGGGACGTCTAAAAGGAGGATTAATGCTCAGATCCCCGACTGAAAGACTGTCCTTTTCCTCATCGACTCAACTGCTTCTGTCAGTATTTTAGTCAACCAGTCTGTCACGAGTCACCCCCTAAACCCCAAATCTGCCACTCTTTTCAGATCCCCACTAGGTTTATGTCAGATATTCAAGCTGCAGAGTCGCTCGGATCAATATCCAGCCGGAGCCGTCCAGAAGGATTAAACACTAATGGCACTGAAGTGTCGAGGCCTTTGTGTTGAAACCCAATTAACCTGATCGGATGACGGTTGTTCAGATTTCAGTGTTACATTAAGAATTACATAACCGCAATTACTTGCACTTTACTTTTACATATCACGCAGTTTATTTTTCATCTCGCACCATTTGGACCATTTGGAAGATGAAAGGAAGAGGTTCTAAGTGAGAGTATTTACAAGTGAGTTTTTAAGTGGGTTGTTGCAGCTGCAGGGATGCAATTTTTACGTGAGTTGAGGGCTTAAAGTAAAAAAAAAAATCCTAAGCCTGAACTTTTTCCTGGGGGTGCAGTGGATCCAACGCATACACATTTTAATCAATTTGGAAAACAACATTTTGGCATTGTGCGTGATAATGTACAAGATGACCTTCAATTTAAATGTGAATTTTAGGAAAGGTATGGTTATTACATTTTAAGTGAAAACATGTGAAACTCAAGCCAATTAATATGATTCACTTAACAACCATTTAATGCAGTCAAGGGCAATTCGTACAAAGAAAATGCAACTTTTCTATCATTTTTGTTCAAAACAATGTTAATTAAGTTTAGGAATTACACCCCATTTGGTCTTAACTCGTCTCCTCTTTAACATATTTGCAGAGGCAGTTTTTTTATTAGATGTTATTCCTCTGGATGCATCGTCCTCGAAAAAGTGAACCATTACATTCAGTATTTTTTCCATGTTGTGGGTGGTTGTTTCATCAACATTCAGAGAAAACCTACATCCTTTGAGCTGATCAGACAGACAGGGCAAGTTTATTTGTAGAGCACAAGACAATTCAAGGTGCTTTACATAAAACACAGACGTTTCTTGAACTCTGGTGCTGTCGTATGTTCATATAACTGGCATGCTGATTGGAAACGGGCAGTTTTTTAAAGCGTTTTTATCAACTGCTACTTTTTTTTTTTTTTTTACACAGATGTATGAGTGGTAAATGATAAATAATGTTCCGCAATAAACGAGCACAAACATATTTTCAGGTCACAAATAGATGAGTCACCGGGCCGCTACAACCTGTGGCTGTTGCTCTGGTTAACGGTTTGTGTGTTGGAGCCTGTGGACTGCTGCTTTATCCCCGACGTCTCCTTTGTGAAGCTGAAGAGCTTTTTTACCGCTAGCTGCATAGACTAGCTTGTTGGAGCACAACACTCAAAAACAGGAACCAGGCTAGCACTTAGCTTCTGGCACCCAAACGGCTAACCGTCTCCACCCTTGTCCTCTATCCTGCCCAGAGACACTTGTTGCCTCCATTCAAACAACCACCGGCTCACCTCGGATGCTGCGTTCAAGACCACTCAGATAATGTGTTTGTGTTCGTTTTTTCCTGAATCATAGTCAAATGGCGGAGATCGGTGCCGGAATACTTTAAACCCTGTGAGGTTACATTAAAATGCTAAAAGACTTCTGACGTCAGTCTCCTGCTTTTAATTGAAGTGCAGTTCCCTGAATAACCACTAGGGCTCCAAAAGTGAACTGAGCTCCGCTGGCGTTTAAAATGTCCAGTTTTACGTAAGAAGTAAACATTTTACAGCCTGGGACGAAATAAATGATGAAAGGGGGGTGGGAAGGGGCGGGGGAGGTTTGGTCTCCATTCACATCCATTACAACAACACAGGGGGTGAATTTTAATGCACCTCCATCAGGTAAAATTATATAAAGCCACAAATCTATGAATAATTAGGGGCATTGTTTCTTTAGTGACGGCTTCATTGTGGGCTAAGGTGTTAAGCTGTCATCAATATAGTTACTTAGCACCTGGCATTTTTAGTGAACCTAAACATAGCAGAATTACTCCTATTCTGAAGATAATGACTTTAAGCTATGTTAGAAATACTGATAAACCACTGAAGCCAGCTTTGGGTTGTTCTGGAAGGATCCAGAACTCATAACGGCTAGCTCCTCCAGCCGTGCCACCCTCCACCGTCGCAAACTACCTAACCAGACTGCTAGTCAGCTGTCGGCGAAACTCCGCCGGGCCTCGTTTTCAAATATCAGAAATGGGGATGGGATGAACAGATTTGATTGGAATAAGTGCGGTGAGTGAAGTCTGGTTTGCTTGATCCAACCAGTTGTTGATCCCACGTTCAGCTCTTTTTTATCTTTTTTGTTGCATTAATCAGGTTTGGTGGAGTCACCCAGAGTACCAAAAAAAGGCTTCAAACCTTGTCTTTCAGTGATGTTGGAGAGGGTTTAAGCAGTTCTTCTTTTACAGTCTTGTATTGTGCTTGAGGCGTTCCTGGAAAGTTACTGAAAAAGTTACTGAAAGCCTCTACAACTTTTTTCATGTCCTTGGAAAGACACTTCCACTAGACTTTATTCCTGTCTTTATATTAATTGCTGTATTAATATTTAATTTAGCTTTAAAATGAATGATGGGGGGGGCAGTCCCTAAATCTATAAATTCTAAAAGGTTTATTTATTTTACCAGAAACCCAGCCAAGGGTTTGATTGATGGGACCATTATTGTTATTTTGACTGCACATTCAGAAAAAAAAAATCTCCATGATGGATGTGTCTCGACCTTCACTTGGAGGGAGTTTTTGTCTTGACGGCCTCAGGGAAAAGTCGTCTTGCATAGCAGGAGCTCGCCGTCAGATGTTTGTAAAGAATTGGTGAAATGTCTGGAATGCAGATGTAGAAAGTAGGAAGAGGCGGTGTATGAAGGACAGATGTGAACGTGTTTGGGATTTACTGAAGCACAGCTTTTGTGTCCCATCGTCCAGATGTTTAACTGCCCTTTCAGATGCGGCAGTTTGTCTTCAGTGTACAAATAAGTTGAACTACGGGTGTATGATAATTATCGGGCTGATGATTATTGGGCCAATGATTGGGTCGATAACAGGAAATTATGATGTCATTCGATATCATGACGAATAGCCCCGATAACATATATGTTTTTGTCAACACGGCAGTGTCTCGCTTCCACTGAGACCTGAATAACCAGGAGTCAATGTTATGTTCAAGTGACGTCGGCATAATCAGAAAAACGATTTCTCAATAAGGAAAATCAAGAATAACCCCCCTCATGCCAGAAAACAACTCAGTCATAATTTTGGTAGTTATTGACTAGAGTTGCTATTTGCAGTATTTTCCCACATGTTACACATAAAACGTAGAAAAAATAAAAAAGGCAGAAAGAACGACTAGCAAACGAGGGAATGGGGGAATTTACGTTACACCACGAGTGCACCCTGCAGCACAGCGTGCTGATGAAAACAAACAGCATGGTGGCGATTGAATGGAACTTCGCTAAAGTTTTTGAAGAAGATAGTTCGATAGTTGATTTCACAATTCCACAATTCACAGGATTTAATACGTCAAACCTGATCAGCCATCTGAAACATAACCATCACTTTTGAAAGTTTTGAAAGTTTCGAAATTGCACTAACGTGAGCTAACGCTAACGTGAGCTAATGCTAACATGAGCTAACGCTTACATGAGCAAGCCAGCAACAGAGAATTCACCGGGACTTACACACATCAACGAGGCTTTTGAAAAATCCAAGATATTTGCCAAAGATGACCCACGGGCAAAGGTGAAATGGGTAGAAGCTAGAAATGTTTGAATCTAACTTGTGTCAGTGCATCAATTTTCTATGTATATTTATCTTTTTGTAAACTTTTGAGATGCATTTTTTCAGCTAGTAATTCTGATGCATGTATTTCCATCAGTTCAAGGAGCCTTTATTTTTTTATATCAGTCAGTAATCCACCTTATTTAAGTTGATGTGAGATATCAAATAGGTTTGTTTGATAGCTTTATGAAAATATTTGAGGCTTGCTAATAGTTTTTCATTGGAAAAAATAAATATCTGTTCATTTAAAGAGTCAAAACTGTTTCTGATTTTGTTCATAGTATTGATATAATGATCTTAGGTATATATGTCAGTGTTATCGGTTATCGATATCTGTTTTAACAAAACAGTTATCCTCCATCCCTAGGTTGAACTGCAAATCAGGTGTTAATCTAGTTTAACTTGAGAGTTTTTCTGTAGCAACATGTGTGAAATGTACGTTCTCTAAGAAAATGGCAAACCTGGTATTAATACATTAAAATGCATTTTGGGAGTGCAAAACATTCAAAAAGAAACTGGGAGAGCAACGCTTTTATGAGTTTGTAGGGTTGCATTTCCTCCTCCTTTCCAACAGGAAAGCAGAAACGCTTGTGACTCACTGAGAGCCGTCATGAAACAACACAGCAAGAGCTCACTGTAGCAAACTCCAGATAGATACAGGAACTCCGTCAAAATACTCATCCCATTCTTCTAACTGAGGCCTCCGTATCTTCTGTCTTTCTCATCCTTCTGACTGTGAAACGTTCAGGAGGACTTGTGGATCCAGGAATACAGACCACAACTGAATACAGACCACATCTATTTCAGCATCAAGTGCAAAACCACATGGTGGCGCTTGAGTAAGCCGACACCTCTTGTATCACTTAGAAAAACCCTCCCAAAGGTGACCGGTGCAGGAGCCACTACAGCCGCAGAGAGAACTGGAACGATCTGGAAAAGGAGTATAAGGTGTAGTTAAAATATTTGCGGTACATGTGTACGGCCTCACAGTTTCCGCTGGATTCATGTCGGTCTGTGAAACCCAGACCACTTGGCGTTCCACCGGATGGCTTCCACCCTGTTTTCCTGCAGGAGTTGGGAAAACCACGGCAGCCACTTCCTCGTATTATACTGCAAGAGTAAAACTTGAGTCGGGACATTTTTAATGACGCATCTAACTGGGGCCAAACTTTTTTTTTTTTGTTCATTAAATTTATTAATTTGTTTTCTAGATTGACTTTAACAGTTTTTTTTTAATCAGATATAAATACCCATTTTGGATTTGTACCGGTGATCTACCTGTCCGAATATAGCAATAAATGTTTTTTACAAAATAAAAAAAAAAAAAAAAAAAACTTAGCTTGTTAAAACGACGCATTATTAACAAATGCCCTTTATTGCAGAGAATCAATCTCCTTTGCTGTCTTCTTCTGTTATTTACTGGCAGCTGGAAAACTGAAGTGATGCACTACCGCCACCAAGTGGTGTGGAGTGATAGTCTGTTTACTCGATGGATCCTATCGGGTCCGTCACTGTTAATCCTAACTTTTACGCCACATTCCCGTTAATGAAAACCTGCCTTAGCTGTCTCTTTGTACTGTGGTGGTTCACTAAATCAGTGGTCCCCAACCTCCAGGCCGCGGACCGGTACCAGGCCGTGGATCAATTGGTACTGGGCCGCACAAGAAAAAAATTAGCTAAAGTTTTATTCATTATATGAGTCTCAACAGGCTTTTTATTTTGAAGAATCTTTTATTTTAAAAAATCACCAGATTCTCTCGGTTACATCTCGGTCACTTGAGCGCCAAAATTTAACCCAGCTAGCAAAAAAAGTAAGAATGAGACATCTTTGGAAAATTTCTTTAAAATATGGATCTATCACGACAGGTGATTCCCACGTACAAAGCCCACTCTGCGTTGGTTTTTTGTTTATTTTTGCTATTTATTTAATGGATCCAGAGGATGTTAGCAGAGACTTGGATGTTATACTCATGTTATGTTATTGACGTAATGTAAGCCCCCCCCCCCCCCCCCCCCCCCGTCTGCAAAATTGTGAAGTATTGACCTGTCCGCAGTTACGTAAAGGTTGGGGACCCCTGCACTAAATAACTAAATATATTTGTCACCGCATCAAGATGCGAACCAGTCTAATAAACGATTTGACCACTACATTTAGGAAAAGGAAGCTCCTTTGGCCTCTTGTCTGCTTTATTAAAAAAAATAATAAAAATGGTCCCTCAGCATGGAAGCGAACTGAAAATTGCAGTGGATGGACATGTTTTAATGCGTTTAGTCTGTTTTGTGAATGTTGTCCAATAGGCTGCATAAATCAGCCTTTTTAATATACAGTCATGGAAAAAATGATTAGACCACCCTTGTTTTCTTCAGTTACTTGTTCATTTTAATGCCTGGTACAACTAAAGGTACATTTGTTTGGACAAACATAACGATAACCACAAAGATTGCTCATAAGAGTTTTATTTAAGAGCTGATATCTTACCATTTTCCATGGTTTTCTTGATTATAACAAATTATCACTTAAGTTTTTACATCAATAGCTATGGCGTTGTACTGCCAAAAACACTGCTTTTATGCATTCAGTGTTTTCTTTTCTGTCTGTTTTAGTCACATGATGACGTTTAGTGGTACCAGGTATTAAAATGAACAAGAAAGTGAAGGAAAAATGGTGGTCTAATAATTTTTTCCATGACTGTATGTGTTGAAACTGAATTTTTATAAACCGGTGTTGACATTTTTAAACATTTGTAAACATTGTTGGGTTTCTCGGTATCGCCAGCTGGCGTTCCTGGATCCCTCTGAAAACAGCAGGGTGTAAATTCTGTTTATAGTGTCGTTCATAAATAGTGGTCAGTATTTTTAAAAACGCCATTTGGCAAAGTGATGATTGTTCATAAACATCAACTGTTGTTTATGGCAGCCGCTATGAAGGCAGACCGCCGATAAACGAGATAAATCCTTTTGGGTTCTCTACAGAAATACGAAATTAAAGAGTGGTTTAAAGCACATTAGAAGAGGCTTAATGATGCAATGAGAGCGACCAATCAATGCTCAGAACCAGTTCAACCAGGTCTGAAAGGAGTCACTCATTCAGGTTAACCTTCTTCCAAATTAAAATCCATCCATCAAAGGCGCCGCCTGATAATTCACTATAAGGACATCCAGCTTGAGACAAAAGAGTGAGTGAAAGATACCTGATGCCATGTCATTTCATTTCCATCTCCCCACGGAAACACTCCTGCAAATGGAAATCACTTGAGAAGAGCTTTGGTAGAAATGAATGACGGTGCCCACGGAGCCAACACCTGGCAGAATCAGAACAGAGGAGGACAAAAAGTGTAAGAGTTTCTGATAATGAGCACGTAAATGAGCACGGTTACCCTGGAATGAGTGAACCCTCGATGAGGAATGAACTGACTTAACCTGTTGTCCGTTTATTAGGGCAGATAACAATTTGAAAAGAAGTATAAATGAAGAGTTTTTCTGGAAATGGAAATGTCAGTTTTTATATTTTCAATTTGTTCATTCATTTGAGCCTTTAACTGGCACTATTGGAAAGGAAATGATTGTCAGCGCCTTCAGCGGACAGATTATTGTATTTGGCTAACACACGCATGCATCACGCAGCTGATGACCTCTTGTTCCTCCTCAGCTGAACCTCGTCAGGCCTGATTAGAGATGATCAATAAAGGGCTGCTGCAGCTGCCACCTGTGTTTCACTGGTGATGCTGTTTTTACTGTGATGTCTCATCAGTTAGGATGAGGGTTGTTTTTGTTCTGTTGGGTACAGTTGACACCTACAATAAGTCGGTTCAGTCAACTCTGAGCATGTTGAGGGCCAATTAACATGACTATGAAACTTCAAAAACATTGCAGAATGTGCAGTTTAAATATTTTATTCAAAAAATAAAAAGGAAGTCAGGTCGCTTTTCTGACAACTTTGCTTTAATCACTAAACCTGAACACAGGGAAACTGAGTTTCTACGTAACTCTCTTTCTGAAATGAACCGCAGATCATCAAAACCACAATAATGACGAGGGAGAAAGATCAACATGTTGGAAATCAAGCAACAAGCCCTGCTAAAAGCTCATGAAGATTTAAAAAAAAAAAACAACTTTAAAATGGGAGGAGCAGAACATCAAAAGCCACCACTGCATTTGTCAGGAAAGTGGCTTTGCAAAAAATTACTGACTAAATAGATGAACACGTCATCCACATGAATAACTCAATTCCTTTCTGAAACACTAAACTGTTAGGATCCGTCTACTCCAACTTAATATTTGAGATGAACCTCTTTTATACAAATAAAATGAAATGGTGGTGGGGGGCAATTAAAGCAACAAGTGCGAAAGAAAGAAAGAAAGAAAGAAAGAAAGAAAGAAAGAAAGAAAGAAAGAAAGAAAGAAAGAAAGAAAGAAAGAAAGAAAGAAAGAAAGAAAGAAAGAAAGAAAGAAAGAAAGAAAGAAAGAAACTACCGGTCAAAAGTTTTAGAACACTTCCAGTTTCTATAGTAATTTACAGTACATAGCTTAATGTCTCAATGTAATCTGAAATTAATGTATAGAACAAATAAACAATTAGATATTTGAAAAAAGATATCATGAAATCTCTTTTACAAAAATTTAACCACAATCTTTGAGTCATCAAAGTCGCCACTTTTTGCAGATATAACAGACAAACACACTTGTGTTAGTGGCTTTCTTTCTACAATGGAAATCTAATATTGTTGGGAAGGTTCTTCCCAACACTGTCAGAAGTTTCCAGAAATGTGTTGAACTTGCAGGTTGTTTTGCTTTCATCTTTCTCTCCAGTTCATCCCAAACCAGCTCAATGGGGTTCTGGTCTGGACACAGGGCTGCCATTACATCATTTGAAGCCGACCGTCTTGTTTTTTTCTTTTAAGGTCATTCTGACAGAACGGATGTACGTTTTGGATCATTATCTTGCTGTAAGATGAACCCCTAAGCGACTAGGCGTAGACCAGAGAAGGTACTGGATGGCTCTGTAAAATGCCGTTGTAGCCCTTTTGGTCCAGGGTGTCAGTCGCTCTGTACAAGTCACCAACTCTGGATCCAGCAATCTGTTGATTACTTAAGAGCTTTGTAAGTAATCAACAGAGGTTGGGACATCTGTGGGAATTGTTTGCATCAAATTTCAAGACTTAATTTACATCCATTGTTGCTTGATCACTGAAAAAGACCCCTCTTTTTTTTTATAACTCTGAAATTTGTTTTGGCAATCTAAACTTTTTTTCCACCTCTGGCAGTTTACTGCTTACCTTTGTACCATTAAAAGTTATTCACTGGACTCGACCCGCTTTAATTTAAATAAAAACAGGAAAAATAGGGGTGTTCTAAAACTTTTGACCAGTAGTGTATATATATATAGTCATGGAAAAAATTATCAGACCACCCTTGTTTTCTTCAGTTTCTTGTTCATTTTAATGCCTGGTACAACTAAAGGTACATTTGTTTGGACAAACATAAAGATAACCACAAAGATTGCTCATAAGAGTTTTATTTAAGAGCTGATATCTTACCATTTTCCATGGTTTTCTTGATTATAACCTAAATCACTTAAGTTTTTACATCAATAGCTATGGCGTTGTACTGCCAAAAACACTGCTTTTATGCATTCAGTGTTTTCTTTTCTGTCTGTTTTAGTCACATGATGACGTTTAGTGGTACCAGGTATTAAAATGAACAAGAAAGTGAAGAAAATATTTTGCTGGTCTAATAATTTTTCCATGACTGTATGTGTGTGTGTGTGTGTGTGTATGTATGTATGTATGTATGTATATATAGTATATATATATATATATATATATATATATATAATATATATATATATATATATATATATATATATATATATATATATATATATTAATATTGTGTGTGTGTGTGACGACCTGGGACTTTAAAGCATTAACTTTGATTAATTCCAAAGAAATGATGTATTTAAATGGCTTTCAAAAAAATTATTTAACCTTTTAGAGTGTGCACGCCTCTGCTAAGGATTTTTTAAAAATTCTGTTTTAGCCTCAGCTCTACATTACGCTGTCGTCTGCAGGGGAGCAGGCAGCTCCAACCAGGACAGTAAGAGGCTGAACATGGTCAGGAGGGCTCTGCTCCATCCTCCAGCTCTGCTCGGTTCTGGGCTGCTCGCTAAAGTCTTTGTGTAGCAGGCTGGTGAGAGGAGGGTGTTAGCCAAGCTCACATACATTATGGACAGTTCCTCTCACCGGTTGGCTGTGTCAGACAGTCGAGGCTCTGAGCAGCTCCTCCAGCAGCAGACGGATCGGTGCTGCTGCTGCTGGTCTTTCATTCCCACCGCTGTTAGACTGAACAACGCTACAGTTGAGTTGTGCAATAGCTTACTCTCTTTCATGCACACACTTCAGATTCTCATCTTATTATGTATACAGCCTGTTTTTTAGTTTATTATATTTTCACTTATTTTTATTGCTAAATTAGCAATTTGTTTTTGAACTTTATACTGTCTTGATAGCTGCTTTAACAAGTAAATTTACTGATCCCTCTGTGGTATCAATAAAGTTTGATGTGATCTTGCCTCTCGCCCCGTGGTAACGCTGATGCTAACACACTCCAGCCCGCTAGGTGGCGGTATTGCACTTAAAGTTAGACGTGAAGAAGCAGTGTTGCAGCTTATCGACTTTGTCATTATATTTAGCAAATATTCCAGCCTCTGTAGCGACTCTCTCTTTCAAAGCGACTAGCGACAAATCGGTGGAGGTTTCTGGTCTTTCAAACAGGGGAGGCTCAGAGTCAGAGAACATCATTAAAACGGGTCAATTTATTTATATGTAAATTCTGCCCTCCCCTTCCCTACGGTGAGTGTGATTTATTTACAGTGTAAGAACTGAAGTATTTCGCTGTAGAAATGCCAACAAATGGCCGCTGCTTGTCATTGGACTATGCACGCAAAATCTGTGATGGGACTGAAATCGTGCATGAGACATGACAGTATATATATCTAGTGCCTCTCCTGTGTCGTCCACCTGTCCGAACCCAGACAGCGGGACCCCCCCTGTGCAGGCCAGCCGCAGAGCTGTCCCGTCAGCCAGTCGTTCAGCCCGAGGAACCGCCGCCAGGGCGCTTCCGTGTGCCCGACCAGGGAGGAGATGTACAGGATGATCCAGTTCACGAGGTGAACCCAGGTCCACCGTCCTTCCCTCGAAGTATGCAAAGTTCCTAGTGATCCAGATGGAACATCTCGCCAATGCCAGAATCAAGTTCACCGCAGCAGGGTTGATCCCGGGCCGGCCTCCGACTCCAAACAGGAGCCCCCACCTTCACACCTGCTCCGATCCGAAGACCAGCCTACAGCTGTCCCGAAGAAGGCCACGGACTTTAAGCCGGAACGGTGCCCCCGGCAGGACAGTCCAAAAACAGGTGCTCCAGGTCCTCCAGCTCCCCCCGAGCACCACGCGCAGCCCCTCGACCGGTCCAGGCGGTTCAGGATCTGCGCTGTGTGGACGAGCCTGTGGCAGATCTTGAAGTCCAGGCTAAGACACTGGGGAGGCAGAAACAAACAGGTCATGGTGCTCCACAGACTCCCTGCCGGCTTCCACAACCGCTCTCGAAGCCACAGGTACGCCATACGGGTCGACATTTTAGCTGCGTTTAGTATTCGTACAGCCCTAGGATAAAAACTGTCCGTCGTTCTGTATCTTCTGCAGCTCAAACAGACTCAAAAAAAAAAAAAAAAATAGACGAGTGTGAGACGTGTCCCGGTGTAACTAGATCTCTTGATCTCCAAACTGGGGAGAAGGCATCCAATTGGGTCGTCCTTATGACCTTCTGGAAGGAATCCATGTGTCCTGCTGTGAAACCAAAGGGGGGCCTCAGGAGGCAGAGTCTCTGCTGGGCCGGTCCTGTTGACGCCGCGGGTCGGCTCCTGGAACTTCACATCAGGGAGCCGTTGTTTGGCTGATATGCCACATGCCAACGCAGGAGCTTTCCATCTGTATCTGGTAAACAAGGGTTCAAACAAATGAAGCTTTCTTAACATTTTCAGGAAAACATCAATGAGCCACCAGGCAGTGACATGATGAGAAACTGCTGGCTAACTACCTACTGTCATGCAGCACTTAACTCAAAACAGCACAGCGGACGATTACCGCGCTCAAATATCAGGTTCAGTTTTATGTGAAGGAATACCTGAATGCTTTTCAGACATGTCTTTACTGTCCGTAAAACCACCCAAAGTCACTTCGCGGTCATGTCCTGGTTGTCTCTGGTGACGACTGGGAATTATGGCACATCAGCAATGAAACTAGCTTACATAGCTACAGCGGACGATATAACAGAATAATGTTACTTGGATTAAATCTGATCAAATCTGTCCAAACATCCTCATCTCTAGTGTCATCACAGAGTTCAGTTGGGATCCGTCATCAGTCGCAGTTGCCTACTGGTTCATCTACCATCTATGGGTCCCATCTATCATCATTTTTAGAGCGCCCCCCAGTGGTTAGTCGAAGGAGCTGCAGCCAGATATCAAGCCAGATGTAGCATGTTGGAGTAAATTTGGGGCCAGTACTGTTTTAACAATCAGATCTGGCAACCTCCACGCCTACAGGGGGACCCCTTGAGCTGAAAAGGGGCAAAGTTTCCATCTTGCTGCTTTTTAAGGAGTTTGGAGCAGCTAAAAACAACAACTCTGAGTTTAATTTGAATTATTCAGGAGGAATTTATTAAAGTGAAGGTACGATGATTCTTAGAATATTTATTTATGGAAAGCACATTTATTCAGGAGCTATCAGTATAACGGCTCCATCTGGTTCTTTGGTAATGATCATCATCTCCTGCACAGCCCTGGATGGAGAGTTATTAAGGAAGTACTTATGAATGAAACATTAACTTTCAGCTAATCTCTTCCCTCAGTCTCCAAAGAAGCAATCCATATTCATTTGTCTCTACTGTAAAATGCTTTCAAAAAAGGAACATGAAATTGCATATCTAATTTAGGCATACAGTAGCTTGACTTTCCTGCCAACACCTTCATGCCTACGAGGTGAAATGAGTCTTGCAGTCATTCAGAAATTCCATTACTTTTTCCTCTTTTTCGCTGTGCATTTTTAATTTCTCGGCGCTGCGGGCGTCTGAGCAGCAGTTTCAGATTAAAGCCGGTGTTGTGAACACCGCGTGGGTGTCCTGAGAGAACCCAGACAGACAGTAGTCCAAATATAAAAACCGGAAGGTATCGCCTGAGCTAAAGGTTCATCTCACCGCTTTTGACAGGATGGGAAGAAACAAGGAGGAAGATGCCATGTTTGTCGGCACGGTATGACAGCTGGACATGAAATGGAGCAGCTGGTCTGCAGGAGAATATGCTGCTTTTTTTTTTTTTTTTTTGCTTTACTTAGACTTAAGATGACATATATTTCAGTGTTTGTGCGTAACACCATTACGAGTCACTGCAGGTGGTGGAAACGTGAATTCAGTGCCTCATGTGATACCCAGTTTCCTGAGAAATGCTACTTTTTTGTTTTTCCATTTTCTGTAGAATTTTCCGTGGCTGTTTAAGCTAACTGGTCTTGGCTTCATTTCGTAAAAGCATCACAGTCTCGGTTCTTTTCTTTCTAACCTCCTGTTCTGATTGATTTTATATATATATATATATATATATATATATATATATATGTGTATATATATCTATATATATATGTATATGTATATATATATAGTGTATATCTATGTGTGTATATATATATATATATATATATATATATATATATATATCTCTCTCTCTCTTCTTTTTTTTTTTTTTTTTTTTTTTCTTCGTTCGTTTCTGGGCCCTTTCTGTATTTAATTTCTGCCTCTCCCCACCTCTTCCTGTCTTCATTGATTGGTCCTCCTGCCGCAGTGAGTCGATATTATATCATCCTGTCCTTTCTCACTCCCCTGCTGCTGGTCCGTTGTCATTCTTTATGCCACGCTCCCCATGTTGCTTCTACTGTCTCCTGATCTCCTTCTCCATTTTGGTTTGGTTTTAGCTACATTTTCTGTTTTTATCAAGATAAGGGACGCTGCTCATAACTGCTGCTTTAAAGTCCTCCTCCTGCATCCCTGAGAAAAAGAAGACTGTTTTTAAAATCAGTCTTTTTCAAAAGGTCGTCCAAGTAAACGGTGTTTGGGAGATGTACCGTTTTCCTCTGTTTTCATGAACCAATGATGGTAAAATGGCAGCATGCTAAAGGTTTAAACTGAAACGTTTCTCCTCTAGTTCAGGCCGTATAATGACTGGACAGAGCTGCAGGTCACGGTGGTTGTTAAATATTCACCCCTTCATTAACATGTTACATGTACTCTCTGCTGCTGCTCCCCATGTTCCGCTAATGTGGCTCTCTGTCATGAAGTCTGCTTTCCTACAGCAAACCTCCCTCTTGAACGCCAAGAAACGTCAGCGCTCGCTGAGCTGCCAAGGACCCAGATTTGCATATCAATTTGCCACAGCTCCTGCTGATGGCAGAGGGAGGAAGCTGAGCTACGGACCGTCCGCACTGAGAACCGTAGCCATTATACAACCAACAATAAACCTTAACATTTTTAACTACAATAATCGTGCTATTCAACGTCTTCAGATTACACGTGGTTCTGTTCAGCAGGGATGATAAAGAGGCAAAAACGTTTGCAGTTAAGTGGGAACACAGAAATCAGGGACCATCAACTGCTCAGGTGACAATTGTCTAAGATGTTTCCTCTGGTGACGAACCCCCCATGAACCACTGCTGTTTTCAGCTCTCAAACATTTTACCTCCCATTTTTTTTAAATAAATCTTATTATGTTGTTTTTCAGTTTTCTTTTATTTCACCATGCTGTCCAAGGTGGATAATTCCTTCAGGGGTTTGTAAAGACCCCACAACTCCTAAAGGACACCGTTTTCTTTTTTTTTTGTTTGTGCTGGTGGCAGGTGAGGTGTTGAAACAGCGTGCCGCTACCGCTTATTGAAAACCTTGTGGTAAGTTAATGAAGTTAGCGCCTGTTATATTAAAACTGCATTTTGTGGCCTTATTGTATAATGCTGATTCATAAGTCTGTGACTTTTGTTCTGTTGAGAGCCATCGCTCCTGATTATCATTCTTGCTCCATCAAGTCACTAAGTTTTGACACGTAGGCATCTAAAGAACTTATCTCAAGGTCCTCATGTTTTTCATTTGATGTTTAAAGATGTGTTGACATGTTTAAGACATGTTTAATTGGCAGGTAAACAAGAAAAAGCTAAAACAGACATGGAGAACGGTAAAAATCTGTGAACTTTACAGTTCAGGTAGCAACTCAGGTAGAAATATTAACAATTCTGTCTGGAAAAAAAAAAAATTCTAGATTGCAACAAAAAACTTTCCTGGTCATTCCTCCATGTTCCATCAGATCTGCTCCATGTGTTCACTGTCCTGCTGTTCTCTAGCTGGTTACTGCAGTGCGGCTCCATCTAGTGGCACAGATGTGTAATAACAACAGAAAGTCCAGTCCTCCATTATAAAACAAATTCAGTCCTATGGTCTGTTTTTTTATTTCGTATTTTTGATCCAAGTCTAAAATTTGAAATAATAATTTAAAAAAAAACACGAAAAAGGTAATAAAATGTCTTTTTTTTTTTTTTTTCAATTTTTGATTGACAATTGAAAATGGAAAAGAATGAATGATACATGGATTGGTAAAGTTACTGAAATTTTGAACATTTTCATTTTAAAGTTCTCCCAGACGGAGGATTCAACAGAAACAAGGTTATTTATAACAACTGACAAGTTGAACTCCCCGTTAAAAGTTTCTCAGAAATTACTTGTTTTAATGTTCTGATTGTGCTGAGACACAATCATTTTGTTGGAGTTTGTTTGTTTGTTGACTTTTTTTAAAAAACAGGATGACATTAATGTCCTGGCAGTGGCAATGAGCTTTATTTTATTTTACATTTTTTAAGATGAGATTTACACTAAATATGTGTTACTGACAAGTGCTGATGTTAAAAGTGTTTGAACAACAAATGTTATGGCACTTTAGTTCGTATGGCAGCAGAACATTTAAATAAAAGTGCATTTTACACTACTTTTGAATTCATTATTTTTCCTTCTTTTAAGAGACTAAAAAAAAAAAAAGAGGGAGTTTTGTTTTGTTTGTGGTGCATGGGGGGGGGTGAGGGGTGATGGGAGGAGGCTTTGTGACTTTGGGGTGTGTGACGGCTTTTATTTTAATGTTTTAATTTTTATCCTTTTTTTTTTTTTTTAATGAAAAGCACTTTGTGTTGCCTGAGGGCATGAAAAGCGCTCTATAAATAAAGTTTGATTTGATTTTGCGTATACAATGCAATTAATCGTGATTAATCAGGGAAACAATGCGATTAATCACAATTAAAAATTTTAATCGTTGTCCAGCCCTAGTATATATACTTATAAATATAAATGACAGCACCTCTCACTGATCTGGCGGTAGATGAGTGGCTCATGGACGAGTCTGGACAACAGCCCTGGTGTTTCCTGTCATGCATAAACAACACGAGTCTTTTACTGAGTGTCCTGTCAACTCTTTTTTTTTTTTTTTGGCAGTTTCTTTCTATTTTTCTTCATTTCAGGTTACATAAGGATCATTTAATCATTGAAATAATATGAGAGTCAAAAAGACTGCATTTAGTTAACATCACCTCACAAAAGTCACTGCAGTTTACAACCGTACGGAAATCAGTGGGAAAAAAAAAACCTGCTTTGTCTCCTGAGGGCTTCCTCTCATGGAAGCAGAACAGTCGAATCTCCTGAGCGTTGGGACGGAGGTCAGACGGGACTCGACGAGTTGGTGCATTTTATTAGAATACGTAAAAGGTATTTACTGGCCTCACCGGAGAGCAGTTGGCACCCGTGTTGGCCGGAGCCTTGAGATAACCAGATCAATATTCTGATTCCTGAGCAGGTTTGTTTCCAGGAGTGTGCGTGCGTGCGTGCACGTGGAATGCTGCTGGTCTTCCAGAAGTAGAAAAGAGTTTTTTAAAAAGCTCTATTACAGCTGGAGATTTGCATTTATGAAACTGCTGGAACAAATAAGATCATCACCTCCACAGACCAAATAAGACTCTGAACTGTAAAATGTAAATTTGTGCTGCTCACCAGTAGAAACCCATTTTGACATGAATCTATATATATATTTTAACAGCCTACACTTTAGCTTCTGTTTAACTGCAGCCTCCACGCTGTTCACTTCATCGGCTTTTGAAAAACAGGCTTCCTTCAGTTGTCTGTCAGCGGTTTGTGCTGTGATCACCGTGGTTACTGCAGCAGCAGATGCGTTCTCCCTGAAATAGAGCAGCGGTTTTGCAACGACATCACAGATAAATTATTCCTATGGGAACCTGCGTTTCAGACGTTCAAGGCAAGTTTATCTGAAGAGCACAATTAGTGCTTTACAGATAATCATCAATAAATCAAATTTAAAAATGAGGAGGTGCAGATAAAATCCTTTCAGTTGTCAGATTCTCAGCTAAACAGAACTGTTTCACCCTGAAACATTGTCAGAGTTGAGGTCTGTCTCACATCGTCTGGAAGGCTGTTGCAGATTTTAGGAGCATAAAGCTGAAACGCAGCTTCACCTTGTTCAGTAGATCTGAACGATTTTATCGATTCTTCGATATATATCGATATCGAGTATCGATTTTTCAGCCGCGGGTATCGATATTCTAAACTTCTCTCAAAACGCCCGCGTCCCACCTTTAAAAGCTTGGAAGCAACAATTTGCACTGTTTAAATAAATGAAACTATTTTTCTCAACAAAACTTTTATTCATTTTGTCCAGCATTTGCAAGCTGCCTGTTAAAAAGGTTATTTGTATTTACTGTCGCTGTGAATTAAGTTTCCACCGCAGGACGGTAAAGTTAGTTTCATATACGACATTCGCTTGTTTTTTTCTCTTTAAACTTTAATAGCCTCCCAAAAACGGCACTGATTTCATCCAGGTTGGTATCATTTTGTAGATATAAGTATGCCAGACATTTCACAGGTGTCATCAACCCTCCAAGCTCAGTGGGTGTGGCTAAAACTCTAAGGAATGTCCTTCTGAGCACCTGACTGCTGCCGTGGAGTTTAGGGACTGTCAGCAAATTACTGCGGTCAAGCAGCAGCACTGACAAAATACCTAAACAAGCATGATGAATTAAACCCCCAAAAAGTACAGCAGCATTCGTGGACTTCCAGTTTTCAAACTAAAGGCTTAAAAAAAAAAAAAAAAAAAGTCTGACCCTTATGACAAAATGGGTATAGATAATGGATGGATGGATAAACAGAACATTTAAAAAATGAGATTAATGTGTGATTAATCATGAGTTAACTATGAAAGTCTTTTGATTGAATCGACTGACAGCTCTAATTCTTACATGTGGAGCATTTAAAAGTGATATTTTTGCTTATCAATCTAGGCCCATGTATTTAGGGCTTAAATTACACCAAGGTCTTTCATTTTTGCCTATGCCTAACCAAATGGAGGCCTCGCTGTCTAAACCTAATCAAACATTAAAAAAAACATGACATTAACTCCCTCCTCCTTGATATTTGGTTGGGAAACTAAATTCCTTTCAACATTTGCTTTTGCAACTTTCACACATGACAAAAAAAAACAAAAAACTAAACAAATATAAACATCTGCTTTGGCTCTTCGGAGTGAAAACACACAATCCTCATCCCCTGGTCAGTTCTCTGTGGCGTTAATCATCTTCAGCTTATAATTCCTTTTCTAATGCAATCCAACTATGTTTTCCATCACATCCATCTTCTGGAGCTTTTTGTCATGTCGCCCACAGATTCCAGCTGCTTTCCTCTCAATCAGTCCCTTAATTGAAGGAAAAGAGCCTGAAGGAAAATGAAAAGACGACCAGGGACGGGCTGGAGCATTTAAATGAGATTAACCCGTGGAGGCCGTGGGTACACGATTCAGACGGCTCCAAGGGATTTCAAACACGTTAAGAAGTCAAAAACCACATTTTTATTTGACACCTCTCGTCTTTTTATTTGCATAATGGCAGAAAGAAGAAGACGTGGCGGGAAGCGTGTCTTTAAACGGGCAGACGACTGAACGACCTTCGCTGGAATCTCAGTAATCCGTCTTAAAAGGAGGTGTTTGGAAAGGCTCCCCTTCAGAAAGGTTCCCGGTGGAACCACTGATGACAGAGGAGAAACCGCAGAGAAAGCACTTACCGTGTTTGCATTGAAACTTTAAAAGAAGTCTGGAGGATTTCAGGAGTGAATGCAGCACAAATAACTGCCAGGGTTTTGAAAGGACAAGCTGAAATTGTAAAAGTGTAATCTGTTATAAGAATATTTTCCCTCCCATGGCAGCAACGAGGCATTAGCAACTGTAGCGTCATTCGGTTTAGAGCTGCACTTCCTCATGCTGAACACCAGGGGGCATGTATCTGTATTTCACATGGACTGATGAGCGCCGTCTCTCGAGTTTAAAACCGTTGCTGTGCTCCGTCTGGACTGATTCAACTTTTGGTTGATAATAAATTCCAAATAAAGTTGACTCTACGTCTTTGAGAGTGCAGACGGACAACCAGTGTTTTTTTTTTTAATTCTAAATATGACAAACGACTGTCTCGCCACATCTGGCTGTGTCAGCGACTGCTGGGTGTGTGGAGCGAGTGTCTGGCGCTGCACCGACTCTTCTCGGGTCCAGGTACCTGCAGGGTTCTGCACATCTGTCAGCGTCGACGCACTGATGCAAAACAGAAAGTCCACGTTTCAGAACCCGTCCATTTTTATCTGGTTCGCATGTGAGGCCGAATTTCACCCGCCATCAAAAAAATGTATTAATACTTAATAATAACCATCATCCCGGGCAGTCTCACAGTTGATTCATCCACTTTTTAAAAATGAGTACATATATTAATATGTACTAGGAGTAATCCTGCGATACATATGTTTTAAATATGTCATCTCAGATATGTCTATGAATGTAGTTTTGCAGTGTGACAGCTGGATAAGAAATGATCTAATCAGGTGATAGGGCTGATCAAAAAAATGTCATAAAATGTCAGAAGTGATAAGACAGGGCTTCAGTCGTAACTATGACCTTCAATGACTGCAATTGATAAAAGGAACTAGAACTCATTAATATAAGCCACTTTCTTTATTTCAAATAAACCGTCCTTGTGAGATAACATTTTTTTTAATTAATTGATTTTTTCAGAGATCCTTACATGAATTGACATCTTGACAGGTTCTGTACGTCTCAAATCATTGATTTATTATCAATAAAGGGGGAGAAAAACCCCAAATGTATTATGCAACAGAATAAGCTGTGAACGTAAAGGCCGTCTTTACCCCATCAGTGAAATCAGGAGATTATCGGTAAGCGGTGAAATAAGCCAGGCTGCAGTCTCCTGTAATCTCCTCCAGATGTTGTATCCTGACACTCTGCGGATCAAAATGTTCCGCTGGCAGCGGCTGCCTTCTCACCATCACTTCAGTAAATCTGCTCCCTCTCTTCTGTCCTTGATGACATTTCTCTAAATCATACTGCAACCCCACAATAACATTTTATTCCACGTCGCGTGCCAGTGCACTTGATTTCATTTTTTTTCTGCCCACGGAGGAGCAGCCTGCAGACGCCACGAGTAAGCAGACACGTGCTTTGAATTTGTATTCGGAGGTGAGCAGAAAAAAAAATCCTGAATCATACGCGGGCAAACTCCGCAGTTAACGGGTTTATTGCAAACATTGTGAGACGCTCAAAAGAATTTAAAAGTAAATAGACGGGGGTTTGCTTTTTCTTTTTGAAAAGTATCCAGTTATTCACGCTACCATGGAGCGATTGAGGAATCCTCCATGTCAGTGATTCCCAAAGTGTGGGCCGCGGGCCCCCTGGTGGGCTGTCGTGGTACTGCAGGTGGGCCGTGAGAGGTCATTAAAGTTAAACAAATATGTATTAGATCCTCGTTTTTTAGGTTTTTACTTACTGTAAAATATTAACAACATGATTTAAAAAACATTAAGAAGTAATAATACAGACCAGTTAAGTGTTATACTACCTGTCATCTTTACTAAATATGACAAGTGTCACCTTATTTGTTGACATTAATATCAGAACATAGCTTCTAGTCCTGAATGTTGATCACAGTTGTAATTAAAGGTTCGGTGGGCCGTGGAGATTTTTCACATTTCAAATTGGGCCTTGGTATTCTGAAGTTTGGGAACGGCTGCTCCATGTAGTTTAATAAACACCCCGAGAGCGAGCGAGGCGCTGACCTGAGCCCGCTCGCTGCACACTACAAGCGCTCGTGTGCGTGCGTCCGTCTTTCTCGTCCCCTGGAAACGCTTGATTTCCTGTCATGGGTCCGTCCGTCTGAGGCAGCTGTAAATTAGAAAGTGCGCGTCACAGTGAAATTCATCCTCAAAGGGGATAAAGTGTAATAAATGGACATCCTATTAATCTCAGCAACATGTGAGCCCGTGGTGGAGTCGAGAGACGATGCAGAAGCTCAGCTGCTGTGAGTTAAGTGGTGTGAATCCCATTTGGGGAAACTTCATAAAATGTAACATATGGCAACAAATTTGCTTTGAATTCAGGACCACGGCGAGAAGCTTCACAACTGTGAAACTGACTTGAAAGTCCCTTTTTTAAGGGTTCCTTTAGTGAAATATTAATTAAGATATTAAATATCTTGGTAATATTTTTTTTTTTAATTCAGAGGGCCCCACATAGTTCGTATCCAAAAAGAAGCCTCATTCTTGATCTGTTTTAAGCAGAATCCAAGTGTCTGCACTCCCAGAAAATGTTAAAATTATCTATGAAATGAAATGGATGAGTGGTACATGCAGACAGCCATGCGTTTAGAGCAAACGGTCGACTAAACCGCTCTCCTCCTCCTGATTGAAGGGAAAGGGCCACTGTTGAATATCTGGACTCCCAGACAGCTGATTGTCTCAAACAGTTCAGTAAAGTCCTGTTTGAGTTTCTCAGATTGTCGCTTCATGACATTATTAGCTCCCAGATGCAGAATGAGGTTTTCCACAGATGAATGGTCTTCCATGATTTGTCTTTCACATCTGATAGCATGTCCTCGGGGAAGCACAGAACCTTTGTGCGTTTGCTACACACATTTCTCACGTCTTTCACACTAAAGTCACCAACAATCAGAGTCTGCGGCCCAGACTTTAGTTTTCTTTGGCCCTTTTTTCATTCTGACTTGTTTTTCCGGTCTTACTTTGTGTTGTTCAAGGATTTTATCCAGGTGATCAGATGGAGATCCAGATTCCTGCAGCAGTGGAGCAAATCTGTTCTGTAGCATCATGTCCGGCTGTGGAGGAGGAGATTTGTTGGTTTTACGGTTAACATCTGGCTGTGAGCGTGTGTTGTTGCGGACCAGAGGTGTTGAAGTAGCCCTGGACGGCAGGACTACTCGCGTCCATCTCAGCTGACTGGGCTTTGACTGTTACTTGTCCTCCCTTCTCTCTGCGAGATGATTTAGTCTTTGGTTTAGCACCAAGTGCTTTCCAGACAGGACTGATAGTGGGAGAGTTGTTACCTCTGTCCTCCTTTTTCTTCCTAGATATCTTTGTGCTAATTAGCTGAGTGTTAGCAGGCTCTTGTTCGTTATCGTTTGCCAATGTTAAAGTTGTTTCATCACCACGTAATCCATTTAC
Organism: Hirundichthys speculiger; assembly: GCA_018398805.1. Taxonomy (NCBI): domain Eukaryota; kingdom Metazoa; phylum Chordata; class Actinopteri; order Beloniformes; family Exocoetidae; genus Hirundichthys; species Hirundichthys speculiger. The sequence goes on along the minus strand of JAGFBZ010002199.1, from coordinate 45,492 downwards.
CTCCGCGTTCACTTCCAGCCGGTGAATCTTTGTTTCCAGCACGGTTATCTTCTGTAGGAGTTTGTGGTTGTCATCAGAAGAAAAGGGAGGCACTCTAAGGCTAATTAGCTTGAGCTTGTTAGCTGTAAGTTAGGATTTTGCTTCCTGTAGGCCACACTGATGAGGCACCCACAAGGTCAATTAAGTCTTGAAATATAGTGCTACCCAGTCAAATCTAGTAAGTCAGTCTTATCTTTAACAATAAGAGAATGCTTACTTGTTAAGCAAGAGCATGGCGTCCTGTTTCTTCTCATAGCTCTCGCCAAAAAGTAAAGCCAGCAAAGATTTACCCTCGTCCGGGCTCTTTTTTTTTTTTTTGGTCGCTCTTTTTCTCTTTCTTCTTTCCTCCAACCTCGTCTGCTTAATTTCTTCGATGCCACTGCCCAGATGAACGTAAAGAAGATGGTGAGCCAGCTAGCTCTGCATACCCAGGCAGAGGGATTGTGAGCCGTAGCGTTGTCCTTAAAAAAGGGATCCAAGATGGACCGCGTAATTACCCAGTGCACCTGCAGGCCAGCCAGGTGCAACGTATCAGTGGGACCAACCTCATTCACTGAAGTAACAGAAGTTACCGAAACAAACATCAGAAGGACTTTGAAGCTATACTTTAAAGGCAAAAAAGTTCTGCAGAGTCACTTTAAAGGTGTCATTCCATCACATTTTGCATTAATTTTGCGGTGGTCTCTGGTCTGAAATAATGCCCTGAGAGTTGGTTTCAACAAAAAATACTCTACGTTTGTCTTCATTCAAGCTGTTTTAGTTTGGTGACAACGAGTGCAGGGATAGTACGAGAGGACATTGATATTAATGATATGCAAACGCCTCGCCTCTGATTGGCTAACAGCACTGTGACGCTCCCTCTAGTAGGTTGTCCTTCAGTTGACTTAATAGAGATAAACGCAAATGCAAAAGTTGCAACTTAGCGACTTGTCGCTATTCTAGCGACTAACTTAATTTGTAAAAAAGCGACTAGCGACAAGTCTAGCGACTGGTGATTTTGAGCTCACGCGCACCCTGCTAGGTTGAATCTCTCTCTCTCTCTCTCTCTCTCTCTCTCTCTCTCTCTCTCTCTCTCTCTCTCTCTCTCTCTCTCTCTCTCTCTCTCTCTCCTCTCTGCCGGGCTCAGTGCACAGCTAGCGTGCAGTTAGGGCAGTTTCTGTGTGTGATTGGGCGCGTGTCGCCACATACACAGGCCAATGCACACAAAACCCCGCCCCCCCCTGCGCGAGACACTCGAGTACCCCCCCCCCCCCCCCCGTCCATCCGTCCGTCGCATCTAGTGATCTAGCGACTTCCGGACATACAGCAACTTTTCTCATTGGAGAGTTGGCAACAATGATAGCAAGACCCGTGATAAATGTCTTCAGAGATACAGACATATATATATATTTTTTTGATCCTGGCCAAAAAACTCTGTAAACACCAAGTTATCAAATTTTGAGTCGGAAGATTATAGATTAATCAAGCTAACGTTACTCTCTGGGTAAAAGTTACTGAGTCGTTCTGGACAACGTCACCATACCTGTAGCTTGTCCCAGTGTCACACATGTTATAGCCTGTTAATAAGTAGAATAACAGGCTGCTGAAACAACAACTGTAGTTTGAAAAAAAATAGTTTTTTACTTACAGCCTGTGCGCTGGTGGTCGATCGTTGTGATGGAACAGATCCAGCTTTTAAGCACAACTTATCCGCTACTGTCGGCACTGTAATTTGAATAGTCACTTTGATGATCAGAACACACAAGTAAAGTTGTGTTATACTTCGCTGGTGGTGTTCAGAAAATAAACTCCAACCATTTCTTCCGTAGATCCTCTTTCGTAGGCAAGACATGCAATTTAGATTTGTTACTGTTCAAACAGCACAGCAACAAACTTTCTCTGCCATGATTTTGAATTGTTAGCTTCAGAGAGCCTGCAGCCCGCAATGTTTTTCTGGGGGCGGGGTTACGAGCCACTGCATAGCTAATGTTCAATGTGATGTAGGCTGGTACGGCTTTTCCAATCTACTTATGTTTCCAGCTGTTTTCTATCACAGGCTGATACAGACTACAGGGGTAGAAGAGCCTTTTGAAGTTGAGCATGCAATTGCAACTTGAACTGACCGGTGGTAATAAAAAAACAAAAAAAAGAACAAGAGTTTACCGGTTTGTTTTGGAAGGAGACCCTTTTAAGGAAACTGACACCTCTGCAACATGAGCAAAAAAATCTCCATCCCAGAACACACAAGACTAAAATGAACCAATATAGCAAACATGTACAAGGCAGATCTTTTTTTTTAAATTTTATTTCCTGTTTAAACATCAAACGCTCCTTTTAAATATGCCACTTTCAATTAACGATGCCTTCCCGCCGTTCATTTAACGGTCTTGGCCAACAACAACACAACCTGAGATCTCAAGGGGGGAGGGAGTACAAAGACAATCGCTGAGGTCATCCTCAGTTTAGATTCCCTTTATATCCCACCAACTCTTTGTAGCTCCTGATCTGAAGAATGAATCCACTCACAGTTGATAAAACGGCTCTCTGTTGGTGACAGAGATTTCCTCTAAAAAAATAAAAAAAAGTGGGCGGCATTTTGAGTGTTGAGAAAAGCTGTAACAAGTTCAAATAAAAAGGAAGCGTCCACGCTTGTGAGCACGAACTGATGGCCGGAATCATCTACAAAGGCATTTAAGGATAATTACCCGTACCATTACGATGGTTCTGAAGATCCTGTTTGACCTGCTGTCAACCCCTCGCTTCTTAGCGCTCCCTGAGGATGTTTTAATCTACAAGAAATTGTTTCGGATTCTCTGGGGCAATTTTAGTTTAGCCCAGCTCTGTGGAATTTTGTTCTTTTTGTCTTGATAGTTCAGTTGATAAGTCGGACCTTCGGGACCAGCCGTTGGTTTCCTCCGACTCCATCGTTTGCGTCTCGTTCCTTCAGTAAAGCCTATAACAGATGCTGACAGAGTTGGCTGTGTTATAAACTTAAATGCACACCAGATAATGAACTTATTTTTTGTTCTTTGCTAATGTAAATGTGACCCAAGCATTACATGTCTGATGACACATGATGTTTTACTTTACCAATTTTTTTTTTGGAGTACAAATACCAACCCAATTGAGTCAAGCCCACATCCCAACCTTCAGACTCAGAACAACCCCTGATGCTCCATATCTGATACAAAACCGTGGTAAAAAAAAATAACCCAGATAGTTATTTTGAAACCAAGACTGTGCACTCTTTAGAGTATTTAGAGTATTTTGTCCATCTATTTTCTGTAGCTGCTTCATCTTAACTGTGATTTATGCTTCTATCTAGCAACTACACATTTAACCCACATTCAAGATGTACGTTGTAGTTGCTGTTTGTACTTCATCTCTGCTGTTGTTGTGTGTTTGCAGCCCTGTGTATTTAAACCACCAAACACTAGATGCTAATGTGGGTTTTCTGCAGCGATGTAGCCTCCTGTTTTTTAATTCCTTTATGTACATCGTTCATGACAACAGGGCACATCTTCTGTGAGTTGGAGATAATGGGTGTTAAGCAACAGTGACTCTTACTGACATCGCAGTAATCTGTCCATTTATCTCATTTTGAAAATGATGAAGAGAAAGTGGTAGCTGAGAATATGTCAGAGGAAATACAACACCTCCTGTAAATGACCTTGTTGATGTTTTCTTTATTGTCAGGTGGTTTAAAGGTTTTATTATTCTGCTGCAGTAGTGATGCAGTTTATGTTTTTATTTTGGAAGGCTTAGAGTAACGGGGTGACGTACATCGATTGTAACAATCTGTACCGCAGAAGTGGTACTCCAGTGTGAAGAAAGAATAAAAGAGTTCAAGATAACTCAAAAAGTTATGGATGGATTTTGATTAAACTTTTCAGGAGTTGTCGGAAATGTGAAAAGGAAGAACTGATTTCATTTTGGCTGTGATCCAGAAGAAATCCTGGATTCTGGATCACTTTCAAATTTTCGATAACATTGCGGTCAATGGGGCCAAAAATTTTGTTTCTCAATATCTCCGTTAATTATTGCCATAAACTCATGAAATTTGACTCAGGGATTGACAATGGGAACAACTATCAAATTTCAAAGGCTGATCCGGATCTGATCCAGAAGTCAGATTTTATCATGATCTGTAAATCGCTATATGGGGGAATTGTTGCACTTGGCGGAGGTCTGCGCTCTCCGAGTGCTTTTACGAGTTAGTTATATTTCACAGAGCATACTGGTTGCCATTAAGTTTAGAGGTTAGTTGTTTTTGATGCTTCCTAGTCAACACAGATTTACTTCAGTAAATTACTCATGCTTAATCAGTGATGTACAGGCAAAGGTTAATATGGTTCAATATTCATTTTATTTCATAAAATGTATGAAAGGCAATGTTTAAAGGTTTTTTAATAAATACACATGATAAATACATGGAAATAGCACTTGGGGTAAGGAAAGTCAAGGATAAAGGTTTGTAATAATTTGAGGTAAAGATTTCATGTATGGTTAAAGGCAACTTACTGTTTGAGTTACTAATGGTATTCCTTTTATTCTGTACATATTGTAGCTCTTGCAGTGTGTTCACAAGCAAGGCCGTTCAATAAAAGGATTGCGAACCATCAGTTTGAGAGTTTGTTTCACCCGGGATGCTACACCACCAAGCGGATCAATCATATTTGTTGTTGTCTGTGTCGAGCTGATGCGTACATTCATTTCAGGCTGCAGGGGAGGTCAGGGTGCAGCGTCCCAAACCACGACAGACATCATCAATTCAACGTAGAAGCATAAATCAGGATTTCTGGGGGATATCCCAGAGAAACCCCAGGCCAGCATGAGGAGAACATGAAAACTGCTGAGAGTCAAATTTTCCAGCTGTGAGGCAACCGTGAGAACCACCACGGCACTATGCTGACTTAAAAATTCACATATTTAGTAATTCTCCAAATAAACAGAGAAGCAAAAAAGACAAGGGGGGGGCATCTTTTTTGAACCCCAAAATTCAAAATATTGTTCTGGTATGATTTACATGTCTAACGTGGTTTACATTATTATTATTATTAGGCTATAACTATTCTTTTTGCTGCTTTGTACGTCAAACTGTATGTTTTTCACGGTTGTCCTGGGGGTGCGATTATTACAGTCTGCTCCTGCTCACAGAAATGTTAACTAAATGTAACATCTTACAGAGATGAATCCATATCTGAGTCCACGGGGAAATGCCTTTGAGCACGAGCTCGTATCAAACAGACAGTGGACATGTGTTCTGTGCTCTAATGAGTCTATGTTTCAGCCTGCGTTGGGGTTTAAAAAAAAATAAAAATGTTCATGGGTTTCTCTGAGCTGAAGATAAAAGAACCACAGGCTGCTTTCAGCTAAAGCACAAGTACAAAAGCCGACATCTGTGATGTAGAGTGGGGGGGGGGGTGCATCAGTGACCACAGTTCCTTTTTTGATGGAGAGGCTGAAACTGGGATCTTAAAAACACATATCACCATGAAAGTGACTTCTTTGTCTTGAAGTGTGCTGCAGAAATAACCACAGATCTCCCAGGAAGAGAAGCAAAGGGTCATCTGCTGCAGCTGGTGGCTTTTTCCTTCCTCGGAGGGATGAAAGGGTCTGAATCTACTGTTTCAAAGCGTGGACTAATATTTATTAACCCCCGGCTACGAGAGCAAAGCCCCCAGAAGACACATTTTCAGACGGAGGCTCCACAAACTCAACCACAAATTTAGAATTTGCTGCAAGTGGCATCACAATTTAAAAGCTTTTTTTAAAATTTGAGTATATGCACCTAGCTATATATATCTTAATCCAAACATGTATAACCATATATACCATATTACTTATATCAGTGGTGCGCAAACTGTGGTAGGCGTACCACCAGTGGTACATGAGCGCTCTCTGGTGCTACACGGGGGAACGTCAGGACTTTCCACATTTTCCCTTTTTTTTTAAATTAAATCGGAAACATACAGTACAATGCAATATAAATACGTTTCAAATGAAATTCAGGTAACAATGAATAATTACAATAAGGAATAAACATCTCTCCTTTGTGTTGAAAGCTAATTGAGAAGGCATAATATGGCTATATTTTAAAATTGGTCATCATGGTGGTCAGAGAGTGGTACGCAGTATTAAAAGTTTGAGAACCACTGACTTGTATAAATATCTATATTATTATTATTAATATATAGATATTTAAATATCATACATATGCTGTAATATTAACAAAATCAAGTATAAAACAGGCATAAGAGTCAGCCTCTTGAACACCGTATTTTGTACATTTTATATAAACCATGAATTTCTATATTTCATGTAATCTTTTGACTCGTTTATTTTAATTCTTTAGCTTTTAGTTATTGACCTGCACAATAACTGCTGTGGTACCATCATGCATGTGACAAATATGAATCTTTAAATGTCCATTAACAGAATATCACAGTGAGTTATTCTCTTTTCTTTATAGCAGACAGTATGAAGACATTTCATGTTTTTTTTTTTTTTCTCATCACCTGAATTTTATTTCTTAACACATTGCTGTAACAAACAAGAAGGTGATAGGTGGTAAATTTAAGGCCAATAATGAGGTCACAAAAATCTGTTTTATTCTTAATACAGTGGATTTCAACATCTACTTGTGATCATGTTTTGGTGCAAAAGAAGTATCCAAAGATGGGCAAAGAATCTCCAGTCTGCATGAGGAAATGATAGAAATGTTTGGAGCAATTGTTCTCAGAGAGAGACTGGAAGGGGTTTGCATATTTTTCCTTCTACGGTGCATAATATTATTAAACGATTCAAGGAGTCTGTCGGACTTTTAGTGCCTAACAGGCAAAGGTGCCAGCCTGAGCTGGATTTTTAAATTCCTTGGACCTTTGTCACCGTAACAAGACCTGTCAGTAATCAGCGACTGATATAAACCGTCGGCACAAGCTTTTGACTTTGGTACATTTGGTACATCCACTACAACATAAAGTTGTGTTTACAAATGCTCCTATAAGATCTCCTGAAAACTGGCTTTGCGTCAGCCTTGTTCAGAGGAGATGTCAACATCTCTGGGATCGGAGGCGTCTGGGAGGGAACGTTCCACTGCAGGCCGTAGTTATTAGTCTAGAGCACTGGTTCTCAACTGGTCCGGCTTCAGGACCCACCATCACCCTTAATGACAAGCCACGACCCAAATCAAGGAAAATTTCCAACTTCTCAAATTTATTGAACGAAAAGATCGTGCAGTTTGAATTGGAGATAGTAAAATAGAATATCACAGAATGCCAACACACAAAAATTGGTGAACCAAAAAGGTAAAAACCAAAATAGCATAACCAAAATAACTTCAAGTGGGAAATATTCCATTTGATGCTCAATTAGCTGCATTTTAATTAAATCCAAAACACTTCACTTCAGTAACTTCAGCCTTTTTTAACAGACTCAACATGCACAAACATGAAATAAAACAGTGCAACCACTGAGCAGTAGTTTCAAAAAGAACTCAAAATATATAGTTTTAGCTGAATAACCACTCACTGACCTTTGTCTTCAAGATAAGAAAATCCATATCTCATATATTCTTCATTGTATCTGTGTTTCACCTGCTCAACATATGTAAACAACTTTACAGGTCTTTTTCTATGGTGTAAACTGGCGAGTGTCAACACACATTACAGGGCATTATCGCCATCTACTGTTAAGGAGTATGAATGACACACTTTTTTTTTTTTTTTTTTAGCATTTCCTTCCCCAGGCAAAGGCCCACGATTTCCCCACTGAAAACGACCTGCTTTTGGGTCACGACCCACCAGTTGAGAACCACTGGTCTAGAGTCTAGTTGTTGCTCTGGACTTGTTTTCTTTGACTGGTTGTTTGGCTGTTCAGAGGCAGTTTTCTCCTCCTCCGTTGGTACCGCTCCCTGGAGATCAATGTTGAATGAAGAGGAATTGGGCTAATTCTTTCTATCAAAGACAAAAGGAATTAGAATATGAAAAGCCAGGCCAAGATTTGTTTTTCAGTAAAACAATACAAAACCACAACTGGAACACAACTAAAGAAGACAAGGGTTCAAGCTGAATTGGCCTGAAAACCCCAAAAACGGAAGTAAAGGAAAAAATGAAATGGAACAAGACAAAACATAAAATATATTGTTTTCATACCATATGCTGCAATATAAAATGCCTTTTTTTTCTTACAGTCCAAACACTTTCTGATTTTTGGATTATTTTGAGTGGGATTATTGTGGTGGAAGAACATACATGTTTAAGTCTGATTTTAGGCATCTTCAAGCAAGCAGAGTTGATTTCAGTCAGTCAGCTATCGCAGCATAGACCTCAAATCCTTTCCTGGTAATAAAAGATTTGAGTTTTGAGGTGTCTAAGCTCCAACGGCCATTTCTTAGGCCCACGGAGAGATATTGGTGGTGATGAATGTAACTTAATCCCCTTCCACAAAACCACAGCCCACAGGTGGAAGGTGGGATTTTTAAAGCCTCAGTCAGCTTGGACACCAGGAGGCACGTGAGAGACGAGCACCTCTTCCTCCTTTAAATGGACCTCTGAATGAGATGGAGTGATTTGAATAAAACCATGGAGGGGTGGAAGCCAGCGTGGAGCACTGCTGGAGACGCCTGTCTGAACCGGCTCCCCGAGGATCACCTCGTTTATGTGGCACATTTCACAGATAAAAATCACACTGTGCTTTACAGTGTGTCACAATAGTGTGTTTTATGGTTTGTGTCTCCCTGTTCATGCAGATTAAGTGATTAGGCAGGACCACCTGCCCAGCTCCTTTTCTGGCACGTTTTGTGTGAAAACCTTGGCGTCACTCGTAATTGTCGATGGAGGCGAGTTGGCTGAGAAAGAGGAAAAAAAAAGAAAAGTTTGGCAACAGGCTACATCTAAACACGATGCATGATTACCACTCGGGAGGGAAAATAAAAATCTGGGGAAAAAGGTCAATCAGCACTTAATGATGCATTGAATAAAAGCTAACGTAAAGCTGTAGATTAGACCGGGTTTGATGTATTATCAACTACTGGGGTGCAGAGAGGCGTTGAATACAGGCGGGTTTAGATGCTTTTATGGGCCGGTACTGCAAATTACTGAAGGCCCGGGGAGCTTCTGGTGTGAGATTGACCTTGTAGTTCTGAGAAAGCGAGACTGACAGTGATAAGGACAGTTGTGTGGAATGGACAGTATTCCTTTGACAGAGGCTAAATTGGACCAGGACTCTCCAGGCTCAGCCTCAGAACAAATGCTTTGTTGTGATGAAAAGCTTAACTCTGGACATCTTCTTATTAGGGCTGGGGAACGATTACAATTTTTTAATCGCGATTAATCGCATGATTTCTCTGATTAATCGCGATTAACTGCATGATTTCCCTGATTTATCGCAATTAACCGCATGATTTCCCTGATTTATCGCGATTAATCACACTGTCTATGCAAAATCAAATAATGAATTTAAAAGTAGGGTAACGTGCACATTTATTTAGTGCCATAACATTTGTTGTTCAAACACTTTTAAGATCAGCACTTGTCAGTAACACATATTTAGTGTTAATCTCATTTAAAAAAAAAACATAAGGTAAAATAATGCTTATTATGAAAAATGAAAAAAGTCTACCAACAAAATGCTGAGCCACAATCATAACATTAAAACGGGTCATTTCTGTTATCTCAGAAATGACCCGTTTTTAAACGGGGAGTTCAACGTGGCAGTGGTTACAAATAACCTCGTTTCTGACTTTAAAATAAAAATGTCCATGTAAAAGTTCTCTAACTTTACCGCTCTCCATGTCTGCTTTAGCTTTGCATGGTTTTTCCGCCAATTCTCTTCCGGTTCTGCGGCAGCCAGAAACAGACTTTTCAAAATAAAAGCATGTGAGCAACATGCGTTAATGCGCGATAGAATAAATGTCGGCGTTAATAAATGAATGAGTCAACGTGATAATAATACGTTATCTTGCCGAGCCCTACTTCATATATACCGTATTTGAACGGTGTTCTCAAACGTAAAGGCAAGTGTGTGTTTACAATCTCAATTGTCACATGGTCATACGAGACAGGTGGCCTGATTGCTGAGTGGGAGGTGGTTTGAAGAATTCAAATTGAATCTCCATCTTACACAAAATTTACTTACTGGTTGCATGACTTGAGCGCAAGATTTCAGTTGGGTTTCCTCCAACTGTTAAACTCACCATGTAGCTATCAGTACTGCATGTATGGCTAGTTTGTGGAAGTCATTATTTTAAATTACACGTAGGACTGGGTTTAAACAGGGACTATTATCTGCTATATTTTCCATTACGCTGACCCATGAGTCAAACTGCAGAACCTCCGGGTTATGGGCTGTGGTTGGTATTCAGTCGTTTCCATTTTGCAATTTGTGCCGCCAGACATAACTGCGTCCCACAAACTTGGCCTTTAGCACCTCACATTAGCACCTGAACAACAGAGACGGGCCCCACTGCTCGTCTCAGCTCTGTGATGATTTTATAGAACATTGAATGAGGGAGGAAATAAACGGCCGATGGATTTAACGGGCGTGTAGAAAGGCTGAATCACGGTGGCTAATGGACTGCGTTTATCCTCTAAGAACTTCACTGTTCAGGTCATATTAACCCATTCATAATAACATGCTGATTATTAGTCAGCCATTAGTCATGTGGTGCTACTGTCCGTCATCCACACACTCTTATAGATAAGCACATCAGAGCCAGTGTTGGGTTCACTGACCTGCTTAAAAGGGCAAATGCAGCTTTTCTTTTCTTCTTTGCTTCAGAGCTTATATTTCTGTGTCTGGTGTGATAAGGCCATGTTTGGGAGCAGTTATATAAAAATATATCATTCAGTGAGCCTTTCAACTTTGCAGGGCACTTTGAGACCACAGAGTAGATTTATCCAGCTTTACCATCTCCACCAAATGACAGAAGAGCAAAGCTGAAACACTGATTTTCAAAGACATGTTAGAACAAAGAAAGGAGGGACTGGGTGACTCTGACTGTGATGAACAGAGATGTAAAGACTTCGTTGAGAAGGGAGCTTCTCTAATGCGTCTGTTTTTGAGAAAGACTGCCACAGACGTTTCATTAAGATCTCAAGAAGAAACTTTCAGCCTTTGAAAAAAGGCTGTTCAGAACACTGATAAATGGGGAAGCCAGGAATTCAACCACCAACCTATTTCTGGAGAAACACCAGCTCCATCTCCTAATCCACAGCTGCTGCTGCTGTACATCAATCCATCCATCCATCCATCCATCTTCTGCTTTCTCAACCTTTTTTCAGTCACGACACCTTTCAAAAGTGACTAAAATCTTACGACACCCCAGAGTAAAATATAATCCAAAGCCACACTGCATCGCTCCGACTGTAAATGCATGTTGAATTTCCCTTCTGGGATAAATAAAGTATTTTTCATTTAATTTCATTTCATACGTCTCGTTTATTTTGTTTAAATAACCTGAACAGGATAACTGCACCAGAGTAGGCCTCAGCAGGAAAGCTTCTTTTCATCCGTGATGTGCTTGCTTCCATCCATCATCCTTGTATTGCCTCTTTTTAGCCTTATCGCTAGCAGCTACCTATGGAGCAGATTCAGAGCTGGTGGATGAAGGCTTGATGTAGAAGTCGGCTCCTCTGTGATGTTCCATTCCTGTGGGGCTTTTCTTTTTAGAAAACGATCCTTGATGCTGCTAAAAAGTTTTCTTTGCTATCTGTGAAATAAAAATCCAGTGGTTAAATGATTTACGACGTAAGCTAACTGGGAAGTCACGTTGACATTACACTGACCCCGTACTGACGTTGTTAACATTGGGAAAAGGACATGTGAGAAATATTTCTATTATTCATTTCATGTCCAATTATGTATCTTATTTATTTATTTATTTAATTATTCATTCATTCATAGGCAAAAAGTATGTATTTATGTATGCTTTCATATATTTATACAGTGGTACCTCTACTTACGAAATTAATTGGTTCTGGAATTAGTTTCATTACCTGAAAATTTATGTAGAGACGCGTTTTCCATGTAAATTCCCTAATCCGTTCCAAGCCCCCCAAAATTCAAACATTTTTATTTTTTTTTTATGAATTATGAATAATACATGAAATAACATAAAAACCTGTAAGAAATACATGTTGGAACTAGAAAAGCACTCAGAGAGCCCAGACCTCCACTAAACGCAACAATTATCAAAAATTTGAAAGTGATCCAGAATCCAGGATTTCTTCAGGATCACACCCAAAATGAAATCAGTTCTTCCTTTTCATATTCTGACAACACCTGAAAATTTAATCAAAATCCATCCATAACTTTTTGAGTTATCTTGAACACAGACAGATAGGCAAAAAAATAACCTCCTTGGCGGAGGTAAAAATCGTTCGTTTACCTGGTTGCTGGGTTATGCTCATACAGACAAGGGGCCCTCCTAGCCAATGGGATGCCAGGAAGATGCTAAGCGATAGCCAATGGCAGAGCAGCTCAGACGCACCGCTTTCAAACCGAGATACAGAACCGACAGCAGTTTCATCCAAGCCAGACATCACCAAGAACAATGCAAAGCGTCGACGCAGTGGTGTAAAGCAGCCACCACTGGACTCTAGAGCAGTGGAGGAATGTTCTCTGGAGGGAAGAACCACACTTCTCCATCTGGTAATCTGATGGAAGAGTCTGGGTTTGGTGGTTTCCAGGAGAACGGTACTGGTCTGACTGCATTGATCCAAGTGTAAAGTTTGGTGGAGGGGGGATTATGGTGTGGGGTTGTTTTTCAGGAGCCAGGCTTGGACCCTTAGTTCCAGTGAAAGGAACAATTCAATGATCCCAACTTTGTGGGACCAGTTTGGAGCTGGTCCCTTCCTCTTCCAACATGACTGTGCACTAGTGCACAAAGCAAGGTCCATAAAGACATGGATGGAAGAGTCTGGTGTGGATGAACTTGACTGGCCTGACTTCAACCTGATAGAAGACCTTTGGGATGAATTAGAGCAGAGACTGAGAACCAGACCTTCTGGTCCAACATCAGTGTTTGACCTCACAAATGTTCTTCTGGAAGAATGGTCAAAAATCCCCATAAACACACTCCTAAACCTTGTGGACAGCCTTCCCAGAAGAGTTGAAGCTGTTCTAGCTGCAGAGGGTGGAGCCACGTCAGATTGATTAGGAATGGGAGGAGCTAAAGCTCATATGTGAGTCAAGGCAGGTGAGCTAATACTTTTGTTATTATAGTGTATTTGAGGTGACAATTCTACAAATGGCAGCTTTAAGAGTTCGAATTAACTGCATTGCTTGCTGTTACAGTAATCTTGAGCAGCGGGTGGCTGTTTTAATGCTCTACTTTTCTGCGTCACTTGCACCAAGTACCTCCATCTTATTAAGCATCATTATGCATCATTATGCATCGGTGGAGGCCGTGAGTCACTGTGACGTCTGCGGTTAAATTTAGCTTCATGAGGAAGGTCTCATCATAGACCCTTTGACCACAAGAGAGTCGAGCTATTCTCCTCTGGGCGGCCGGTCACATTTGGGTTACAACCGTTCCAAATCCACCGTCGTGATTCGAATGCATGCACGGACGCCAGATTCCCAGCGGGTTTTCATGTTTTATTCTGTCCTGTGTTCCGATGTGGAAATTCATTAAGTGTCTTCCCAATCAGGAGTGTATGCAGAAGTGAATGCATTACCACTCGCAGACCAAGTGGGGACAAGAGATCCTGTACAAATAATAATTAGGACAATTAGTTTAAGCATCATTAATACGAGCGGGTGTGTGTTTTCATGCAGAGCTCATACTTGGCTGAGAAAAAAAATAAAAACGATAAAAAGAACTCCATTAAGATCTATGAATAATAAAAGGGCTAGGCGGAACAATAAAACCGTTATTGAAGAGCTTAACCTTGCTACTCATTTTCCAGTTGGTGGTTTTCAGCATTAGAAGGTAGTTGTTAGCAACACCTGAGTAACTTGAACGCATTTAAAATGCAACAGGCAAAAACGGATCCAACCGGGAATGGAAATGGGAAAAAGGCATCCAGACGTCCTGCTGCGCTCCAGCAGTCCCTCACGAGTGTCAGAATAACGCTAGGAATAAAGCTCCATGAACGTGACGGGATTTGCACCTCCGGGGGCAGAGAGCAGCTGTCTGAGTTCGTAATTACGGTGCACCTGCAGCGCACGTGGATGGACGCCGATGGGAGAGGTGGGGATTCAGCGCATCACCTGTAAATTATGTATTAGTCCTACGGAGCATTTACAATCCTTTCAAAATTACATTTGTGATGAAAAGTTCAGTTTTTGACACAAAACAATCCCAGCGCAGTCAAAGGATCTTCGTGTTTCAGTCTGCTTGGAATAAATGTGGCGGGAGGAAGTGATTGATGCAGACGCACATCAATTAAGAGGCATTTTTCAGGCTGCTTGAAGTGATGATTGAATTTTTAGATTCATATATATAATTAGAGGCTATGAAGAGCTTCACCCTCCCTCAGACTTCATATGACTGTTGAAGGAAACCAGCCAGAAGCTAAAGGATGCTTTCATGCTTTTAATCATGGTGGATTCTGCATCTTGATGAATTTGGTTCACCGGGGAAACACGAACATTTTCTCCCAGACCTCCATACAGGCTCTCCGTTTAAACATTTTCAATTTAGTCACCTCTTTGGTGAGGACTTGCTGATGTATAATGGAAATGGGGAATACATCACCAGCCTGACGCCTCCTGAAGCACCAGAAAAGTGAGGCGAGTAATATTTCAAACAGGCTTTTGTTCTCACTGCACAGCGACAAAGTTGAAATGCGTAGCTGTGAAGATTTTAGCTCTTCCGTTGCCACAGCGGTGCAAAATAAGTGATGGAGCCATCAACTAAAAAAGCGTGGCAGCCAGTCGGGGCCACCCAGGGGACACGTGTCCGAGTGGACGGAAAGCCGAGGTGAAGCCGGGCAGGAAGGAAGAATTGATTTCTCCAGAAAATCATCCTGGATGCTGCAGAATGGCACTATATTGAAACATACAGCCAACAGGAAAAACTTTAACAAAGAAGTTAACTGTTTTCTACTCTATCTGAATGTTTAAGAGGGTCTTATCATATCCCTAATTCCCAGAAAGTTGGGAAAAGACAGATTGCAATGATTTGCAGCTCTTATAAACCCAAAATTTATTCACATTGAACGTAGAAAAGTCTGAGTCTCTCAAGAACCAATCTGCAAAAGCATGCAGCATCTCCAAAGCAATGTCCCTGAGCAATAAATTACAAAGACTTTGAATATCTCGTCATTTCCAAGGCATGATACTGGCAAAGGATCCGGATAATCGTCTGAGCACAAGGCCAGAAAGTCAGTGCTGGATGCCTGTGATCGTCAGGCCCTCAGGTATTAAAGACAGTCACAGTTCTCTCCTGAAGTCACCGTCTAAGAGCAGCCGGCTGTCAGCCACAAATGCAGATAGAAGTCCACATCGAAGCAAAGGAGCCACACGCGAACATGATCCAGAAATAAAACATCTTTGTATTTCAACAAATCAAAGCCTGGAAACCGTGGATGCTGCGTCCTCTGGGCTAACAGGGGCAGCGGCCGTCCGACCTGCCATCTGTGGTCATTTCAAAACTCCTAAAGGTTTGAATCAAGATGGCTGAGAGTCGAGTCCAGCTCAGCTCAGACGCCTCCACCTCCGACGGTGTCCCAGAGTTGTCTGGAGGTGAGATTCTGGCAGCAGCGTCCATTAAATAACTGAAAAAAATGGAAAAACTGCCGAGTCATGATGTACCGGAGCCATGAGCCACAGTAATCTGACATCATTAGAGATCAGAAGCAGAACAGCCAGAAACATAAATGAGACATAAATGAGCAGCTTGAGATGCTTTTTGTTTTAAATTACGGTACAGAGTTATTTGAATATTACAGTTTGTTGAAATGGAAATGCGTTTGTATTCCAATGTGACAGTGTGAATGTTTTGGGTTTTTTTCCTATTCTGTCACAAAGCTGGTGTTTTTAAAATATGAGCTGTGAAAACGGTTAGGCTCACTTTAATCGATACCTCTTCCAGGAATTACGAGCCCATAAGAATTAAATCAGATTTTTATGGATAGCTTTTATCTATAGCCAGTAGCTGCCCAGGTAAAAACCTACGCAGTCCCATCTGCTCACGCACTGCTTCCTCTGCAACAAACCGCTATGTAGCTAGGGTGTGAAAAAAAAATCGATTTGGCAATATATCACGATTTTTCAGCTCCTAATATCGATTTTTTTTTTTTTTTTTTTTTTTCAAAAACACTAACAATAAACAAAAAATAGGTTGTTTTGAAGCAAATAGTTTTGACTCAATTTGTCCTCTGAATGATCAATATCATCTGATGAACATATACAGCAACTTGATTTTTCATCTCTACTTTTAATTTTGATATTAACTGTGTAGAATATCGCAATATATCGTGATATTGCGATAATATCTTATCGTGACCCAAGTATCATGATAGATATCAATATTGCGAGGTCCTTGCCAATACTCACCGTGTGTAGCTGCCCCAAACTAATTTTAAAAGATCACAGCTTCTACCAACCAGCGCCAGTGCTCTCAACGGCTTACAAGAAAAATAAACTTTGCATCCATCTGTAAGCTTGTTTGTTTGTGCTACCGTGCGTTGATAAGTTACTTAAAATGCCAGTCACGCAGCAGCAGGGTTGCACAGAAGCAACAGACCAGCAACTGTCATGCTACGCTTATTAAAACTGTTAATTTTTATCAATGGAGTCTAGGCACACTGTAACAGATGTCTGGCAACACGTATAACGCTGAAAGTCTTCTAAATATAGCCTTTGCAATAATGTCAACTAACATTTCCGTTCATCCCCAGCATCTCAGGGACTGAAGAGCCCCTCCACTGCTGTTAATACCCCGATATCAGTCATCATTATAAGCTTGACTGGTGTTAGCTTTAGCTGTTGTGTGATGGTTCGACCACCGGCCAAAGTTATGCTGACATGGAACGAAGACTGGCTTAATTGTGACTTTAAATGCAGTAAAATATAGCACAAATCTGATTGTTGGAGGCGTGACATCTTGCTCCTCTGGTCGTCCCTGGGAGGTATTTCTGATTTCGGAGGGAACTGGTGATGCAGAACGGTGCAACAGGGGTGCAGAGGGTGAAACTGATCTGCCCTGGGGGCAGCAACGGACATCCTGAGAGGGGGAGCCGTCTGACGGAGATTTTCAGAGTCTGATTACCTGAGAAAACTGCCAAGGCAAAGTGACAAGGATGCTGAAGGTGCTGCAGAGAAGAAATGAAGAAATGCCTCCAGGTTATCTAACGCAGTGGTCGGAGAGACAGACTGAATCCGTGCATGATGGCAGAACAACCGGGTGGAGACATTGTTAACTGGAGACATTAGGAACTTGTTGCTGACAGTGGACCACTGAGTCAGGAAAAGGGACGGTCCTCACGAGGCTTAACAGTTTCGTTGAGAATGAGGATTTTCGTAAGTTGCTGCAAACTTTGGAGCCAAGTTATATGGTCCCATCCAGACAGTGCTTCAGCGATGCTTGTGCACCATGCTGTTTAATAAAACTTAAGATGAACTTAAAAGTGAAAAAAGTGCATCCGGCGTAAAACTTGTGCAAATCAAATTGTCCTGGATGTGAGAGCTAGCTGTGGAGAGCAAAACAGTTTTTTCTTTCTACCAGGTGTTTATTTCAGCTGTAAAGTTGGACATTTTAGCATGGGGGCGTCAGCGGACACTGATTCACTTTTGCAGCCATCCCCTACTGGTCATTTGAGGAAATGCACATCAGTTTAGCAGCCAGACGTAGCTCCTCGCAGAAACAGAAACATTCAGGTCGGTTCGGCAACAGAAATTAGTCACCACTGCAACAACAGTCTTGTCTATTTCCATCTGTGTCCCTGAAAATACTCTGTCTGTCTTATTTGCACCTCATTTGCCAGATAATAGGAGGGAACAGAAAACGATGTGTAACAACAATCCGACCATAAATACCGTAAATAAATGCTGCATGCTGTCTCCACAGAGGTGGAGATTGTATCCAGTGATGGCTTTATCGTTTCCTCCTATTTGGCGTGAAATCTGTTTGTCTAAAGCCTAAAAAATGTGAGAAAAGTGCTAAAACGAAACTCATGGTTGTTAGGTTAGAGCACAGCAGCGGTAATATGCCAGATGGCCTGATTACTTTAAATTACCTCGGAGGTAGTGAGGCGCAAGAGCGTGCACAAACAGACAATTTAGGTGAAACAATTTAACTATTTCAGTCTGTCTTGGTTCATAGCTTTGCTCCTGTTTTTTTTTTTCCTTCTTCATTTCTGCTCTCTGGAGTTTTACCCTCAGCCTCCTTTCCAATATTTCTAATCCTTCAGTCTTCTTCTTTGATTTGCCCTCTGAAGGCCTTTGCTCAGAGTGAATCCTTTTACATCCCACCTCCGCCCTCTCCTCTATCACTTTCTCCCTCCGTTATCCGCTCTGGTTCAACCCCGCTTCATATCCGACTTCCACAGGTCTTTCCTTCTTTTTCCTCCTCCGCCTTTTAAACCTTAAAGTCCAAGTGTTTCAGATGAACTCTGCCTTTGCCTGTTCAGGTAATTATCAGATGTCACAGAGCTGTACGTCTCTGAAAAAACCATCCCTCTACGTCAGCCATTCCCAAACATCAGAATACCAAGGCCCAGTTTGAGATGTGAAAAATCTCCACGGCCCACCCAAACCTTTAATCACAACTGTGATCAACATACAGGACTAGAAGCTATGTTCTGATATTAATGCAAGATGTCAACAAATAAGATGTCACTTGTGACAGCCAATTAAAATGCAACATTGTACCGTTCTAAAGAAAAACAGGAATCCCAGTTTGGCTTCTTCTCCCTAACCACATGCACATCAGCACTTATGGATTACGTAATTCTACATCCGCCCGCATCTCTACGTCGGTAGTAGCCTACGATTGAGGACGGTTCACCATCGTACAACCTGTGCATCCGTTCTGGACATCACAGCCAAGATTGAGCAAATGCAAACTGTACAGTGTGAGATGTTTTAATTTGGTACATCTGCAGAAATCGTGCAGTTTAGAAGAGTCCTTTGGGGGTGGAGTCAGCCACAACACCCTCTGATGTCACAGACGAGTTTCTGAAGAGTTTTGAAGCCAGTTTTTTCAGCTTAAGGTTGAGATCATGTTAGTAGGAACTGACTGCACCCAACTGCGGTTAATCACATAATAATACAAATTTGGAAACAAACAAGCCTCAGGCTACCTATTCTAGCTTAGCTTGGCAATATATTAAGCTATGATGCTAACCAACGTTACTTGACATTCAGTCTGGCTTAGTCTGCCCTCATTTCTACCAAAATGACATCTGAAGCGATGATTCAAAGCTGAAATGAAGGCAGCTGGAGCTTCAGCTGAGCTCAACCAGAGCTACAGAGGCCATTCATCACTAGCCTAGCCTCGGCCCAGCTAGGTGGCTCAGGTAGGGGCAAAGTTCATGGCTGTCGTTCAAGTTCATTGAGTGATACTTTCCTCTGAGACACATTGCCTGTCTAGACACAGATCTAGACAGAAGAAGTGATGCTTCTTCCTCCAGAGCAGGCAGCCAAAATGCACCAAAAATGCTAAGCAGTAAGTCAGCAAAGAGATGACAGCTCAGGAGATCGCTCAGGAAAAGCAGCCGGGTATAAATTTGATTTAATGGTACCTGATGAGGTACGTAAAAATTCATCACACATGGCAAGTCATATGAAATGTGCCTTGCCTCTTTTGAAGGGGGTGTAAAGTAAAACAGTAAAACAAAGGCAGTAAGTGTGATGATAAGTGAATGTGTTAAAGTTTACCCCCTGCCACCAGATGGCGACAGTTGTGATGTGCCCACCGGATGTGTGTCTGTGTGTTGCTAGGCAACAGAACAAAAACAATGAATATATTATCACGGTGTACCTGTATTCTCCCGGCTCGTTAATAAATACGTTTTAGTTCAGAACCCGAGTTTCTTCATTTAAACAAGAAACATTACATGGTACCAGGAGTGGTCCAACAGAAGTCATGGATAGTGTGAAGCCGCCGGAACCTCTGAATTGGACTGGAAATGTGGACTGTGAATGGCGAACGTTCAAGCAACGATTCAACCTGTACCTGCAAGCACTGGGACTGGACACGAAGCCTGACGCGGAAAATAGCACTGCTTCTCACCGTCGCGGGACCTCAGGCTGTGGAGGTATTTAATACGTTTGTGTTTGCTGAACGGGACCATGAGGGACAGTTTGAAAAAGTCGTGGAAAAGTTTGATGATCATTGTTCACCTAAGAAGAACGAGACCTTCGAACGATATGTGTTTAGATCCCGCATACAATCGCAAACTGAAAGTTTTGATGCTTTTGTGACGGATTTGAAATTGAAAGCCAGGACGTGTAACTTTGGAGAACTGATGGACTCGATGATTCGTGACCAAATAGTGTTCGGAGTGCACGACAGAAAAGTGAGAGAGAGGTTGCTGAGAGAGCCTGAATTAAAGTTGGCTGAGGCTATTAAAATTGGCAACGCGAGCGAGCTGGCTAAGCTGCATGCAAAAACATTCAGTGCACAGAAGGAACAGGAGAGTGCAACGGTGCCCGTAGCTGCAGTAAAGCAAATGCAAAAACCGAGAAAACTGAATAAACAACAAAAGGACACGGAGAAGTTTTCATGCAAAAGATGTGGCAGTCAGCATGCACCAAAACAATGCCCTGCATTTGGGAAAATGTGTAGCAAATGTAAAGGAAAAAATCACTTTGCTAAGCAATGCTTTTCCAAAGGGAAACAGAGTGGAAGTGATCGAGTCCACACAGTGGAGGAAACGGATCTTGCTGATTCATTCTTTGTTGGGATGGTAGAGCAAGCTGAAGATAGCATAGCAGCACAGCCAAAAGACATTGAACAGTGCACAAATGCAACCTGTGCTAAAACGGACAAGTGGATTGTGCCACTGGAAATAAACGGTGCAGTCATTCCGCTGAAGTTAGACACAGGGGCAAGGGCAAATTTAATAAGTGAGTGTGACATCAGAGCAATGAAGGTGAAACCACGCATCCACCCCAGCTCAGTGAAGCTGAAAGCCTACAATGGACACAGCATAGACATAAGAGGCACATGCAAACTGAAAGTGCAAAGTAAAGGAAAAGAGCACCACCTGATGTTTGTAGTTGTTCCGGAGGGACATGACTCATTATTAGGTGACACTGCATGTGAAAACTTAGGCTTAGTGAAGAGGGTTTACTGTATTAACAATGTTAATAGCCAGGCCAGTGTTGAGTCAATAGTGAACCAGTACCCAGACATCTTCAAGGGGTTTGGAGTTTTGCCATTCACCTACAAGATACGACTGAAGGATGATGCACAGCCAGTCGTCCATGCTCCCAGGCGCGTTCCAGCTCCCCTACGAGAGAAGCTGAAGCAAGAACTGGATAGAATGATGTCACTGGGTGTGATAAAGAAAGTGGAAGAGCCCACGGAATGGGTGAATTCGATGGTGTGTGTCAGAAAATCGAATGGCGAGCTACGTTTGTGCATGGATCCAAAAGATCTGAATAACAACATAAAAAGAGAACATTATCAAATACCTACCAGAGATGAGATAACAAGTGAGATGGCCGGTGCCAAATACTTCAGTAAATTGGACGCCTCTCAAGGCTTCTGGCAGTTGAAACTGCATGAGGACAGCACAAAGTACTGCACCTTCAACACACCTTATGGGCGCTACTGCTTCCAGAGAATGCCTTTTGGCATATGCTCCGCTCCAGAAGTATTCCACAGAACGATGGAGCACATCATAGAGGGCATTGAAGGTGTACGTGTGTATGTCGATGATCTGATTTTGTGGGGATCCACACTTGAGCAACACAATGAAAGGCTCATCGAAGTGCTCCAGAGAGTCCATAAGTAACAGCTGAAGCTGAACAGATCCAAGTGTCAGTTTGGAGTGAAGGAAATCACCTTCCTGGGTGACAAGTTGTCAGCAGCAGGTGTCGAGCCAGATAAAAGCAAGATCAAAGCAATTCTGGAAATGCCAAGACCTGAAGACAAAAAAGGTGTGCTACGTGCATTAGGCATGATTAATTTCATTGGAAAATTCATTCCAAATTTATCCTCCAAGACTGGGCACTTAAGAGAGCTACTGCGTGACAGGTGTGAGTTCAAGTGGACATCTGAACATGAGGCAGAATGGTCCCGTCTGAAAACAACTCTCACAACAGAGCCAGTGTTGACGTTTTTCGATCCATCAAAAAGGATAAAGATATCCACCGACTCATCGAAGGATGGCATTGGAGCTGTTCTGCTACAGGCATGTGGAGAAGACTGGAAGCCTGTCGCCTATGCGTCGAGAACGATGACAAGTGCTGAGTGCCGCTACGCTCAAATTGAAAAAGAGTGTTTAGGGCTGGTATACGGGTTCCAGAAGTTTCATGGCTATGTGTATGGCCTGCCAAAGTTTGCTGCAGAGACAGACCACAAACCGCTAATAGCCATCATCAAAAAAAATCTCAGTGAAATGTCACCACGCATTCAAAGGCTCATGATGAAGCTACAACGATATGATTTCGACCTGATTTACACACCTGGAAAGCACATAGTGGTAGCTGATGCTCTGTCTAGGGCAACCACACAGAGAGAGGAGCAGGCCGAGTGTTCCACAGAAAATGAAGTGAATCTTCACGTGGACCTGATCACTGAGACACTGCCCCTGTCTGACATGAAATCCAGGCTGATCGCTGAGGAAACCAAGAAGGATGTCGTCCTGCAGAGAGTCATCCAGCTAATAAAAAAAGATTGGCCACGGGGTGAGTGTCAACAATACTACAACATTAGAGGAGAGCTGAGCTTTGTTAATGGACTGCTATTGAGAAAGAACAGAGTGGTCATTCCTCAGTCTCTGAGACCAAACATGCTGAAAAGATTACATGAAGGACATCTAGGCATGGAAAAGTGCAAGAGAAGGGCTAGAATCTCAATTTACTGGCCGAGCATAAATGCTGATATAGACAGAATGGTGTCAAAATGTACTATATGTCTAAAACATCAAGCAAAGCAGCCAAAAGAGCCCATGGTAATCACAGAAATACCTGATGAGCCCTGGCAAAAAGTTGGGACTGATTTGTTCTACTTGGAGGGGAAGAATTACCTGCTTGTAATCGACTACTTATCCAACTATCCAGAGATTGCACTGCTCCCCAACATGTCAGCGGCCTGTGTGATTAAGCACATGAAATCAATCTTTGCAAGGCATGGGATTCCTCAAGTAGTGTACAGTGACAATGGTCCCTCCTACAGCTGCAAGGAGTTCCAGGATTTTGCACAGGAATATGACTTTCGTCATGTGACTTCTAGTCCCCTGTATGCTCAATCAAACGGAAAGGCAGAGAAAGGTGTGCACATAGTCAAGCAGCTGCTCAAGAAAGCGCAGGAAAGTCACTCAGATCCATATTTAGCTCTGCTGAGTTATCGAGCTTCCCCTCTTGAGCATGGCCTGTCCCCTGCAGAAATTCTTATGGGACGCAGACTACGCACCACACTTCCATACACCTCTGAGAAGAAACAAAAGGAAGTGAAACAAAAACAAAAACATCTGCAAAAGAGACAAAAGGCAAATTATGACAAGTCAACAAAGAGCTTAGTACCACTGGCTAGGCATGACACAGTAAGAGTACATGATTCCAACACCTGGAGCAAGAGAGCAACCGTTCTTGAGGAAGTGAGTCCAAGATCTTACAACGTCAAAACAGAAGATGGCCAAGTCTTCAGGAGAAATCGACGGAGTCTACTCAAAGCACAAGACACCTGGCAAGAACAGACGGATGAAGATCCGCAGCGAGATCCAGCCTCCACCGCATCAGATGATCCACCGCCAGATGATCACCAGAGAGCAATAGGGACTGACTTGCCAGTGTTGAGAAGATCATCACGCGCTGTCAAAGCACCTGACAGGCTGAATCTATAAGGACTATGAGCTGTATCCTTTTCATTGAAATTTGAGTTAATGTTTATGTTGTTTATGAAGTAATGTTAAGTGTTAGAAAAAAAAAAAAGAAAAAGTAAAAATGTGTTAATAGTCATATATGAGTTACAAGAAAATAATAATACACGGATACAAGCTGCTTATAATAAATATAAAAATTGCTAGTGATAAGATTGCTGGTGAAATAGTTTTATGTAAATCATTATTACAGTAATGTTTTCATCTCTAGAAAAAAGGGGGATGTGATGATAAGTGAATGTGTTAAAGTTTACCCCCTGCCACCAGATGGCGACAGTTGTGATGTGCCCACCGGATGTGTGTCTGTGTGTTGCTAGGCAACAGAACAAAAACAATGAATATATTATCACGGTGTACCTGTATTCTCCCGGCTCGTTAATAAATACGTTTTAGTTCAGAACCCGAGTTTCTTCATTTAAACAAGAAACATTACAGTAAGATGTGAAGTTTGACATAAAGATGGGAAGGCTGGGTTATTCATCCCAATCTGGGTTGGAGATGACACAAAGTGTCTGAGAAACTTTTAGACCAAGGCTGCACTAAAACCAGGTGTTTATCCTTGGAAAAGTGACTTTGAGCATATCTTCAGGAAATTTTCAACCAGTCAGTTGGAGGATTTAGCAAACAGGGAAAAAAAGGATTTAGCATTCTAAGATCCACAAATTCCATAACAGCGACTTGTTTCTTCTGTTAAAATCACGGTACACTCGCTTCTCTTGACCTTCTTCCTTGAATCTGGCCACTAAGACATTCGGCTGCTTCCTCAGGCTCTGAAAAATATGACACTTCATGTAACAACCTTGGTATGACATTGATGTGCAGCAGAGTCTGCCAGTAGTTGCATTTATTTTATGCCTTTTTTCTTTCATTTTGAACCAAAGCTTCTCCATTCTTCAAAGAAGAAACTAAATTCATGACCCTTCACTGTCTGCAAGTCCCTCTTTCCCCCCGGAACACCAAGACATATAAGCAAAAAAAAAAAAAAAAAAAAAAAAAAAAAGGAGAGAAGTCCAGACTTCGCAGGAAACGGTGACAAATAGTCAGGCAGTTTGCATTCATCTCTGCTGCATGTAGAAGGAAGGAACGATGGGGATATGAGACAGGAATAAAAGCATTTATGACGTTTCAGAGCTGGTGCTAGTTAATATATTCATTAGTTCAATATTTGTACTATCCCTTCATCTAAATGAAAGATGACTAAGAACACAGAACTATGCAAAGATTTTTTTAAAATGCAAAGTTCCCATCATTCAGTGACAAATGTAAATTAAGTGACTCTGATTTTGTGTCACAGTTCCCTGCAGTAACTGCACATACGTGCAAATGAATTTAGGGAGCCATGATCTTCTTTTTTGCATTCAAAATCAAAGACTAACCCATTTATCCTGCAGTTATTCTAAACATTGTAGCGCTGGTTACACTTGCTATTAAAATCTCTCCGATGCCAGGTGTACGATAATTATCGTATTTGTACGATAATTTGGCCCTCTGTACGATCAATAATCCAAAAAAAGGGCCAAATGTACAGTAATTTGACCATTTCAAATTATTGCCTGCCACAACTGTTTGCCGGAGAGATTTTTGTGAACCCTGAAGGCATCTGTTCCCATGTGACATATTTCCAGCCAATCGTGCTTTGCTGAGCGGAGGATACGAATCTTTGTCTCAGAACAACTAGCCTGATAGGCTAATTGGTCAGCTGCACGTGCCCACGAGACGCTCACAGTCAGGACCAGATCAGGAAGTCGAGCGAGCGAGATTTATTTACTTACGCCACCAAGCTGTGAGCTGTGGGACGGTATTTAACACTAGAGTGATTAAATTTGACTATAGCGCATCATTGGGCTTGTTTATTTGGTCATGACAGATGTACGACCTATGTTTACCACATACGTTTAACACCTGCTTTTACCTGAAGATAAACTAGCCAGCTAACTGCACTAACCAGTGGTTTTTACACATGTTGGTGTTTACCAAACTACACTGTATCATTTTTCAGTTGACTTTGTGTTCACATAATGTTATTTTCACGGCGACCCATGTTATGTGACCACGGTCAGTGCCTAGCGGTCCTGGATGAGCGTCATATTTCCATGACAACCGGCCTGAAGGGAAGAGCTGAAAAGCATGGCGACACAGCTGCTACGCGTTGTTGACCCAGAGTTGGCCATTTTTCTCCATATTATTTGAGCTAAACAAGCTAAACAGTTTGTAAACGAAGCAGCTAGTAGCCGTTTACAACTGCTAGCATGACTTTCTTTTGTCTTGTTTACGTTCTCCTTCACAGCCGACAGTGGGCTCTCCAGCGCACTGCGGAAGGCTCCTTGCCTGAAACTTGTGTTTTACACCCTGTATTTGGGTCGGCACGAGGTCTGAAGCTTTCACACCACAAACGAACCACACCAGAGCCTGACGACAGCCGTTTAAAGACCCACCTCTACCGAGCGCTCCCGGTACCGCCGTTGTGTTCACACTGACCCTCTTTGGGCTGATGGGGCCCGACATAAATGTAACTTAAAGTAAACAAGTTAAAGCTTCCAACTCATTTTTCACTGTTTAGTTGAGTGTAACATCAGTTTGACTTGACATGAGGCTAATTTATAATTTAGAATACGGTTTTAGCAAAAGCTGAACATTGTGAGAATATCAGGTTGTTATACAGCTAATTCTACTTCACCAGTTTTGAACAGCCCACACTGACGGTTCATTTTGGCCGTTGACTTTATGACGGAGACAGTTTATGCTTGCCTGTAGGTAACCAGGAAAACCTGAAGTCAACTTTTAATAGTATGACTATTCTCATATCAATCAAGTTGAATGGAATCTTTGGTGAAAGGATAGAAACAGCACTGGGTAGACTGGTATGTTTAAATGGTAAATGTTGGGGTGTGGGGGGCCCAGACGGGACCTGTCCCCTTCAGATATAATGGTTGCTATGCCTGTGGGTGAAAGTATGCCAAAACGCCCTGGATTCTCAGACAGAACGCTGATCTAATGAGAAAATAAAAAAAGAAAAACCCACATTCAAATTCAGTCACGGTATTACTTTGAACAGGAAAACATTATACCAGATTAAAGAAAACACGGTCTCCTCATTAACTGCTTCCATTTCAATTTAATTTACCTTTGAACTGTCCGAGTCTGTGCCATTGTCGATAGCGTGGTCACATGGGAAATCTAGTGAGGCTAGATACTTTTGTTTCCGGCTCCTTGGGACTTTCTGCTTTCATGTGGTTTTTCCAAGCAATATTTTTAATGACTATACTGACTGATGAGCGCTCTACCCTTTTCCCTTTGTTCCCACAGGAACAGCTATGAAAAATGTCCTTCAAAAGTACAAAGTTTCTTCATTACAGGTTATTTACCTGTAATGTAACACGTTACAATATGATCCACTATAATGAGAAACATGATGCACACCTATTATTCTTCCTGGGGCAGTAAACGTATTCCAGTGAAAGTTAAGCAGAATGGAGACATGATGGGAAAGAAAATGTGGTGGTGATATATTAAGAACCCGTCCTGATCGACAGGTTTGCGTCCAGATGTGAGGGTCAGAAAAGGACCTTGTAGCTGTCATACAGCTGTGATGTCCTCTAACCGCCGCCCCCCCTCCCCCCTGACTGGCTGAGATGGAGAGCGGAGCCATTCACCGTAACGTCACGGATAACTGGCTGCTCTGGGGACTGGCAGGAGTTAAAAGTATAATATGGCTGCATACATGAATATATTGTGTACATGCAGAGGCACAATCGCTGGCGGCTGGTTAATCTTCAGCTAAATGGAGAGCACGGCAGGTTGGCGAAAGCAGTTTTTCCCTCTTCAGGCAACAGAACTCGTCCCCTGAAACCACAAAGCTGAAGACCGGCACAAGGCTCCAGGCTGGAAAATTACCTCAGGAGGAAGAGCATCCCTATCCATTTCAGATGATTAGTTATAATTTTCGTAGGTCTCTGCAGAGATTAGGCTGACCGCAGCCATTAACATTTCTGATATTTGGGATTTTTCCATGGTGGTGCCACGCATTAATATTATCTGTACAGCAACTCTCATAACCCAAGTTCAGATTGTGAAAACCTATATTAAATTAAGAACTCTAAATACTTATAGTTGCAAGAAAGGTATGTGAGCCCCTTATATTTTTACTAATTTATTGCATTGATTTGCCATAAAATGCGATATGATCTTCAACTACGCAACAGTAACTCAATATCCTTGAGCTGATAACACCCAAAATAATTTCTCATGTCTATATTGAACGTGTCCATTAAAAGTTTACTGTTTACTTAGAAAAACTAAGTCAACCCATTGACTAATTATTTCAGTGAAAGCTCAGTGGTCAGTCGTTTGCACAGCTTAAACCCAATCCATGAAAACATTTCTGAGTTGTGTTTTAGATTTTGATTGATAAAAAACACTAAAACATTTTAAGTTTGCCGTTTTGTATGAAGCATCTGCTGATGTGAATCGTGCCTGATGAAAAAGGACAAACTGTCCGTAGAAGCTGATCTGTATGCAGGTGGAAAGAGCCACAGATTGATTCCTCAGGTGTTTGGGAATCAATCAGTCCAGTGAGACCAACTGTTCTCAAACAGAAACAGTTTGATACTATGGCTGCTCTTCCTAACAGCGGGTTCCGGGACACGATGTCTCTAAAGGCACAAAGCAGAATCCTCAGTGAAAGAAAGACGAACCCTGGAGGAACAGCTAAAGGATTGAAGACATCAGTGGAACTGACAGACATCTCTACCGTTGGTGGGCCATTGAACAGGCAGGGTCTCAATAACAGAACATCGTCATGGTTGTCGATGCGTGTCTGCAGTTGGCCAAAGAGGACCGTGATAATCCATGAAGCTACCTGGAAAATGTTTTGGTGGGCTGCTGAAACAAAAGCTTCATTGTTTGGGAAGAATATTCAGCTCTATGGTAAATGACATGGTGAATCACAGTAACGGCGCTCCATCGAAAAGTCCATCTTTGAATAGTCGCCGTAACTCAGAGTTGACGGAACCAGCTGGAAACCGGAGTTTCTTAACTCAGGGTTTGTCGAATCAGAGTTGGTTTTTAAAATCAGAATTTGTTGAGCCTCCTTTCTGAAACAGGCTCCAGTGATGAGTTCAAAGGGTCTATTTGGTTTTTCCTCCAGCACTGTGAACATTAAAGGTGAGTACAGTTGGGCACCTAAAATCGATTCCAAGTAGGAATCGGTTTCTAACGTCCGGTTCTGGAATCGTTTAGAAGATTTTTGAATTTTGATTCCTTTTTTAGGTTCCTAAATGTCTGCGCCATTTGTTTTTTTTTTTTTTGTTTGTTTTGATTTACTGCACTAGTTTGTTGATGTTACTCCGCCCGGCATTCTCAACTCCGCGCTAGTGGCGACGTCACGTCCGTCGCCGACGGGACTTCACTCGCCACAACATGGATCCCAAGAGACGCCGCTCTCGAGTTTGGCTGCATTTTAGTCGGGGAAATGATGGCTACCTGGCGCAGTGCAACATCTGCGGGAAGCTTGTTACTGCCAAAGGAGGGAGCACGACTAATTTGGCGAAACACGTTCGCCTGCATGGCATCACAAAAATAAACTAGTGTACCGTATTTAAACGACTGCGTTGCTCCCCCGCTCGTAACCCTTCTCATATATATGTGTACAGGCCTCTTCCACACCTAGCGAACGCGTGTTTTGCATAGCAGGCAACACTATCTGTGCCGAACGTTTATGTTTAAATTCTGAAAGAGCAGATATGGTCATCTTCCTAAACAAAAACTGTTGATTTAGTTTTTTGTTGGGCAAAATGTATTTTGGAGGCCAACTTCCAACTGTAAGTTGTTTAACATTTAGGCTGTAAGTGAATTCTGTGTATGCATATGTGCATGCAAGCATGTGTAAGAATAAAAATGGCCTGTTGCCTGTGTAAATGTGCCACAGTTTTTTAAATGAAAAAATTGTACTGTTAGATAAGTTGCGATCTGTTGACCTACACATCAAAGAATCGGAATCGAGAATCGTTTTGAACAGGAATCGAAACAGAGAATCGGAATCAGAATCGTTAAAATCCAAACGATGCCCAACCCTAAAGGTGAGCTCAAGACATAAGAAATTATCAGCGTGTGATCAGCTGAACCAGATTGTGTTCGTCTGTTGTTGTGACTGAGAATAAAGATGGGATCACATTTTATCTGCAAATTAAAGCAGAAACCGTTTTTTGTTGCCAATGTAATTAATTAATCAGAGCCATTCATCCTTTTCTGTACCTGCCTCATCCTTTTCAAACTCACACAGGTGCTCGAGTCGGTCCCAAATGTCTCTATTTTCGATCATATTTGCAATTACTTCTAAGCCTCAAGAAATGCTCCAGGAAACCCTGAGGTTGATCTTCCAGTCTTCCCAACTTTGTCTGCAGATTCTGCCAGTAATCAACTTGGTGAATAGTCTTTTATCTTGTGGAAAATTGGTTGCACTAACTCCTTTTGGATTTCAGTAAGGGGAGAGATGAACTGAAGGCGGTCTAAAAGGCAGAGTGATAGAAAATTATATTTTAAGAGCGAGTGCGAAGGGCAGACTGGCTTACAGAAAGTGCTGGATGAGAGCCATGGGATGAAAATTGGGGTCGGAGTCATTTTGAGAAAATGGAGGTGATGAACCAAACAGAGTTTCAGTGAGAGCCGACAGAGAAGAGAAGACGGAACGACGGAACAGATCTCCTTTATCCGACCTGCTGTTTAATTTCCATTAATTTAAAACTGGCAGGAGCTATTGTGTCCTCTGACTTTCACAAACATTCATGACAAATTCCAGTTCATTTCAGAGAACAATAAGTCCATTGTGAGTCCACAAAGGTTATGAGGGTGGAGAATAAAGACCACTCAGAATAAGCAAATCAGTTATAGCGATTTATAATTCCTACCTGGGAACTTAGATGTAATTTACATGATTTAACACATCAGAGCAAGACAAATTCGCCCTGACCTTCCTTCCTCCTCTGGACCACCTGACTATCTCCGGACCATTTGCTTCCTTTTGGGTAGAAGCTGCTATAACTGGATTTCTTGGTCTTCTCTTCCTCCGTATTTACCTGCAGCGGTTTACCTACGGTTGACTTAGAGTGGGCATGGCTGCCAAGGTCGGTGCGCATCCACGTAACCTGCACAGTTGGTAGAGCGTTCCCACGTGTATGGATCCCTCTGTTCCTGAAGTACCGGGAGAACAGTGTAGATAAGTGTAGATATGTTCGATTAAATCACGTCAGACCTCCGAATGCTGTCTCGACGAGCCAGACGAGCTGAAGGGCTGAGGAAGAGACTCTGTCCTCTCTTGGGCCCAAACCATTTACGGTGGTGGTCAAGAGCTCAGCTGTAGAAGTCTTCGGAACAACCCAAGGTTCCGACCCAACCCGAATCGGGTCTCGGGTCCATCCTAAAGACGTGACTCCGGGTTCGGGTCGGAATTGGTACAGTTAATCTCGGGTCCGGTCGTTGCTCTCTGACAGGCTGGGTCCACGTTTACTTGAGAGAGGTAAAGATATTGGCGGTACAGCCAATGTCAGGACTCGTGGCAGTTTAATTAATTATTCATTAACGTGTTTGTCATGAAACAATCGTGTTGCCGTAGCGTGTTATTAGCGGTTTGCCCGGCAGCTGTAAAGCACAACGGTTCACCAACATACAAAGTTGGATGAGAGAACATATTTACGACACGTCCTGACCAGGGTAGGCTATTAGCATTAGCAGTTGCTACCAATAGCATCTGTATCCACAAAGAAAATAACGACTTGGATTTATTGTTGTTTACATCATGTAGCCTATGTAGCAACTGACCCGGTAGAAGAAGACAACTTTAGGTAAGAAAATCAAGTTTTATTCAACGCTAGACAACTTTTAACATGATCAACTATGGGCTGGATTGTCTCGGTTCTATTTGGGTAACTCAGTTCGGTTCACGGTCAGAAACTAAAGACTTGGGTCGGGTCGGTTCCGGATCCAAACATTGCGGGTCCATTCGAGTTTGGACTCCCAGACTTATGATAATAGCTCGAGTCCAGTCGGTTTCTTGTCGAATTCTCACGGGTCTATTCGGGTTCGGGTCCATGAAAGTGGATCTGTGAAGACCTTCACTCAGCTGTGAAGAAAGCACTGGGTGCTCTGTGTTCCCCCCAGAGTTCTGCTGGACTACATAAACTGGTTGCATCAGGGGCTGGGGGCGGGATTATTGTGGACGGAAATTCAGAAGACGCTTAAGAGAAGAAGAGAAGAAGAAGAGAAGAGACTGTGATGAAGGGATGAATGTCGCTCCGTGTCAACAGAAGACCAGACAGATCTGAAAACGTTCTAAAGCTGAACCAGCTCCTGGCTCAAGGTGGTCATCAACAGGTATCTGACGGGTTTTTTGGGGAAACGCTCATCAAAGATTTCAAATAACGTGACATTATTATTGGAAGCATTCATGTATGGCTGGAACTCATGTTTGTCTTGTTTTTGGGATACTGCATGTGGTGGGAATGAGTGGATGTGCATGAGGGGCTTCCTCCAGCTTTGTTCCAGATGCAGACCTGTGTACCGGTGTCAGCTCCACCTGCAACCACTGGCGGCTGACTGATGTATTTATACCGGTCTTCTGCTTCGCCCCGCTGCCAGATCATCAATCATGGGTTCTGCTGTTGCACTCGGTGTCGGTAAAGTCCATCAATTCATTTTGTTTTCTCTGTGCTGCAGAACTGCCTTCCACAACCGCTCCAGTCTCTTTCTGAGCCTGGATCCTGGGTTCACTCGCCTCAGGTAGCCATGACACTCTAACAAGTTATAAATTAGCCAGACAACTGGTCGGGAGAGTCTCTGATATAGCGGGCTTGTGGTGTGACTCCCATTTAGCAGGAATCAAAGCAGGATGAGCAATGAACTTGTCAGAGGATATCAGGGCAATGTGATACTGATGATTTATTAATGAAAGGATCTTTTAAACGCTCCCAGATATCATCGAGAGCCTTCAGCGGCTATGTAAAGACTTTACCAGGCTTGTTAAAGTGGTACTGGGGGCCCTTAGAGAACGATCTTAATATTAAAAAGGGGTTTTAACATCTTAGCTCTTCAGTCTTCTTTGTATTTCACCCTTTAATAGTTACGCCTAAGCCCTCGGCTGCTCTGCTGCCACACATTTCCTGCCACGTCCTGCTGCTGCTGCTGTTGAACCACAGGGGTGTTAATGACCCAGCGGGGGAAGTTACTACAGTCTACTACTACAGTACAAGCAAGAGCTGAAATTAGATGAAGACAAGTGACCAAACACTTTTGGAGGAAATTTAAGTTCTGTAAACAATAATCAGGATACGTCAGGAGTCGCGGCTGTGGAAAGCAGATGACATTAAAGAAGGAAGTAAACAAAGAAAGGGGGGATTTTGACTTTATTTTATTTTCCCATGTTCCACAGCAGAGTTGAGCCTTCCTGAGCCTCTTATCTACGCCTGAAAATAAATGTTATACTTGAACAGTACTTTCAACACTGTGAAGACTGTTGTTCTTTGCTCTCTTTTCTTATTTTTGCTTTATTTTTTGCTGTGTTTGGTCTTTCGTTGGGCAGCACGGTGGCTTTGTGGTCAGCACTGTTGCCTCACAGCAAGAAGGTTCCTGGTTTGAACCTCAGCAGGGGCCTTTCTGTGCGGATGTTCTCCCCGGGCTTGTGTGGGTTTCCTCCAGGTACTCCAGCTTCCTCCATCAGTCCAAAGACATGCATGTCAGGTTGATTGATTTTCTGAATTGCCCGTAGGAGTGATTGTGAGTGTGCGTGGTTGTTTGTCTACATGTGGACCTGTAATGGACTGGTGACCTGTCCAGGGTGGACCCCTGCCTTTCACCTGAAGAGAGCTGGGATAGACTCCAGCAGATCCCCATGACCCTGTAGAAGATTTAACGGGTATAGATGATGGATGGTCTTTCGTTCCCTCCATGTCTTCCCTGATTGTTCACTCCTGTCTCTCGTCAGCCCCAAAGTGTATCAACTAATCGCCACTTCTTCATTTTTTTATGCTTCTGAGTTGTGCTCATCTGTCTCTTGCCAGCTCTTTTTGATTTTTTTTTATTTATTTAGTTTTTTTGGAATATCCTGTAATGTACAGCATTTTCTGTTTTGACAGAGAACCTGGTTTCTCTCTCTTTTTTTTTTTTAAAGCAGAGATAAAAGAAATCCTGTCAATAATAGCTACAATCTACGACCTACTGTGAATCTAGGTATTCATATTAATATTTACATACCAACCAGCTTGTTAAACACACTGTATCCTTCAATGTAGCTTTGACACAAGGTATAAATCAGCATTCACTAGCCTTTATGTAAATAAATTTACCCCAAAATAATGCGATAGCTCTCAGACTGATATCATTACAATGACATTAGTAGACTACAAATGGTCCATTTGCAAAGACGACTCTGAATTTAAAATTATACCAAATTACGTGTCTTCCTGTTTTTACAAAAATTTATATTCCTGAAGTAGCTTGCTAAAATCGTCCACTGCAGATTTAAGGGGTCTTTTGTTGGATCAGCTTGGATTTGTTCTTACTGCTCATGCCTGTTAAAAACTGAACCTACAGTAGATCATTTCAATCCCCTTTAATGAAGCTTTCTCGTCAGTTTTGCCAAAACGTCTGTTCCCAGAATAATCCCAAAGTCTTTACTATGCTTTTATTTCTTTGATGACAGGTTACGTGACTCTAGTAAATCGACAACAACAAAGTGCTGATGTTATACCCTTTCTAGTCCAGGGACCAGTCAAGGCCACACAAACATTCATTAGATTGATTTATTTAATAGACTGAATTATCCCTATAATTAACATATTCCACTATGGTTATTGTGTATAAAGCCTAAGATGGATTTATTGTTACCAATTAACCCAATTAACCTAAACAGCAAATCACAGTTAGATCACCTGCTACTTGACACGCATCTTATTTTTCCAATCACAGAAGCTTTGCGATACTTCTGGAAATTCTCCAACCGCCTCTCAAGAGTTGCTCCTCAGCTCCTTTAGTTTTTCTCAAGGTCAAGTGCTTTGAAAAAAAAAAAAAAAAAAGGGAAAATAGTGACTGTCAGGTGAACATGAAAAGACCAGACAATGTCTTCAGCAGTTTTCAATTCTGAAGTGTGATTGCCTGAAGATCCCGGCTCAGCCGGGGTCTGGGTGGGTGCTCAGGGGCCAGTACTTAGCGTGATTGAGGCTACATGGTTTTCCTGCCCTTCATCTCCAGTGGATTACAGCATTTGCTGTAAAGTTACAGCTTTGAGTTGAATCAAAGAGAAAACACAACTGAAGCTTTTGAGGTCATACTTACAGTTTAATTGAACCTCAGTAAGAGGCTGGAGACGAGTCGAGTCCAAGGTCACGCCTGATCCCGATGCACATCATGTGTTTGAATGCTGCAGGGGGAAAGAAAGGAATCATTTCGTTTTTGCAATGATGAAACGGGTTTCAAGTGGTGTTTTGAATAGTTAAGGTGCAAATTCGTGTAAAAGACTTGAGATAAGCCCAAGTAGAAGCGTCTACAAACCCAACCTCCTCCACTGCCACCGTAACGATAATCTACCTGGAAGCTCCTGAAGGACAACACTTTATGTGCTTGACTTGCATGAGAGATGTAGAGGAAGAGATTTACAAATGGTTTAAGGGCAGAAAAGAATGAGAGTGAGTCTTAAAGGGGCAGACAGATCAGTATCAGTGTGTTGGTTTTCTTTGCGTTTTAGATTTCTTATGTTCTTGTCTTTGTGAAGCCAACGTCCTGTGTGTTTTTGGAACTACAATGCAGTATAGGTACTGCATCCAATGACACATTGCATTCCTGTTTGCCTGTTTGAGTTCTCAGGTCTGAGTTCTTGCTTTTCTACGTCTTGTTTTTTAGGTGTTTGCCTGAACAGCACTTTTGTTTGGACATCTCTATTTTAAATTAAAAGTTTTTTTGATAACTACTGTCGACCGGGCACTAGACGACATTGCAAAAACTTTAGAACCAGTATTTAAAGACTTATGTTTGACACCCGCTCACGTCTTAAGGCTATAAAACCTGTAAGAACATGAAGAGTTTTAATTTGCAGACTTTAAACTGGGAGATCTTGCCGGGTCACTATTTACACGACTGCAACCAGATTCCTTTATGAATCAAGTAAAAACAAAAGGCCTAATTGGTTGCGGATATAAACTGCATCAAGGAATGACAGTTTGCACACAACAAAGACTTCTGGGAATATTAAACATGTTTTACTTTGTTGTAAAACCATGACAAAGAAAGGACTGCCTTCAATTTGCTTGTACCTTTATAGTCATACCGACAACCAGAAGTGAGTCTTGCTCGCCCCAACATCAAGCAAGACTTGCATGGTTTTCTTCCGACTGTGGAAATCTGTCTGCGTAAAGCCAACCGAAGCATCGTGGCCCAGTTTGGAAATGGTTTTGCTTTGACCGTAGGTCTCGCAGGTTGTGTTCCAAAAGTGGAAGTTCTGTGAGCGGCGCCTCCTCGGCTGGATTCAAGAGATTACAAGTTTATCCGAAGGTTTCAAGATCATGTGCAGTAATCTGCCCCATGTATATCTCACAGTGTATTTTCCTTTCTAGAAATGCCCATTTAAAAAGATGAGTGCTGTCATATCAAATAAGTGTATCAATTTCTAAACTAAAATTCTTCTCATACATGGTTCAAATCTCTTCTGAAAGCCTCTGCAGGTTAACATAATGTCCGTACAAGGTCAGAGCTCGCTTGTGGTGTTATGTTGAAAATCCGCAAGACTCTCTATGCCATTCTGATGTCTGACGATCTGCCGGTTCAGTCTGCTGTGTGTGAATTGATACGGCTTTCTCGATGCGTACTTTCAGCAGCAGAGCGGACGGTCACTTCTGGGATGCATCTGAGCATCTCCACCGTGCCTCTGGTACAACAGCTCTTATTGGCCAGAAAGGCTGAGATTCACAGCAGCTGAAACGCTGCCGTTTTACGGTGGTTCAGTGTCCTGTGGGATTTGTACTTCAGACATCACATGGGTCACCGTCTTAACAAGATGGACTCTTATGGACTGAAGATGAACTGAAAGATCATCTACCAAACCCTCTGTTAAGGCTGGAGACCAGGCTTAACCAGCATGTCAATAATTATAAAGCCCAAATGCTCAGCAGGATTATTAATTGACATGTTTTCCTTTTTGTACCCAACCTGTTTGCTAAATCCAACACTCTAGTGGAGGCTCATGGGAATACTGTTCTGTTTATAGCTCAAAGGTAGTGAGTCATCACTTATATATTTTACTTAGAGGCACTACAAGAAGAGTGATTATCAGAGTTATTACAGTTCATCCTTTGAACGTTCATCCTACCATGAATAAGTGGATTGAGTTCAATGTAAATCCAAAGATCAGTTTTACACAAACCAGTATCAAAGGTTTTTGAGCTAGTAGTCCGTCATATATCCAGCTACCGTGGAATACGACCCGGAAGGGGTCAGAACTCGCATCCTTTCTTGGCTTTGCAGACACGCCTTTCTTTGCTTCCACTTCTTCCAGTTATCCCAGACGTCGAGGACGGGATCACCACTCATGTCACGGCCAGTGTTGCTCTGCCTCTCGCCGAATTGACGGGAACATAGCCTGGAATTTCTTGTGAGGTTCAGGACTTCGATATTATTCTCGTTTTTGTCCTCTCACTAAATCAGCACCTATTCGAATCAGTGGGAGTTTTCCGTAGTCACTTTGAAAACCGGACATTTACGTATCTTCCAAAAGCTCCAAATGCAGAGGTTAATGACCAGTTTCGACTGGTTCTGCCACTTAGAGGATATCGATTTCGCCATTGTCAGGTAACTCCTATCTGAAGCTAAAGCTGTGCACTCACTGGTGAAGATAAATGGTAAATGGAAGTACAAAGTCCTCAGTATTCATTTTCTTGTCTGGGGATCAGGGACATTTGCAGAACTGTGAAACAATCCATTGTTTAGTTTCTAAAAAATACATCACATTAGACCAAAGTAGTGGACCGACTAACAGACCGTCCAAACAGCCATGTCAATGGCAATTCATATATGATTCATATTCCCATCATCCATTCTTTGAAAGCTGTATTTTTTTTTAAATCAAATGTTAAGTGCTCCAGATGGCAGAGCCTCAGAGGTTTCAGAGAGAATACGTTATCATACATTACAGATGAGAATGTTATAAGTCATGACATTTACAAGTTTGTGACATTCAGCGCCTTCCATCTCTTTAAATAATTCTCGAGCCTTTTGTGATCCGCTGACAGTCTCCGTGTCCTGCGGGGCGCCTTTCCTGAGAGGAAGCTAATTTCAGCATGTGATGTAAGGAATTTTAAAACAGAAGTGCAGCAGCTCAAATAATCCGAGGCAAGCAAATGATGAAAATGAATTCAGATCAAACGGACATGATGTTGCCCTTCATTTTATCTCCAGGTCTCTGATCTATAAGCTTATACAGTTAGAAGGCACCATAGTTTCATATAAGAGATGGCAGCAGAAATAAAACCTCTGTTTAGCCTTTTTATTTTACATTTCTGAAATGATCTTCTTCATAATATTATATTAGGGTTAATTGTATCTAGATTTAAAAGTCTACACCAAAAATAAAAAAGACAATTTGGTGAAGAAATAGTCCTGTCCATACATACGTAAGCGTTTCCCTGTATTTATTTATTTATCTTATTTGTAGTGATTTTATTACATATTTTATTTGCATTCATATGCTGTTATATTAATTTAATTTTCTTTCTCTATTCTATTCATCTTCAAGCCTTTGTAAAGCACTTTGAGTTGTTTTTGTGTACGACATGAGTTTTACAAAGAAACTCGCCTATTGAAACATGATCTTCATTAAGTTCCTCAATGACTTAATTATATTCCTGAAATAAAACTAGCATTATGTTGGCAGTCATTGCATCCATATTTACTTCCATTAGGCTGTGTTTTTTACTACGGGTTTAAACTACGTTTGGGATCTGCATCGTAGTCTGTTCATACTTATTGTTTTTTGTGTCGCTCTGTAATGACACCACTAACCACTAGGTGGCAGTGCAGTTCACTTTCTGCTTTGCTTTTGTTTACTTCCTTTATGTAGCTCAGACTTGGCAATGGGGCTCATCAGTCATCTTTTATAGCTGATCAGTGTTGAGCAACAGAAACTTTTACTGACATGACAGCAGTCGATCTTACCCTTCAGCTTAAAAATGTAGCAGG
Source organism: Hirundichthys speculiger (assembly GCA_018398805.1). Classification (NCBI taxonomy): domain Eukaryota; kingdom Metazoa; phylum Chordata; class Actinopteri; order Beloniformes; family Exocoetidae; genus Hirundichthys; species Hirundichthys speculiger. The sequence goes on along the minus strand of JAGFBZ010002199.1, from coordinate 6,262 downwards.
AAATACGTAAAAGGAAATGCAATGCTAGGAAGCAGACCGATCACATCTGTTGCAGTCCGGGTCAACTGGACACGTAGTTGCATGTTTGGGGGCGCTGCGTTTGACGTTATTGAGAGACTGTCTAGACACCTATGAGTCAAAACTTAGCGACTTGATGGAACCAGAACGATAACTAACTATGGCCTTCGACAGACAGGAATCGAGACCAGAAGTCATGGACTCATGACACAGCAATTAAGGCCTCAAAATGCAGTTTTAATATTACAGAAGGAAAAGTCATCCATTATCCATTCATCTTAATTTGACCTGACTGGTGTTACTGATTTAATTATTTTTTAAATAGTTTTTGAAACTCTACTGAAGACAGGAAAAACCAATGTTAAGCAGAGGTGGAAGCCAAAGGTTTCACCTTCACAGCACTTGTGCAGCTTTGAATCTCCTCCCCAGGTGCCTTTCACGTCTTGATTCATGTGACCAAGACCAGGCCAACAACCTAAATCAGATAAAAGACTCTAACCTCCCGCAGGATTGATAGCTCATTGAGTATTGAAAACTCATGATTTTCTCATGAGTTTAATAGTTTATAGGTTTGAACCTCCACACCTGCCAGTTTAAACTGAGGAAGGACGTCTGGATGGAAGGTGAAACATCTTCAACAATCATAAAAAAGTACGTCTAATTGCCTTGATTCAAGCCTTTGAGAAGTCTGTGAAAGTGGCAGACACCTTTAGGTCCACTGGCAGACATTGCTTCACTAGGAGAAAGAACAGTGTTGCCAGTAGATAACGTACAGTCATGGAAAAAATTATTAGACCACCATTTTCATCTTCACTTTCTTGTTCATTTTAATACCTGGTACCACTAAACGTCATCATGTGACTAAAACAGACAGAAAAGAAAACACTGAATGCATAAAAGCAGTGTTTTTGGCAGTACAACGCCATAGCTATTGATGTAAAAACTTAAGAGTTTTATTTAAGAGCTGATATCTTACCATTTTCCATGGTTTTCTTGATTATGACCTAAATCACTTATGTGCAATCTTTGTGGTTATCGTTATGTTTGTCCAAACAAATGTACCTTTAGTTGTACCAGGCATTAAAATGAACAAGAAACTGAAGAAAACAAGGGTGGTCTAATAATTTTTCCCATGACTGTAAATAACAGATGTAATTCTTAGGTGCTGTAAATATGTACTTATATACGTATTGTAGAGAGCCTGGTAGCTGGCACACGGCTATTATAGTCAAGCTTTTGTTCTACTCTTTTCAAAAGAGTGATCAACCATACACACTGGCAATGAAACTGGCATTTAGAGGTCATTCTCCTCCACTATCCAGCACTTCATTGTATATCAGTAGAGAGAGAGAAGCTCGTTAATGCAGCTGCATTACATTTGCAATTAGTCTCTGCTGGCACTTTTCCAGTCCACCATGAGTCCACCTGAGTATAATCCACCCGTCAGTAAACATGCAATAAGAGGTCGTTCACAGTGAACTGGAGCTGTTGTCTGGTAATCCAGCAGGTCTAAATCAACTTTCAACACAAAGTTAAATTAGGCATATTATGACTTTTACAGTGTTATCATGAATTATCATCCTGGACATGAACAGAACCTCAGAAAAAGAGGTAAACATGAGCACTTTCTTTGCTTTCTCTATGACTTCCTATGATGTCACAGGAGGTATTTTCCACAGTCACGAGAACAAGACTTCAGTAGTCATTTTAAAAGTGAAAGTTGTTTTTTTTTAATCCCAGTGGCTCTGCTAGTGCTTCTTACAAGTCATTCTGCTTTTGTTTTCAAGATGTCTTCGAAGAAATGAGTTTTTGGCTGTCAGGGAAGGCTGGCCAGCTATTGCCCAGTGGGATGCAGCTTGTCTTCAAGAAACAAATGAATTTTGTTTTTCGCACCACTTCACAGAGAGCTGCTATTCCACCAAATGACCCGAAGACTAAAGCTGGACGTCGATTCGAGCTCCAACGCTGGAATCTTGTCAGTCCAGACTGCCAGTGGTGAATAAACTGTGCTGTGTTAAGTAACTGCTTTTATGCAGAAGTCTTGTAAGAAAAAAAAACAAAAAAAAAAGAACTTTAATGCAGCCCTTCCAGTGATTTATGTTCCCAGACAGCCTCGACAACTATGGAGTCAAAGGTAGTCGGACGGTCTGATTAGCTTCTCTGATTCTTTGTCGCAGACTCTCAGACTAAAACGTCTACTCTGATGCACTAAGAAATGGTAAGTCTGTAAGATTTTACAATAGCAGGTGATGAGCATCGTGTTTTTTGAACCAAGATGTTCAGCAGAAATCTTTGTCGTCACGGTCGGTTGTGCTGTCCATTTCAGATTCTTCCTCGAAACACATATGGAAGGATTTGAAACGCTGACCTTATATACAGCAGCTGTTGAAAAGGTATCATTAATGACAAACTGATGTGTTTAAATCGTGCGTGTCTGACCAGGAAGAGGAGATGGGCACGTTCTGATGGGCTGCAAAGCTCCATCAGAGGTACCGCAGATTAAAATTGATGGCTGAAAACTGAATGAAACGCTTCAGAAAAACTGTCCCAGGTCCTCATGATTTGATTCGGAGATTCGTTTCCTTTTCAGAATGAAGTCACCTTCACTTCAGTTATCTGTGCGTTCATTGATCAGGCCTCTAATGCAAATCTGAATGAGCGTGTTTATCCGCTGGTCTCAAGGGTAAACTTCATCGATCCGGTAATCTATTACAGCTCAGACGCTCTTCTGTTCTTGTGAAGTTAAAATCTTCAGTCGAGATATATGAGGGCATTTATCTGAGTTTGAATATAATTTATACATTGGGCCCAGTTTATCATGAATATGTCTTTTATGCTTTAATTAGCCAGGAGATTTTAAATGTAGTCATTTACTGTTAAAACCAGAGTCAGTACCAGAGTTCCAGCTTTTAATTTTCTCTTTCACTATAAAAATCTTTTCCCAGTAAGCACATAAACATACTCTGCTAACATTAAGTAATATCCACTTTAATTTATGAGTTTATTTTAATGTTCGTGGGTCTTAATTCTTCCCAGTGACCTAGAATTAAGAATGATTTGCTAATTTTCAGCCTTGTTAATGTGCTGTAGCGAGTCTGTTTTTGTTTCAAACACCTACCAGATCTCAACTGGAGACAAGTAAAAAGAGACCGATCGTGTCTTTGTTAAAGATTATGTGGCTGTGGTTGTCTTAGTTACTGAAGCTGAGCGACAGGAACGCTGACGCTAACGCTGAGTCACTGTCACCCAGGATTTTCTGGCTGTTTCTCATCTACTGTTTTAAAGTGTATAAAGAGTATGGAGTCTGTGCAGGACATAACTTGTTTGCTACTTTAACTTTGCATCTTTGTTTATTTGTCCATGAGTAAGACAAATTCAAAATTAATCCCCATAAACTTTACAAGATATATATATGGGGATTAAGGGCCAATTCCAATTCCTCCCTTAACCCTCAATCTTGGCCCTCTAAAGTAAGTGTAAGGACTATTTTGTGACTTAGAAATGGGACACCCCTTGAGTGCAGTTACGTCTTCAGACTGTGGGGGGCGGCCTTACGCCAAAGCTACGTCCAGTCTGTCAAGAAAACGATGACGACGAAGAAGGAGAAGATGAAGTAGAAGAAGAATAAAACAATATAGTTTTATATATATATATATATATATATATATATATATATATATAACGAAGACAATAAGATGATTTCGTAACATTTATATCTTTATTAACTACGAAAATACTTACATTCGTAGCTAGCTTTTTTTGGCGCCATTCTTTTTTTTTCAAGATGTCTTAGGCAAAAATAGCCCTTACTTCCAAGTGTGGTGTCGGAGAATCTCAATATTGAGGGCGATACAGCCCTCAAACTTGTCCCTCAACTTGGGACAACACTTGCACTTCACGGGAGCGCGTATTTTTGAGATTGAGGGTTAAGGGAGGAACTGGAATTCACCCTACATATATTAAAAGTGACACTTTTTTTTTTTGTTTTAATGATTCTCCTTCAAACTCCAAGCCATCTCAACCTAGCCTCTCCCTCTTAATATCCAGGACGTCTAACTGTGGTTGTTTCTGGCAAACGTGTAAGTCCAGCTGTGGAGGAAATTTTTATTTGGTTTATATTATTCTTGTAATTACGTCATTTTATTTGTCTCTAACAATATGTTAAAAAGTGAATTGTCTTATTTAACAAGACCAATACACATCATAGTCAACGAGACCAAATGTCTGACAAAAGGCAAGAGAAGACCGCTGTGATTTCATTGATCAAGGCCACACCAGCAGGGGTCAGCTGTGACTTCCTAAATTCAATTAACATCAAGTAAATAACTTCTTGATCAAGGAACTGTTTAACGTTGCTAAACTCAATCAGTCTGTTTTAAGATAAATGCCTCACCACTACCTGCTGTGACCTACTCTGTATGCAAACCTGTAAGCAGAATCAACATCCTTTTATCTTGTGTAGAAAAGAAAACGCCCTCTCTGTAACGACAGCATCTCCTTGTGTGCACATAAGATTTTTTTTTTTATGTTTGTCTCTTTTCTCTGTAATAAATTCTATTCTGATTTTCTCATCAAGATCGGATCTTATTTTTTCCACAACACCAGTGGTTTGGTTTTGCTCTGTCCTGAGGTCCTGAAGGGGCAAGACTTTTTTCTTTTAGCGGTAAGTAGAGGGATTCAAGCTTGTATCCAGCAACTGGCGCCCAACGGGTCCATCCTTCTCCACTGGTTCTGCGAACCCAACCCAGTTGGCAGCGCATCACATACCACATCCTGCCCGGAAAGCATTTACCTGGAGGTTTCCGTCGGCTACTAATTCGGGGATCTCTGTCGATCTTTTACTCGTAAAGCATGAAGTAAAACAGTCGAGCGTCTGATTTCCCTGAGAAACGGCGAACAATCAGATGCTTCATCACGAAGGTGTTTCGGTCTTATTTCTCAGAGTCACACGCACCAGTTCCAAGGTTAATGGTTTTCAAGCGGGTGTCAAGTCAGATTAAATCAAAAGGAGCAGCCTGGTATTGTGTTTCTAGGTGAAATAATTGTCCGTCTGACAGCAGCCAGAAGGCTGATGCCACCAACTTTGGTTATTTGATTACAAGAGCCAGTATGGAGTTCCTCGTAGAAGTGTCTGTCCTGTGAAATTAGTCGTGATAATCTGAGCGGTTCAGACACGGCCGGGGTTTCAAAGTAAACCCTTCTTCACTGGCAGCAAGCACCGAACAGAGGTAGCCTCCTCTGATGTCATCGTCTGTAAGAATCCAGTCACCGTTCAGCTGCCGAGCCTTGTGACATCGAGGTGGAAGGGAACAAAAAAAGGTCTCGGTATGTTATTAAGGAGATGCTGAACCCCACCAGAGAGAGCTGCTCGCCTTTTAACTCTCCACAGTTTATAAGAAATTTTTTTTTTTTTTTTTTTTTGGATTACTGAGGTCAGAGAAAACCATTTGACTACCAATATGATAAATCTGAACAAATCTAGAAACAAAAAAAAAAACTCGGCTTTCTGTGGTTTTAGTGCAACATGTCATTAAATGTGTTGATATCTCTCCAAGCATAAAGTCAATTTCCTGCATTTGGTGATCATCAATTTATTTCCTTCATGCATGAAGTTGGATGAGCAGCAGTGTTTTTTAATGGACTCGAGCATTTTATTATAATAATAATAAAAATATCTAGCCAGAAAACTTCATACCTACTGAACCTGAAGTTATTTCTACAGCCAAACAGTGCAGTTAACATTGGAAACAGAATGGTTTTATTCAGGAAAACTCACAGAACATTTGAAAAACATGTCCATACGCTGGAGTTTTGGACCTTGGCTTTAGCTAGCTGAACCCGTGGCTGGACTAACGACTGAGGTCCGTTACAGTACAGACAACCGCGCTCGGTCATGCACGGTCATACTCGGTTTCACGTAAAGGGCAGGTAAAGACCAGGGTTATAATAGTTTTGGATTTCCCATTAGTTTTAGTTTTAATTTAGTTTTTAGTTTAGTTTTTCAAATTCAGTTAGTTTTAATTCATTTGTAGAGCAGTTTTGCTAGTTTTTATTTGTTTTTGTTTTGAAATACTTAGTTTTAGTTTAGTTTTTATTAGTTTCAGTGTTAGTTTTCATTTTATTTTGTAAATTAGGGTTGTAATTTTGGTTGGAGTAAAGCACTGAACTTTTTGAAGGCTATCGAATCACATAGTCGTGTTTACATTCTGGTCTCAATAAACATATTTATCAATGCATCTTCCCG
>JAGFBZ010002198.1:0-20382 GCA_018398805.1 Hirundichthys speculiger | reverse complement strand
TTGGACGAGGAGGTGCTTGACAGCCTTTGTTTGTAAAGGGCCTCCAAGACCTCCCTCTGCTCTGCAGAAATTGATGTTCTACTGCCTATGGAATAATCAGGAGAGCAGAGGGGCACGCACTCTCACACACACACAGTGTTAACGGTATTGCAGAACAAAAATAAAGTGTCAAAGTAACCTAACAAAGCTAATATGTCATTACACATTGGAAACTTAATTTAGACATTTATATGCTTGAATACATGCTGGCCAGCTGGCTATGGTACCCTAACCACTAGAATGATGTCCTATGGGCAATAATAAACATTAACCATTACACTTTCAAGACATGACAGGATATAGGCTACACTACACACATAATACCAGAGATCTTACCTTTTTCAGCCATATTGGTCCTTAAAAGAAGGGAAAATAAAGCTTAATTTAGGTGTTTCTGTTTTGATTGACAATAATCAAAATGACAAAATGACAATAATCTAATAATATTTTTAGCCCACTGATGTGAGGTATGCAAGGGTAATGAGACAATCTCTCTCTCTTTCTTACAGACAGCTGTCAAGTGAAGTTCTGCCCTCAGCTGACGTATGAAATCCGAGAACAACAATTCGAATATTACTGTTTTTTATACACATGATCAAAGAAATATTTTTCATGCTTAGTGTAGGAACGCAAAACACAGAAACATAAATATGGCGTTATGTGGTGGTGTTAAATTCTAGTATTACCCATTACCAAGCATAAATATGGCATTTTGTCAGTGTATTAATTAATATTTACAAATTAGTTATACACTTCACCATCTTTCGCCCTATCGTAAACTGCACGAAATCAGAAAAAACAGGCACAAAATGCAAAATGCATCGGCTTCGCAAGCAACAGTGAGCGATTGTTTGCCCCTACGGACTTGTTGCTATGGCCCGCGGATGCCAGTGGCCCGGAGGTTCGTGGTCGAGAATGGTAACGAGAAAAAGGCATCCGACCAAAGTAGCCAAGAAACAGCCCGTCGACGGATGCATCCTAAACATCTCTTGGATACACATTCTGGCATTTAACTATAAATACATCAAACTATTTAACTTCATTTGTTTGTACCATAGACTGGTTTGTACCAACCTGTTACGCGTTTGGCATGTATGGCGGGAATAAATCGGAAGCGGAAACAGTTGGGGTTGCTGAGCAACACCTTCTTCTTCTACAGTTTATATCTGAGTTTATCTTATCACTGGGGTTTTTATTTAATTTAATCTTAATCAAACTGAAGTTGTGTCAGATAAATATTCTAAAAGTGCGTTCATAAACAATACTACTCCTCTTTCCTCTGCTTCAATAAACCTACTAAACTCCAAAGTAGCAGTAAGTAAGTTATGTTTTATTTGTACAATGCATATTCTCAGACCGGACACAAAGCGCTTCAAATTAAAAACACAAAAGCATCAACAAAACAAAGAAGCTCCAAAGAGAATACGAAAACCACAAAGAATGAAAGAAAAACTGAAGAACAAAAACGAAAACACGATGGCAGTGTTGGTGCTGCACGCCGGGGGATTACGACCACCCCGCAGCCCCCCAGCGCCGCGTCCAGCTGGTCGGGGTTCGTGTGGCCAGCGACCTGATCCCGGTTCTTGATGTGGCTCAGATCGGGGACCGCCCCGGGCGTGTGTGCCAGGTGGTCCACCAGCGGGCTCAAAAGCAGCAGCGGCTGCCCCAACAGCACGCTGCGGGGCGGATGCGGGAGGTGGCGGGGCTCCGGTCGACTCCAGTGGGTCTCATCTCCCGATGATCGCCGCTCAAAACAGCAACACAGCCCTTGATTGTGGTGGGACAAAAAGGGATGAAAAACCAAGGAAAAAAAAAACGAAAACAAACCAAAAATGGACAAAAAAGGGATGAAAAACCGAAAAGAAAAAAAAAGAAAACGAACCAAAAACGGACAGACAGGGAGCCACGCTAATCTGCGTGCGCATCAATAACAATAAATAATAATACGATATAATGCAGATAATTTGGTATATAATTTTTATTTTTGCTGTGGGAAAAAAAAAATGCAGTGGTCACGTGACTGGTATGATCGAATCAATGGGGCCTACCGCATTTGTTTTAAATGCATTTTCCAGCCACAGAATGGTGACAAAACACCTACTGATCTTAAGTTTCGTTTTCAATAGCAGTAGCTGGGGTATACCCATAGAAAAGCCATTATCAACCCACAGAATAATGACAAACACCTACCGGTAGACAGTATGCCGACTACTCGCACCATTCAAAGCTCTGATTACACGTGACAAACTCCCTTTGAATGGACTGATAGCATTTGAAGCCGGTGCTGCCAACCGCTAATGCAATCTTCCGCTCCCTAAACCTGCCACCCATTATGCCGACTCCCTTACTCACATTGTAGGCGCGGCAATGGGCGTGTCTCTTGCGCTTTCCACAAATTCGGTATCTTGCGGTACCTATATCTCGCAGATTTTGGATAGAGGGTAGTGGGTGGTCTGACCACCCACCAGAGGTTTCACAAAAAAAAAAACAGCATTGATCATTTAGGAAGTGGATCTTTTTAAACATCAGTCATAAAGTATTTAGACAAACAAACAATTCTTTGTGGGCCCTCCTGACTTCAGTTAACAAAAACGCTGATGTATATCGAACATGAACAGGTTCTCAAGAATCCACCTCACCCGTGTGGACCTTCATGTGAGGCTTTAAATTACATTTTTGATTGAAACCTCTTCCACATGTTCTACAGGAATAAGCCCTTTCTCCAGCGTGGACTCTCATGTGGGACAAGAAATTACCGTGTTTAATGAATTTCTTTCCACATTCTCAGCATTAAAGAGGCTTCTCACCTGTGTGGATTCTTGTGTGTCGAATCAAATCACTTTGTTGTGTGAACGCTTTTCCACATGTTTTACAGTCATAAGGCCTCTCACCTGTGTGGATTCTCATGTGTTGGATCAAATTACTTTGACAGGTGAACGCTTTCCCACATGTTTCACAGTCATAAGGCCTCTCACATGTGTGGATTCTTGTGTGTCGAATCAAATCACTTTGTTGTGTGAACGTTTTTCCACATGTTTTACAGTCATAAGGCCTCTCACCTGTGTGGATTCTCATGTGCTGGATCAAATTACCTTGACAGGTGAACGCTTTTCCACATGTTTTACAGTCATAAGACCTCTCACCTGTGTGGATTCTTGTGTGTCGAAACAAAACACTTTGTTGTGTGAACGCTTTTCCACATGTTTTACAGTCATAAGGCCTCTCACCTGTGTGGATTCTCATGTGTTGGATCAAATTACTTTGACAGGTGAATGCTTTCCCACATGTTTTACAGTCATAAGGCCTCTCACATGTGTGGATTCTTGTGTGTCGAATCAAATCACTTTGTTGTGTGAACGCTTTCCCACATGTTTTACATTTATATGGCTTCTCATCTGTGTGGATTCTTGTGTGTCGAATCAAATGACTTTGTTGGGTGAATGCTTTCCCACATGTTTTACATTTATATGGCTTCTCATCTGTGTGGATTCTTGTGTGTCGAATCAAATGATTTTGACAGGTGAACATTTTTCCACATGTTTTACAGTCATAAGGTCTCTCACATGTGTGGATTCTATAATGATGCTGAAAATGTTGCTTTGTTTTGAAGCTCTTATCACAAACATCACATTTGAAAGACTTTTTACACGACTGAGTTTTAAACCGTCTCTGTGACAGAGGAGGCTGGTCTACATTCTTCATCCCTACATCTGGAGTTGATCCTGAGTCCAGGTTCTTGCTCTGTTCCTGAGTTCTTCTCTCAGTTAAGGGAGAGATCTGAGAGTAAAGCTGCTCAGTGTTTGCTTCTGCTTCACTGAAGTCTCCTTCCTGATCAGTGGGAGTCAACATGAAGGTATCAGTCTCCTGCTTCACAACCAGCTGCTCTCCCTCCTGACTGCTGCAGAGTTCCTCCTGGTCCTCTTGAATCTGTGGAAGCTCTGGTTCCTCCTGGTCCAGACTGGAGCTCCTCTGCTGGTTCCTGAGCTGCTGGTCAGAGGTGTTGACGTGTTGTTGTGGGAGGTCTGGAGGGATACAATAAACATCAGTTAGTTAATAACTGAATGAAGGCATCAGACCTCAGAAGTACATCAGAATTTCTTCTGTTTCATGTTTTAATCACATGTGTAATAGTGAGTGTCGTCATCATCAGCAGAGACAAATATCACCTTTCACTTCACCTGTTTACTCTCTGCTGTCATCAGTTTACTGTCTGCTGTTTCTGTCTATATATGCATCTATATATTTGTTCAATCTCTGAAATTAAAGCTTCAGTCCACACTTTAAATCACATCTTCACATTTTTCATCAAGATGAAAATGAGAGTTTAAGGTTTGTGCTTTAAAAAAAAAGCTGCATTCATGTTTGTGTCAGAAAATAACTGCAGCTGCACCATCATTTTCTTCTGTGAACCTCTAAATAAATGTAACATGCAGCTCTGATCAGGATCTTCATTCTTCCATCCATCCATCATTCATTCATTCATTCATCCATCATCCATCCATCCATCCATCCATCCATCCATCCATCCATCCATTCTACTGCAGAGGTCCATACCTATCCTGTGTAACCTTATTTGTGGCTTCCAGCTGATATCCAGCAGTCTGTGTTGATGACAGATTTCTTCTCTGCACTGATTAAAATCTTCTGGAATCACTTCCAACTTCTCTTCACATCTGGACGTCTGAAGCAGAACAGAGGTTTCTGTGTCCTGATTCAATACAAGCTGCTCCTCCTGGTGGCTGCTGAAGAGCTCCTGCTGTTCCTCTTTAATCTGTGGAGGTTCTGGTTCCACCTGTTCCTCTTTAATCTGTGGAGGTTCTGGTTCCACCTGTTCCTCTTTAATCTGTGGAGGTTCTGGTTCCTCTTTTATCTGTGGAGGTTCTGGTTCCTCCTGTTCCTCTTTAATCTGTGGAGGTTCTGGTTCCTCCAGTTCTTCTTCAATCTGTAGAGGTTCTGGTTCATCCTGGTCCTGACTGGAGTTCTCCTCTTCATCACAGAGATGTCGGTCAGTTAACTCCTCCTCCTTCTCACAGACATGCTGTTGTGGAACATCTGGATGGACAGAGCAGCACAAAAGTGTTACTGAAGTAAAAATAGAAAATACAGTGCTGTGAAAAAGTATTTGCACCCTCACAGATTTCTCATGTTCTTTTTTTTTGTCAAACTCAATAATCATAAAATGATACATATGTTAAACATGAGCACATGTACACACACACACATTAAAACAATGATTAAAGACTGTTATGTGTTCCTTTCTTTTTCATTTAATGACGCTGTAGCTCAGGGAGTTTAAAATGCTTTCACATACTTTAAAATGTTGAGTTTTACATTTCAGAAAGAAAATGTCATTATTAAATGTGTAGATGGTTTGGTTTAAAATTTTAATGGGTTATTAACCTGGGTTCAGTTTAATATACTCAAAGATGTTTGACCAAAAATAAATGTAGGATGGTGAAGACGGTTTTAAAAATGTTTCTGACCTTTTTTTGTTTTGATATCACTCGCGACCTCACACTCTGTCTCTCACTGGTGGAAAACAAGAAACACATGTTCTCTCCATTTCTGAATCGGTCAATCTGTGATCGACTTCCTGGTCTGCTTCAGAAAAGAATGAACACGTAAATCACTGAATTTGTTACACTTGCTTTGACAGAGCCGTGCCTTTTCAACATTTTTATTTAGTTTTGTTTTACTACGTTTAATTGTTTTCTTTTAATTTTTGTAGTTTTGTCTTGTTTCTTTTGTTTAATTATTTTATTGTTTTATTTTATTTTTTGTTTTCTTTTCTTTTTTAAATTATTTTATTTCTTTATTTTATTGTTTTCCTTTATTTTGCTCTTTTGTTTCATTTAGCTGGATAGCTGGATTCTCTTATGTATTAATATAACTGTTCACAGTGTTTTGGAGTTTAAATGAAGGGAAAAAGACTGAGCTCTGTGTCCTGAAATGCCCTGATTCAACTTTTCATATCAACTATGCACCTGCTTGACTGCTGAGGGATGTACTACAAAGCGAGATTAGAGGGTTAGCGAGGTATGTTGAGTCTAAAGCCAGGATTTCCAGTACCACGAAGGTGGCTCTCTTTTAACCTGGCTAGATCACCATGGTAATTTACTCTGCAAGCTTAACCTGGTCCGGAGCAGGTTATGTGCAGAGTTTAGGCTCAAATCGGCTATAAAAAGCGCCACCCTTTCAATTTCACCCAATCCCGTTGACCTGATCGCCAGGATTGTGCAATGGAGGGAGAGTATTCAGAGACCGGACTGATCCGCTGGCTTCCCATGACCATATTCTCTATGAACGCTATAGATTTCCAGCTGAGGGAATACGTTACATTTGTAATCTGCTAGAGCCATATATTGGCAGCGCCACCAAACGCAGCCGTGTGCTCACAGTAGCGCAAACGGTGTGCGTTTCTTTGCCGCGGGAACCTACATGCATTCAGTTGGTGATGCAGAAAATCTGAGCCAGAATACTGGATGCTCTTACTAAACTGCTGAATATGTTTGTAGTATTCCCTGGCCATCTGCCCACGCTTCAAATAAAAGAAGCCTTTTACAAAATCGCAGGTAACATAAATAGTCTATTATATTGATAATCAGTGTGACGTGGAATTTCATGTGAAATGTTTTAATATAATTCATTCATAAGATTCCCCAGGGTGATAGGGTACCTATTAAAGTGGCCGGTGAGTGTGTATAACAGATCATATTAAATCTTAAATTAATTTCACATGGATTTAGCAAAAAAGCTAAAGTGATTTTCATTTATCATTCATAATGGGACAGTCAGACCTCCATAATGTTTAAATCTGCTGCATTAAATTTAAAGTTTAAGCGCTCTAAAAGAGGGAGGGAGATTAATTAAGGTGCATTAAGTGGTGAAATAAATATAACTTACGAATTTACACGATCTGCAATTTTTTGCCAGCACTCCTCTCTGGCTTTATTCGCACCTACAGTATTGCTTTTGGCCGTAAAGATTTCTTTGAAATCCTCATAGCCCTGCATTATTAAAACCTGCTCCTCCTGACTGAAATATACGGACCGCGATCTATCCATTTTATCCGGAATAGGCGTCAAATGCCACCTTTTATGTGAACGCGCACAGAGCAGAAAGCAGAAATCCGCGGTTAACAAAGATAGTTGATAACCACCGTCGTGGTACCAGTTATCTCTGATCAGCAACTATCAAAATTATGAACGACTTAACAATTTGTTTTCTGGCATTCTGGTATTCTTGATTTTCCTTACTGAGAAATCGTTTTTCTGATTATGCCGACATCACTTGAACATAACTTTCACTGCTGGTCATTCAAAGCTCAGAGGAAGCGAGGCACTGCCGTGTTGACAAAAATATATATGTTATCAGTGCAAAAAATAAAAAAATTGAAACAGTAGTGAACTAATCGTTTTTATCTTGTTTAATTTCTTCTGTTATCAGACATATAGTTTGTCATAACGTACTTGACATTTTTCAGGTATGTCATGACAAACTGTGTGTCTGATAACAGCAAAAATTATATTCACTATAGCTGATGTAGATACTAGGGATGGGCATTCGGTGAAGATTTATTTGTCGATCGTCGGGAGAATTAATGATTATTAATCGATTAATCATTAACATTTATATATTAAAAACTATCAAAATTATGCCAATTATGCCCTATAGTCTTATATAGCAAAATAATTAAAAAAAAAAACCAGCTGTTTTTCTTCGAGGATGTTTTTTATTAACAAGATGATTTAAACATGAACTGGGACTTCACTTCCCATTAGAGGTGGGTAAAAATATCGAAAAATCGATGCATCGTAATTATCTCCCCCCTAATTCAATATCGATTAAGCAAACCTTCTGAATGGATTCACTTCCTGGCCAGTGGGGGCGCTGTGCGCAACATTTTCGTGTGATTTGCACTTTAAGGACGGAGGCTGCACGCAACCAAACAACAAAAATGGCGACGAAGGCAACCAAATCTTTAAGATCTGACGTTTGGACTCATTTGGATTCTCGTGTAAATCCAGAACACAAGAAACAGACAAAAGTAGGGTGGAGTGTAAGTTATGCCAGGCAGAATTAAAGTACAACAGTAACACAACGAACTTACGGAATCACTTAACCCGACACCACGCGGATGCTCTGCAACAACCCGCGGCTAAACCTGTGGATTCAAGACAGCCGCAACTCCACAACGCCTTTGTCTGCAAACTACCGCCAAGCTCTGTCCGCGCACAGAAGATAACCGAGTCCGTGGCTGTCTTCATTTGCAAGGACTTTTGACCGTACAGTGTCGTGGAAAATGAAGGTTTTAAGAAGACAGTACACACACTTGAACCACAATGACAGAGGTCGCCATCCCGAAACTGTACACAGAGGTGAAGACAGATGTTTTGGCGTCGTTGAAGTCGGCAGAGAGAGTGGCTCTTACGTGTGACGGTTGGACTTCTAGAGCGACTGACCCGTATGCAACTATGACTTCTCATTTCATTTCTAATGAATGGGAATTAGTGTCACATGTTCTGCAGACCCGAGCCCTGCACGGAAGCCACACAGGGAGCAGTCTGGCGAACTTGTTGACAGAGGCAATACATGAGTGGGGTTTAACTGATAAAGTACCGGCAATTGTCACAGACAATGCCGCTAACATGCTACTTCCTGTCAGTCTCATGGAGTCATCATTGCATGTTGGCTGCTTTGCCCATGTAGTCAATCAGTGCGTTTACATGGGAAGTTTAATTCCTCTTTAATTAAGTTAAATCCGAATAAAAGTTACCATGTAAACACCTAATTCCATATGAAAATGTCAATTTCCGAATTAAACTTAATTCCGAAGTAAGTGGCTGGTTTATTCTGATTTTAATTCCGAATAGAATAATTCCGCGGTCATGTATACACTCATTCCTCTTTAAATTAATTCCCGTCTTTCTGCGCATGCTCGTTCTCTTGCCCGTCTGTCGCCATGACGCTTATGTTCCGCGCTGGGCTTGTTTTCAAAACGAAGTTTCAAGATGGCAGCACGCAGTAAATGGTGGTCAAGAGTAGAGACGATTTATTTAATAAATAGCTTGGAGGAACTGGAAATAATTAAAAGAACAGATGGCAGGAAACATAAAAATTGTGAGCTTTTCAAAGTTGTAGCGGCCAGGTTAAATGAAGGAGGTCACGCAGATAGAGACGCCACCCAGGTCAAAAATAAGTGGAATGTTGTTGCTAAGTTTATTTTCTTCCGTAGATGTAAAGACGTCGGCCCCCCGATCCAATCAGAACCCTTCCCAACCCCCAGACCTTACGTGGAATTGGATAAAGCCGCACAAATGTGTTTTCCATGTAAACTCAATTCGGAATTACTATTTCCATGTAAACTTGAAGGAAAATAATGAATTATTAATTCTGAATTAAAAAACATAATGTAACCGTGGCCAATCTGGCTTCACATCGCAACTGTCGCACGGCTTCTCAACAGAGTGAGGCGCATCTCCATTTTTTTTCACCGGAGCACCTTAGCCTGTAATACACTCAAGAAGAAACAGCAGTTGCTGGACCTCCCACAGCACAAGCTAATAACTGATGTACCTACGCGTTGGAACAGCGCATTAGACATGTTAGAGAGATTTTTGGAGCAGCAACCAGCTGTCTCTGCTGCACTTCTTGCCCCTTAAGTATGAAAACAAGAAAAAGATCTGTGCACCCTTACTGAAGCAGACATAACGGCAGCAGAGGATGTTGCAGAGGCCCTGAAGCCACTGAAGAAAGCCACCTTAGTGATGTCTCAAGAAGGTACCACGATGCTGTCTGACATCACACCCCTAAGAGCAAGACTTCTGGAGGAGATGCAACCAGCCCCCAATGACTCTGTGATGGTGAAGGAGATGAAGTCTGCTGTGCGTCAGGATCTCCAGAAAAGGTATTTGTTCTACAAAGTCAGTCATCGTGACATTGTAAGGCATGTTTTATTCAGTTTTTACTATATGACTAAAAAGTATTTTTATAAGAATTTCATTATCATGTGACAAAACGATTTATCCTAACGTGAATTTATTTGATTTATTTCAAGGTACACAGGCCTGAAAGATGAGCTGTCCATAGCCTCAGTTCTGGACCCTCGCTTTAAGGCCCTGCCTTTTCTGTCAGATGATGAGCAGGAGGATGTCTTCACCAAACTCATCACTCTCACTGGGGAACTGGCAACTGATAAAAACTCTGTAAGTACAACTGTATATTGAATGAAGATGCAGACTGTGTGCACACAGAATATTTGTCTTTTGTTGTCTTATGGAATGCAGTCAGTTTCAGTCTGTAATTATTCAAACACTCACTGGCAAATTTTAGTAAAACAGTTTTGCACACTTAGTATGTGACCAGAAATGAAGGGACATTGTTCCGATGTTATTGTTCAAAAAATGTTGAGGTATATCACAATTTCCAAGATGTACAAAAGTTTACATATGCACTTTACTTTTGATACAGAACTGTCATGTTTGTTTTTGTTTGTTTTTTTTAACTTTTGTTCTATATATGCACAAGTGATCGATTATGGTGCTGCTAATGTTTTATTTTCAGATGTTGAGGTATATCACTATGTCCAAGAGGAAAGACATTTTATTTAAGTTTACATGCAATTTACTTTTTCATTTTGATACAGAACTGTCATTTTTTTTACTTTTGTACTACATATGCACAAGTGAAGGGAAAAATATATTTTTGTGTCCCGAAATGCCCTGAATTCAACTCTTTATATATCAATGATGCTATTATCAATTATGATCATGTGTTATCAATTATATTACTGCTGATTATTATCAACTACTGCTGATTATGCACCTTTTTTGAATCAGTAGGTTCTCAGGCCAGAGGTGGAAACTCTGTGTCCTGGGAATGTCCTGATTCAACTCTTTCGTATCAAGTCTGCACCTGCATATGTTTATCAACAAATGTAATTAGAGAGAGAGAGATGCGCCCCCTATGTGGCCTGTTTACACGGGACTGAGCTCCCGTGGGAGCGAGCTCCATGGCGAGAGGCCAAGACAAAGTGTGTGAGCTCGTGGGAAGTGGATGGGCCCGTCCCTCCTTCCGAGCTCGGATGTTGTTAAAAAACTGTAAAGACGGTGAGCCCGGAAGTTCGGGTAGAGTCAGCTGCGGGTTTGTGCACAACGCCCAGCCGGGTTTTTTGGCCATTCTGCCAGACTGTTCGGCTCTCCAGTCTCTGTGTTAAGGTAAGAGATTATAAGGCCTAGCCCTGATGAACTGTCAGTGATCTGTTTTGCTCTATATTTTGTGGGGAATAAACTTGACATTTATTCTAGCAAAAGAGCAATTGTGTGTTTTCTATGTGCAATGCTTGCTATCTGTGGAGAATATATATAAACATATATTATTCTAGCAAAAAAAGCGAGTGTGTGTCTGTTTCATTTTGTACAGCCGACCACTCCGAACCTTGGTAGATTTTCTCACAAAACAACAAGTGAGCTATTATGGTGCTGCTACTATTTTATTTTCAAATGGTTTATTTCCTAAAGATGTGAAGGTGAATACCACATGCGTTATGGGCATGAAAATAAATATTTAAAAATTGCCGACACGTACTCTTAATTATTTGTGTATTTCTACTTCTTACTGAATTGATATTGAAGAATTTAAATCAATATCGAATCGAATCGTGAGGTTCTTAACAATACCCAGCCCTACTTGGTAGACTTTTGGAGGACGGGGAATTGACACAAATGCTATATTTATGACTGGCACCATGTTAGTATTAGCAGTTACATGATAAATTTCTATATTATTGGCCGGGTGCAGTCCTGGAGAAGCAGCAGAGAAGTAAGACTGCAGCTCTGCATCCTGGCTTATCTAGGGCCATGGATTATCATGGGGAGCGTCTGATGAAATCAGACAAATTTCTAGATATAACAGCTGCACCATCCCAGGTGGGATGAATGCCGTCTCTTCTAATCAGGCCATTTTTTCTCCCCAAAACGTCTGCCAATTGTCAATAAAGGCCACGTCATGGTTGAATTAGGAAGTTACTTAATTACTTTTAAATGAGAGTAACCATTAATATATAGCATATTACCTTTAGGGAGTAACTTGCCCAACACCAACCATGGTCAACATTACTGGCAACAATAATCCAGTGGAAGTTTAGCATCACCTTTGAAAAATGAGGCATTTTAGAAGGTTAAGTTACGACACTTTAATTTTATAAACGGAGACTCAAGTGGACTGTGGCTTTATGTTTGTCCATTTTTCTACGGTGATCTTTAATGTACCTTACTATGTCATTTCTACTGGGTTTTGGATTTATTATGGCTCAAACATCAGGAAATAATGAGCAAGGACTTCATGTGATTGGTCTTTTGATTTCATCCACATCTGTGCGAAAGCACGTCATGAACAATTAGATGTGATTATTCTCTGACAATGAGAGACATTGGCTGCGGTTACATGATGTTTTTTAATTCAGAATTAAAATTAGGAATTAAATAATTCCGAAATAAACTATTTTCCTTCGAGTTTACATGGAAATAGTAATTCCGAATTAAGGTTTACATGGAAAACACTTTAGTTCGGCTTTATCCAACTCCGCTTTAGGTCTGGGGGTTGGGAAGGGTTCTGATTGGATAGGGAGGGCGGACGTCTTTACATCTGACAGAAGAAAACAAACTTAGCTAACTGGTTATCAACAACATTCCACTTATTTTTGACCTGGGTGGCGTCTCTATCTGCGAAACCTCCTTCATTTAACCTGGCCGCTTTGAAAAGCTCACAATTTTTATGTTTCCTGCCATCTGTTCTTTTAATTATTTCCAGTTCCTCCAAGCTATTTATTAAATAAATCGTCTCTGCTCTTGAACACCGTTTACTGCGTGCTGCCGGAATATAAGCGTCATCGCGACATACGGGCAAGAGAACGAGCATGCGCAGAAAGACGGGAATTAATTTTAAAAAGGAATGAGTGTATACATGACCGCGGAATTACTTAATGCGGAATTAAAATGGGAATAAACCAGCCACTTACTTCGGAATTAAGTTAATTCTGAATTGACATTTTCATATGGAATTAAGTGTTTACATGGTAACTTTTATTCGGCTTTAACTTTAATTCTGAATTAAAGAGGAATTAAACTTCCCATGTAAACGCACCCATTCTTGTTTATAAAATAATATGATGCAATATGATTATAATACAATGTCACAGACATTGTGACTTATCCTATCAGATGTGCACGAAAATGTAATTTGACAAATGGTATATGTGACATATAAGTTGTATTACCACTTGAGACCGTGCGTCTGTCTCTTTTGGCCACTTTGGGCCTCTGTACTGTACGTTCTGATATAGAGGCGCATTTGAAAGCTTGGCGACGGCGAGCGTGACCAGAGGGGTGTACTACGAAGAGAGATTAGAGGGTTAGCGAGGTATGATGAGTCAAAAGCCAGGATTTCCAGTACCAAGAAGGTGGCTCTCTTTTAACCTGGCTAGATCACCATGGTAACTTACTCTGCAAGCTTAACCTGGTCCGGAGCAGGTTATGTGCAGAGTTTAGGCTCAAATCGGCTATAAAAAGCGCCACCCTTTCACTTAGCACCTCTTTCAGAGATGGCACCACCTTTTTAGAGAAATCCTGTTGACCTGAGCGCCAGGATTGTGCGACGATCTCTATGGAGGGAGAGAGTATTCAGAGACTGGACTGATCCACTGGCTTCCCATGACCATATTCTCTATGAACGCTAGAGATTTCCATCTGAATGAATATGTTACATTTGTAATCTGCTAGAGCCATATATTGGCAGCGCCACCAAACGCAGCCGTGCGCTCACAGTAGCGCAAACAGTGTGCATCAAACAGTGTGCATCAAACAGTGTGCATTTCTTTGCATTTCTTTGCCGTGGGAACCTACTAGGGCTGGGACGATGCGTCGACGTCATCGATTACGTCGACGCAAAAAATACGTCGACGCAAAAACTGCACGTCGATGCGTCGTCACTCAGAATCAAAAAATGGCGGCGGCCGCGGTATCGAGTAGCAGCGAGTCGGGGGAGAAGAAGCTATCTCGTAACAGGATGTCAAAACTATGGGAGTACTTTACACCTAAAGGGAACGATTAGGTGGTCTGTGACCTGTGCAAAAATAGAGATGGCATATCATAAATATCAGCACCTTAAGAAGAGGCACGCGGGAGCTGCTTGTGTGGGGGAGAAGACGCCATAAGTTTTCAACTTTTTTTTCTTTCCTTGTTTGCGGTGATTAACCCCGTCATTCATCCAAACCGCACTACGTAACTTGTGCTCCAGCCTCGCACACACAGAACATGTGCCCATTTAAACACACACACACGCCCCTCACACACTAGAGATTCGCGGATGACGTATATTTTAACCCGCAACCGCTTCTTAAAATCTCTATCCGCCCACTATCCATTTGCAGGAACGTTTTTTCACCAACTTTCAAAACCGAACCGACCCGCCATTCTTTTTAATAATATGTAAAATATTTTTTCTTATTATTATTATTTGAGTGCTTCAACCGCAACCCGCCCGAATTTAATTAAAGTATTATTTTTTGACGAGTCATCCGCCCGATATGCGGATTATCCGCTCCGCCCGCGGGTGCACGGTTCATCCGCGCATCTCTATCACACACTCGCCTCTTGCTGACACACTTTTTTTTAACTGACACAGACACACACTCCTCAAATACACGCTAAAGTTAGTTTAACTTTCAACTTTTAGGTTGATGTATTATTATTATTATTATTATACTTTATTGGTATGGGCAGATCATTTAGAAGTATATGTGCACCATGTTTGTGATTTATGTTTTCAGGGACAGGGATAAGCAGAAAAGTTTGTACTATCAGATGAAAAAAAAACACCCCCCTGCAGGCTGCTGCACTTACTGAGAGCATCCTAACTACTAAAAGTTAAACTACTGTTCACTTAACAGTAATAGGCCTAATACTTGAATTTATTTGTTATTTATTTCACAGATTTAAATGATTAGGCTAAGTTGCTGCTGTCACACATTGTGTTGTTTTGTAAATTGCAGCTGTCACTGCTGCTGTTCTTTTTTATATATTTTTATGTTGATAAGATTTTGGTTCAGAGTGTGTTTTTTTGCAGTTTTATTTATTGAAGGAAAGTTTTATTTTATTATTTTTTATTATAGGATTCCATTGCACTACAACTGTGTGCACTTTATTGTTGTATTGTTCAATACAATTCATTTTTGAACTTGAAAGAAGAAATTTGTGTTTTATTCATGGAGATAAATTTGCATTAATTGCTATATAGGTCAAATTATGGGGAGATAATCGATAATCGAATCGAAATCGAATCGAATCGGATTTAAAAATGAATCGTTAGATTAATCGATGCATCGAAAAACTATTTTCTAGATTAATCTATTACAAAAATAATCGTTTAACCCAGCCCTAGAACCTACATGCATTCAGTTGGTGATGCAGAAAATCTGAGCCAGAATACTGGATGCTGCACTATTCACAAGGTTGTACTTGCTCTGACTGAACTGCTGAATATGTTTGTAGTATTCCCTGGCCATCTGCCCCACGCTTCAAATAAAAGAAGCGTTTTACAAAATCGTAGGTAACATAAATTAATAGTCCATTATATTGATAATAAGTGTGACGTGGAATTTCATGTGAAATGTTTTAATATAATTCATTCAAAAGATTCCCCAGGGTGATAGGGTTCCTATTAAAGTGGCCGGTGAGTGTATATTGGTATCACAGATAATATTAAATCTTAAATTAATTTCACATAGATTTAGCAAAAAGCTAAAGTGATTTTCATTTATCATTCATAATGGGACAGTCAGACCTACATAATGTTTAAATCTGCTGCACTAAGTTTAAAGTTTAAGCGCTCTAAAAGAGGGAGGGAGATTAATGAAGGTGCATTAAGTGGTGAAATAAATATAAGTTGCGAATTTACACGATCTGCATTTTTTTGCCAGCACTCCTCTCTGGCTTTATTCGCACCTACAGTGTTGCTTTTGGCCGTAAAGATTTCTTTGAAATCCTCATAGCCCTGCATTATTTAAACCTGCTCCTCCTGACTAAAATATACGGACCGCCATCTATCCATTTTATCCGGAATAGGCGTCAAATGACGCGTCAAACGCCCCCTTTTATGTGAACGCACACAGAGCAGAAAGCAGAAAGCTGCGATTAACAAAGATAGTTGATAACCACCGTCGTGGTACCAGTTATCTCTGATGGAGAGTTTCAGGTTTGTGTGCCCAAAGTTAATACTGAACTTGGTAAGCACTGCTTTAAGTATGCTGCACCTGCTGCTTGGAACGTACTGCAGAAAACTCTGAAGTTAAAGGAGCTGATCAACCTGGAATCTTTGAAAACTCGTGTGAGAGAAATTGGAGCAGCTTCATATCGGACTTGTTCTTGTTTTAATGTGAATCCGAACTTTTAGTCCTGTTGCTTTTATCTTGTATTGTATTTTATCTGAATGTTGTGTATTTCTGTGTCATGTATGTAATTTTTCTGCTGCTGTCTTGGCCAGGCTTCCCTTGAAAAAGAGGCCATTGTGTCTCAATGGGACCGACCTGGTTAAATAAAGGCAAATAAAATAAAATAAAGGTTTGTTAAGCCAGCGCACCCAAAGAAAGCCTGGCTGTGTCGAACTTGCTTCGTAGTACAGCCCTCAGACCTCAAAAACAACAACAATTCTCGATCACGAACATCCGGGCCACTGGCATCCATGGGCCATAGCAACCAGTCCGTGGGGGCAAACAATCGCTCACTGTTGCTAGCGAAGCCGATGCATTTTGCATTTTGTGCCTGTTTTTTCTGATTTCGTGCAGTTTACGATAGGGGGAAAGATGGAGAAGAACTGTTGTGTGTTCAACTGCACCAACAATGTTGCTCGCCAGTCGCTTTTGTCATTTTTTATGATTCCTAGCGAGGCTACTGAGCCTGAAAGAAGAAGAAAATAGCTGCACGCTATTAACAGAGCAGATGAAAATACTCCAGGGAAATTATGGTGCCCAAATCAGACTACGCGTATGTTTGTTCAGAACACTTTGTAACAGGTAAGAAATCAGATTTTTCCAAGATATTTTAGTTTTTAATTTCTATGTTTAGATCTAATATTTTGACGTGTTTGGGGAGGCCCCATTATAGATCGTTGAGGTCCAGTAAAAAAAAAAAAAAAAAAATGATACTAGGGACCTGCAACAGTGACTCGAGGTGTCCAGAACACTTGGAGGGGGCATTTTTTAGTCCCTTTCCCCATGGAAAGGGAATAATTTAGTAGGGGTGCTCCGATCGATCGGTGACCTGATCGGATCGGCCGATATGCATGTGATCGGGATCGGTCAGAATTCTCCTTTAAGCCGATCAAAAGAGCCGATCAAAAACACTATTCTTGTGCGCATACACTGTGTATAGTTCTGTGAATCATTCAGTTGAATCATAGGCAACTGGTCTTAGATTTGTCGAAATCTAAGAAGGCGAAACATCTTCTAGACAAATCTAACTCCAGTTGCCTATGATTCAATTGTTGCGAGAACTGTGTATAGTTATACACGTAACTTATCAACACGCGAGACAATAAAAAAAAAAAACATGAAATGGCGTCGCCGGTGTGGAAGTTTTTCCAGGTGTTGGACAACGACAATAAATTTGCAGTTTGCAAGGTCTGTACAAAGGATATCCCTCGGGGAGGAGATAGAGTAAGAAGTTTTAATACTACGAATCTCATAAGACACTTGAGGAATTGCCACACGAAGGAATATAACGAATATACTACGTTAGCTTGTGACAAGGAAAAGTGAGACCGAGCGCGCGCTGCTGGCCAGCCCAAGTCGGCTCTCACTCAGCTATCAGTCAGACACTCTTTGCAGCGTGTGGAGCCCTATTTGAAAGACAGCAAGAAACAAAAGGAAATAAACAGAAAAATAATGTAGTTCATATGCCAGGACCACCACCCGCTGTCTGTCGTGGACGACCTCGGGTTTAAACGTCTGGTGAATCACTTGGATCCACGTTATATTCACCAAGGACGTAAATATTTCACTGATGTGTGCCTGCCGGAGTTATACCAGACGGTGTATGGACATGTTCATTCCCTTTTGAATGAGAAAGCCACAGCGATCAGCTTCACAAGTGACATTTGGAGTTCAAGTGTTTCTCCGATGTCAATGCTGAGCCTAACAGCGCAGTTTATTAATGAAAACTTCGAGCTCATTAAAGTTGTGCTTCACTCGCAAGAATTTCCTGGATCACACACCGCGGAGGCTATTGCAGGTGCATTCAGAGACATGTTCCAAGCCTGGGGAATACCGACAGAGAAAGTTCATGTTATTCTGCGAGATAATGCCAGAAACATGGAGAAAACCATGACAGATGCACATTTTCCAAGCTTGCTGTGCATGTCGCATACACTCCAGCTAATTGTGCATGAGGGGGTCTTGTCTCAACGTAGCATAGGTGATATCATCGCAACTGGAAGACGCATTGTTGGGCATTTTAAACATAGCCCGCTTACCTACTCTCGACTTCAAGCTATCCAGAAACAACTGGGCCAGAATCCTAAAAGGCTACAGCAGGATATCCCGACTAGGTGGAGCAGTACTGTGTATATGCTGCAAAGCCTTTTAGAACAGAAACGTGCACTGTGCACTTATGGAGCAGATTATGATTTGCCTGCCACGTTCACCGCCAGTCAGTGGAAATTAGTGGAAAACATGATTTCCCTGCTTGCCCCTTTTGAAGAACTAACAAAACAAATCAGCTCATCAACTGCTTCTGCAGCAGATGTGATACCAGCCATCTGAGCTCTAACTCGTCTTATGCAGAAAACAGCAGAGACTGACCACGGCGTGAAAACCTCCAAAGCAACACTGTTGGAAGCAATCCAGAGGAGGTTCAGTGATGTTGAATCCACGCCCCTGTACACCATCGCTACCGTCCTCGATCCGAGGTGAGAAACTTATTTACTGTCATTCAGACTCTGTCTCTCTCTCTAAATATGTTTATTACTGTCTCAATTTAAAAACTAACTGACAACAGTATTAGGCTCCTCAGTTCATATTCCATGCATATCTAGCGTTGGCTAAAATGACTGATGAAAAACCTGCTTTAAAGTAAGATGAAATGTTGTGCTACCTTCTAGTGTAGGATAGCATAACCTCTGAAATGCAAAAAAATAAATCAATGTTTTGTCTTTTCTTTCTCATGTTAATAAATAGGTACAAAGACAGATATTTCTCAGATGGACTCAAACCACAAATCCGAGGGCTCCTTTCTCATGTCCTGGCCAGTGCTGCAGGACCGCAGGAGGGTGGTGCTGAAGCAGAGGAGCAACCCAGCATCATCCCAGATGAACCTTTACCAATCGGAGCCAGTTATCCCACAAAACCCACTGACTTTTTGGAAGGACAATAAGAGCCGCTTTCCATCTCTGGCACAAGCAGCACGTACCTACCTCTGTGCACCGTGTACAAGTGTTGACAGTGAGCGACTTTTTAGTGCTGCAGGAAACATTGTTGATGATAAAAGGAACAAACTAACAGCTAAAAATGCTGAGATGCTGATATTTACCAAGGCAAATCTACCAGTGATGTTGCTTGAGAAGGAAAATAAAGTTGGTCTGAACTCTACACACCACACACACACCACTCATATAAAGGTTCATAAAAAAAACTCCAACTAAAGTTACAGATAATGGTATAGATGGCCTACAGATAGAGACAAGAGGTTATACTTAGATATAGGCCCCTTTTCTCTCTCTCTCTCTGAAAACTATCTTTGTCAACAGTATTAGGCTCCTCAATTCCTATTCCATACATATCTAGTTTTTGCCAAAATGACTGATGTTCAATTCTTGGAATTGTTAATTCCAATTGTTAACTTTATTGTTCTGTGTTTGATTGTTGAACACATTTCTAAAGTAGGCCTATTTTTTCCACATGAAGCTATTTTTGTCTCAGTGCAGATGTACCACATGGCTGTAGCCACCACCTTTTGAATTATATTTTATTTTATTTATTTTTTATTTATTGTATTTTTCTACAGGAAGGTACATAACTAAGTTGTGTCTCTGAACAGTCTCTATAGACAGTGTAATGCTGAATGTGGTGGTGCATTTTAGAGCTTTTTATTTTGTCATAAAATTTTATTTATTTTAGATAATTGTTCAAGCTGATCCTTGAGCTGAGCCTCAAGCATGTGGAATGTTGACTATTCCTGCAAATAAAAGAGTTGCCAATTCATGATACTCTCATCTATTTATTTAATGATGCTTGATATACAGTGTAAAAGAATAACTTAAATATATGAATAATGAATGCTACACTATTAAAAG
>JAGFBZ010002197.1:95000-186564 GCA_018398805.1 Hirundichthys speculiger | reverse complement strand
AGTCAGAGGGAGGAACATGGCTGTCCCAAACTCTAACTGAGCCAAAGCTCTTCAGAAGAGGCCAGAAGTGAGGCACTTTTTTTCTACTTTGGCAGTTGCGTCAGACCACGTCTACCTAGTTACTTTTCTGGGGAGGTGCATGTAAGGCTACAGCACCAGTTACAGCAATTACAGCTACAGTGGATTTACAGTACGTTGTTGGTTTGAGATAAAACCATAAAATCACCTCTAAGGAATGCTGGTTTACAGAAATTAAAAAAAAAAATCTGAACACTAACATGAAGAATGTGCATTTCAGTACAACGCTCTGAACTAAACATCTTCACATTCAAGTTCACTAAAGCCCATGGTGCCCTAAGCAAACACCCCATATTGCCCCATATGTACAGCAAATGTTAAAAAAAAACCCAAAAGAACAGCACATTGAGTTCACATGGGCCGCTATATAGGCACAGCTGTCCATTACACTGTGTTTTTCCCAGCATTTTACTTGTGCTAAAATGATTTAACTTTGAGGGCATATTTGTGATAAAATGCTAATTATCTTGTTTCCTGAAAATAGTCTGTATATTAAAGTTTTATCACATCAATTGTTAAGATGGCATTGTAGCTTGGGTTAAAAAGACAAACACAGCAGCACAATTTCAGGTGTAGCAGGCATGTCTGCACATACGTTGATTAATATCTGAAGTTATTAGCGTGTGATCCTTCCCTACAGCAAGTTTCTAAATTATTTTGATCCCCCTAGAAAAAGAACACGCACACAGAGGCATACACGCATGCACAGACGCATAGACACACATTGAAAAAATTAATATGGCTAAAATAAAACTCCACAGCGACTCAGCCCACTCATGAGGAAAGTTGTGAGGAGCAATTAAATGAGCCCCAGTTGAAAAATCAAGGCTGGACGAGTCACCTTCATCAAATTATCACTCTCATTGCAGCAAAAGAAAGCAATTTCTGCTGCAAAACAGTCACAAATGGAGAGTCCACCTCAAGAGTATGCATTCTTCTTTTAACCTTCAGTTAATCATATTATCGGGAAAATATATATATATATAATTTTAGCTTTGGAGCATATAGCTGAGGTGACTATCAACAGAAAAAAATTGAAATACAGCAACCTTTTTAATTTGAATTTATTAAATAGAGTAGAATTATACAGCTTTCCTATCTTTGCCTCCAATCACTTTAACATCTTGCTTCTTTTTTTGAGCTTCGGCTTGGCGCTGTAGCATCAAGCTGTAACACCAATAGGGGAAACCCGAGTACCACAGAAATGGTATCCACTGGTTGGCAGCACCGATCCAAACCGGTCGGTACTGCTGCGTTTGGGGCTTTTGTGCGTCATGAAAAGGTCTGGTTTCGAAGCGACTATGTGAACTCCTACTGACTCAGAAGGTGCAGATTTAGTGCCAGGGTAAGGACAAAAGGGGAGGAATGTCGACAAGCTGAATCTCACCAAAGAAATTCCAGGCTGTGTTCCTGTCAGTTCAGCGAAGAATAGATCAACACTAACGACAAGACAAGAGAGAGAGCGAGAGATGCGTCTACAAAACCCCGGACGAATGCCATTTCTGCCCCTTTTCATGTGATCTTCCATGATAGTTGGGTTGCCCATATTTCAGAAGAAGGAGACCCTGCAGAAGCAACATGAACTTATCTGGAGTGGGCCCTATCTCAACTAAAAGTAAGCTATTTGGGTTCAGAGTGGGCTTGGGCTTGGACTGGGCAAATGACATGGATTCCATGTAGTTTCACTATTATGGACCCTAAATGGGAAGCCAACTAAAATATATGGGGCCCATTAGGGATACAAGTGAGCTAAATGGGCATGGGCTAAAAAGGTGGGAAATTGTGTCCAACAGTTGGGCACCAGTTAATAAATAAACCAGGCTGACCCAACCCAAGAAACTGATAGAAATGGATTTTTCCCCATGCGGGAAAACACAGGCAGAGCCGCTATGGAACCAATTGGAAAAACCAATTTAGGACACAGATTTGTAGCCAACGGTTAAAACTAGAGGTCTTTGGAACAACCCAAAAACCTAAGGTTTCGACCCGACCTGAATCGGGTCTCGGATTCATTCACAAGACGTGACTCGGGGTTCAGGTCAGAATTCGTACAGTTAGTCTTCAGTCCGGTCAGTTCTCTCTGACAGGCTGGTTCTGTGTTTACCCAAGAGAGATAAAGACTGGCCATTGGCGGTGGCAGCTGTTACCCCCCATCCCCAGTCCACTTCCATCCAATAGGCTGTGAAATGTCAGGTGACAGGTCAAGCAAAAGTAAACAAACAAACAGTAGTTTGGTTTAGCCAATGTCAGGATTCGGGGCAGTTAAATGATTATTCATTAACACGGTGTGTTTGTCATAAAACAATCGTGTTACCGCTGCGTGTTATTAGCGGTTTGCCCGGCAGCTGTAAAACACAACGGATCGCCAACATGATAACGTTGGATGAGAGAATATGTTCACGATACGTCCTGACCTGTATAGGTTATTATTAGTGTTAGCAGTTGCTACCAATAGCATCTGTATCCACAAAGAAAATAATGACGTGGATTTATTGTTGTTTACATCACGTAGCCTATGTAGCAACTGAACCGGGTAGAAGAAGACAACTTTAGGTAAGAAAACCAAGTTTTATTCAACACTAGACAACTTTTAACATAAGCAACTATGGGCTGTATTGTCTCGGTTCTATTCGGGTAACTCGGTTTGGTTCCAGGCTCAAATATTGCAGGTCTATTCAGGTTCAGAACCTGGACTTATAATAATAGCTCGGGTTGGGTCGGTTCTGGATCAAATATTCACGGGACCATTTGGGTTCGGGTCCATGAAAATGAAAGTGGACCTCTAGTTGAAACCCAATTGGCGCCCACATGTGGAACTATGGGGTGCTGCATATCTCCAAGAAGGTAGCGATTTTTCTGTGGCCATTTCATGACTTGCATTAAAACTAGAGGGTTGAACATAACAGATGAGAGAAAACATGTAATTATTCCAGATGGGGGTGAACTTTTCCTTTAAGGCATTTCGGAGACTATGAGAAAGTGTTGTGAAACATGTGTCCACGAAGAAATCTGGAGAAGAGTGATCCAAGTCGGAGCTGACTCCACTGGAGGAGCCTAAAGAAGAGTTGTGGGTGTAACGGAGGACGAATGTGGCTTTTAGACACAAATCCTTTGTGAAGAGGACCACTGAGGTTTAGAAGCAAGGTCGTTCCCCCCATGCTTCTGGCTTTGGCTACTCATGCCTTAAGAACATGTGTGTGCGTGATGGGGGATGATGAGTCTACTTTTTTTTTCCCGTCAGTGCAGTTACTCATGGGACCAGAGGTTATTTCAGAGACGGACAGCGTTAACTTCAGCAGACACGCACACACACAAACACAGATTAATCTCTGTCAGGACTCGCCGAGCCCGGGGACACTTCGGAACTAGTTTGTGAGTAGAAGGACAGCGGAGGACAAAGAATTCACCACCCTGACATGTGTAAGTGACATTACCTCGTATTAGGGCCAAAATGTTTTAGGTTGCATGACAGACTGAAATCTATCATTTAATATTGAGATACAGGATTCTGTGAAGAAAAACTTTTTTGCTCTCCCAGAAATTTGAACATTTAACTGTTCTGGGCATGAAAGTGGACTCGGAGTTAATGCATTACTAATAACTGATTAAATTTGAAATTTTGCTTGTCTGACTTTCAGTGGCAGAGATAGTTCTCTTGGGAGTGAGTCAGCCAACGCTCTACAACAATGTCAGCTGGAAAAGGAGAATTCTGAGGGTGAAATTATTTTATAATGATTTTCTATATTTCAAAATCCCCACTTTCTGCTCTCAGAAAGTTTTTTTTTTTTTTTAATGGCTAATGTGAACAACAATTTAACCTCTAAAGATGAAGAATTTTCTAAAAGTAAAAACAAAACAAGGAAAATGGAAGGTAGAATACTTCATACCACTCCAATACTGCATTTTTAAGCATGTTTTTAAGCATTATTTCAGTTTTTTGGATTTTTTTGAATCAAAGGAAAAGATGTTAAAAAATATAGGCTCCTATAATGCCAGTCCCAAGAAATAATGGACAGAAAATTTTTCTTTTTTTTTGAATTTGAAGTCTTTATTTGGCTCTTTTTAACACAATTTATGAAAAAAAAAAAGCCTTTTTTTTTGTTTGTACCATATTTGATACATAGGGTATTACACACATTTGGGGCAAAAATAAAAACCTTGGCTATCTGTGACATCTGCATCTTCATTTTTTTCACATTCTAACTGCTACCTTTTTCAATCTCTTTGTCTTTTATTTTCCCAGTGGTAAGCGAGAAAATAGTTCCTGTCCTTGCAGAGGTGGACACTACATTTTGCACAGAGCACATGGGAAAAGGGAGGAGTTTCCTTCGCCGTGCTTGCACCTTTGTCACTGAGCACAGGTCAGGAAGTAGTCGACCCCATCTGTCCTCATAGGAGGCACACTGCACAACTGTCTCTTCCATGGTGCTTGTGGTGGAGAGGTCACTGGTCTGTCGATTACGACTTTCCCTTTTCCTGCATTTATCAAGCAAGAGCCACCTGAGACCTGTAACCTTCTCAGGGGGCATGCTGTTTTTCTCTTTGTCTTCCAGCATCTCACCTGGCCTTGGACAGTGATAACAAAAAGGGACAGCGGGTTGACGGCTTTGTTGTCATACCAACATACAGTTATCATGTTGTTTTGGCTGACTCTATGATCCATGGAGGTCTTCGGGTCTTTTTCCTTCATCATCTGGCAATTGCACACCCTGTTCATCCTGATGGTACCAAGCTAGTATATTCCTCTCTCCCGCAGGTGTTTCAACAGTGGGAGTGATGTAATGCAGGAGTGACCTTGTGTAATGCACTAATACCAACATCAGACCTTTCCTTTTCTGGATCTGCTGGTCCTTGACAAACATCAAAGTCATCACTTTGTCCTCCACGTCCCCACATTTTAAAACCTGTAGACTTTCAGTTGAGATATTCCCTTAAATGAAATCATAACGTAAGCAACTGCATGATGTTCTTCAGGTTCTCAGGTCTCATCAAATTGAACATCTGGAGGTTCAAAATCTGCCTTTCACTTGTACTCCTTCATTGTCACCTTTTTTTTTTGCAAATGTATTTCTTCCTTTGGGCTGTGTTGCTGTTGGGTCCCCTTCATTTGTGTTTGTCTGGTCAACACTTTCATTAAATTCAGCAGCTGTCTTTCTACTCTTATATTTACTTTTTTTTTTTTGCCTCTTCCATGCTGCTTTCTTGCCTGTGTGACTTTTGGACCCTCTTCTTCCACTTGTCAATATTTTTATCATCATCATTGCTACTATTAGAACTTTCTTTATCGTGCTCTGCAATGAGGATCCAATC
This sequence comes from Hirundichthys speculiger, assembly GCA_018398805.1. Taxonomy (NCBI): domain Eukaryota; kingdom Metazoa; phylum Chordata; class Actinopteri; order Beloniformes; family Exocoetidae; genus Hirundichthys; species Hirundichthys speculiger. The sequence goes on along the minus strand of JAGFBZ010002197.1, from coordinate 181,176 downwards.
CTTATCTTCCACTTCATCATCTGTCTCCATGAACACCTCTATGACACTCAAATCGCTGTTGTAGAAGGTCCAACATGACTCTGCACATCAAAAAGTAATTCCATTATATGGCCATTGGCTAATGGCCAGTGGCTAACAGCAATGTCACAACTGCTTTCACAATCTATTAGTGTATTTCATATGTACTCAGAAGTCAGAATTTAAAAATTCCTGGTCAAAAGTTTCAATTAGAAACCCTGAGGTCAGAATTACAATTCGGAAAGATGGATAAACCTAACCCACCCTGACTTCAGAATCCAACATGGCTGCTACTTGCCTAAACATTCAGCCAATTTTACTGTTTGTAACAGTTCCTTCTTTCTTTGTTCACATTAAATCAGAAATTCATGCAGTACTGTTCACTTAAGAGAGGATAATTTGCTACGCTGTACTGTGTAATTATTAGTACCAATATTGCTACTGGTTAGCAGCAGCAAAACTAGCTGGCATTTGAAAAGTTTCAAAGTGTAGGCTACTTATTATATAAAACAGCTTAATGTGACTGTCCTTCAAGCATTCATGTTTTTTTCCCAACTTTACACCGCTGCAAAAGGGTTACCTTTGATGTGATGTCACTTCCAGTTCCCTCGTCCAAAGTAAATAAAACACTGAAAAGCGTACTCTTTAATATAATCACATGAGAGCAGAGTTGATCCTGTCATTTCCAAGGATGTTAAGGTTCCATTTGAGCAGGACCTAACTTAAAACAAGAAACAGAGCTCATTTATAGAAATGCAATAGCCTTACTTGGATTTCAGAAAGATTTAATCATCCAAAAAATGACAATAGCCAAAATGGACCATATTCTGATATGAGACTTGTGGAACAAACTTAGTAGCTGCTGCCTAGTCATGTGTTAAGTCCATCAAAGCAAAGCCATAATTGGAAATGAGAGCCATTACCTTCTCCAATACTCTGTTGGAAGCTCTTACACACAATAAAGTTTTAAGTCCATTATTTTTTAGCATGTGGCTCAATGCATGATCTGACTTTGGGAAGAAAATACCTGAAATACCAAGCTGCCAAATTGGACTGTTACAATTTGTTTTTTATTATTTCTCTTTCAAAACACTTGAGCCTATGTTCTTGTGTGAATATGTTAATAAAGTTAAGTAAGATTGTGAAAGGTAAGAGAGACCTGGGGGAGTGAAATTCAGGTGTGTTCCGGGCAGTACACCTATCCTCTCCAATCCAATGGATCAGCCATGCCTAGTGTCATGGTTTGGGGTTTTGTGTTTATTTAGGGTTTTCTTGTGTTCCTTGCTCTTTTCTATTGTTACCTTTCCTCCCTGTGTTACTTTGAAAGTCTGTCTTTCTCCTGTTGAGTTCTGTTCTACTTTTGCTAATCACCTCCCTGATTGTTTGCACCTGAGTCTCATTTGTTCCTGGGTCTTGTTTATCTGTTTCCATACCCATGGTGCTGGCTCCCTTTTGTAGATTCTTAAGTTTAGTCTTTTGTTCTGTTTTGTAATATTAAAAGGACTTTGTAAGATACTCCTGCCTCCCGCTCTCCTGCCTGCGTCTTGGGTCCAATCTTTGACAGCTTTCAGCAAATGTTTTTGCTAATAGAATCGAAAAAAAATCCTTGAAGCAAATATTACTTTCCTAATATTACTATGTCTTGGAAAAAGCATGTGATTATCTGAAATATCAAAGCTCTGCTGTTGCACACATAAAATGGCTAAGAAATATTTTGTAAAGCCGCATTTTCTGCCAAGAAATTAATAAACAAGCGAAAATAGCAGGGACCTTGTTTGCTGCTTCCACTCACTTACATTCTGCATAAAATAACCATATTTTTTATTTTCTTTATTCAAAACAGTATTTTAATGAAATCAAGTGTTCAAAAACATTTCACATCCCACACAATGCCACCTCCTGCCACCTCTAGGTCCTATAAAAAATAGGGAACGCATTTCCAGCATTTTCCTGAAGAGTACCTTTACTGTGACCTTTGAATCCTATTAAATAAATAAAAAAAACAATAAAGGGGGTTATGACTGTACAGAATGTATAAAATAATCCTCCATCAGATCATGTAGAGCATGTTGACATAAAGCCAGGATGCTAAACATTTGGCATTAGATATCACAAACACAGATTTATAATAAAAACTCGTGATATTTAAACAGCTTTCTTGAAGATAGAGCTGTTATGATCCACAGAAAAAATAACTACAGCAATATAAGCTTGTAGATGACGGTGGGGCTTGGTACGTCACCCCAAGGGTTTAATAATGTCTTTCTGTGAGCTTTGTTGCATGCTCGTGCGTTGCTCTGTCACATTTGCTGTAAGACAACTGGCGGTTCTTTCTGTACCTCCTGCAGCAAACACCGCAACAAGCCCAAGTGGCAGAACTCGCTGAAATATTTGAGCAATGAAGGCTCACAATGTGACTTATGAGTGTGTGCAACCTGTGTATGAGGCTTTTGATGCCTATAACCAATTGCTTGTTGGTTCTGTCCTTGACCCAAGTCCATCTGCCATATCTGGTTCTCAAATTAAGCATATGATCAGCCCACTTGATGCCCCCCCTGGCCTCATCTGAACGTCCTAGCTGGCCATTAGTTGCTACAAATAGCTTGACTGACAGACATCTTTTATGTTTGCATACCGGAAATGTTTGTGGTAGCCATGGGATGTGTTTTAATTACCTGTTATTATACAACATATTTGTTCAACGTTAGTCCAGCTGTCTATTTTAAGTCATTTGAAATCAACTGAGACATAACATATAATGTATGAAGGGAGACATTTAAAAGTTGCTGTAAAGTAGCAGGGAAAGAACAATCTTGATCTTAATGTTAGGACAAGATTTTACAGTTTGTTCTGTTCACCGGATCATTGTGTTCTCTGTGTTCATTGTCTCAACCTTCTGATGGGCCAAATGGATCTGTATGACCCATTTTGACCCTTCATTTATATACTTTCAAAGTCACTTTTTGTCCTTTATTTTTTTTTAAAAACTGATGGTTTAAAAGACACATGCTGTTTTGAGGCTATTTTGATCTATGATATGCTATCTGTCAGTGTGGTTGTTCTCTAGTCTGTTTTGGCTGAGCTATGCTATTTGGTTTGATACCATGGAAGGGTTTCTTATGTAAACACCAACAGATTGCATGCTTTGAGCTGCAATTGTGCAAGTTAAGCTAAACAAGGCTGAAAAGGCTATTTTTAGGTTATTGTTGTATTAAAAATAGGGTCAGGTCACTGTGGCCTGTTTCTCAGTGATATTATTATCTAATGTGGAATATCTAATCCAATGTGGGATATTGCTTAGGTGCCATGGCATGATTGTTGAGACACTAGCTGTCGAGAGAATTCGGCTCAACGTACTGATAAACACGTGTTTAGGAATGACAACATTTCCTTTGATTCATTGTTGTGAGTTGCTTGACCATTCTCTGCTTGTATACAAATTGAGATTAAATCCACTTTCAACCTTGTCTGATTGTCAAGTGCTTTGCTTAAGCCTTTAAGCGCCAAAGTCGCAAAATTGCGACAAGCAGCATTGCTGAATAAAAAAGGCTGCATCTATAAATGTGATGCCGAATCGTATTACTACTTTTCACCAGGAGATGGCAGATTTAATTTACTCATGATGCCAAGAGGTTGGTTTTCCATCCACAAAGTACTTTGTCAGGTTCTGGCTAACTCCGATTCTAAGGAGGAAGAGATGCAGTTGTCCAGTGAAGCAGAAACTGACATCAGTAGTGACAGTGAGTCCGCGCACCATGGTCCACAATCAGCACATTGTATACAATTTGTACATTGGATACTTCACTTCAGCGTGGCTGCATTGGAAGCATTCTGCGATCACCAAGCAGGTCGAGGTGTCAGAGGGGCTCATAACACCGCAAATATGGAAAAATGTAGCAGGGGTAAAAATAACCTTGGTTTTCCTGGCAGACGCGGGAGAAGCTACGGGAAAAAAACACACCGCTAATGGCGCACCAGAATCATGGTGATGATGATGATGATGATGACTATTGAAAGTGGAGCCTAAATTTTGATGAGCCTGTTGGTTTTTCTGGAGATGATCTGACAAATTCTGAGCCCATTGATTTTATCCCTTTTCCAAACGATGAATTCTGGAGCCTCATCACCAATCAAACACACAGATATGGCCACCAGTTCTTTTAAAGGGAAAAATTGAAACGATACTCCAGATTTCATGACTTTATGATGTGATTGTCCCTGAAATGAAAGCTTTCATTGTGCATGGGGCTTGAGGAAAAATCTGAAATTGAGCATTACTTGGCAGGTTTGAGCAGATGATATCACAATAATCAAATTATATGACAAATCCACTTCCATTCCAAATTTTGGTCATACTGAAGATATTTCATCATTTGGAAAAGGTATGCCTTTATCTCAGAACCACTTTAAAGTTATTAGCCTTTTGAAACCTTGATATCAAAATTGAACTTTTTCCAATATGGCCGCCACCCCTGGTGATGTCATAATCATGCCAATTACATGAATAATTGCACTCCCCATCACAGACGTTGAGTCATACTGAACATTCTTTCCTTTTGACTGTCTACCTTTTCCAGGACAAACTGCTTTCAAGTTATGCCTTTTGAAATCTTGATATCAAAAAATTGTTATTTTTCTTGAATAAACTCCGGCACCTAAAGGGTTAAGTGTTGTACAACTGCCTCACTAGCTCATTATTGGTAAACTGATATACATTTATAGCAAAATTTACACAACAGTTATGTTCACACATGTTGGTGCGCACCCTGGTATGGCCTCAGTGTGCATCAAATTATATTGTATCATTTCCCAGTTAGTTAGGTTCGTGTTCGCATGATGCTGTTTTCACTGTAGCCCAAATGCTCCACCACATGTGTGACAATGGTCAATCAATCAATCTTGTCATTGGTCAATAGCAGTATTGGCAGAGTGTCATGCTTCCATGAAAATCAGCTTGGAACAAAAAGCATGGCGACATCAACCACACGTTGACCCAGAGTTGGCCATTTCTCTCTCTATTTTTTTGTACCGCTCCAGATGAGCCATGTCTATTTATTTCGTCATGTTTACGTGCTCCTTCACAACTGACAAGGTGGTGTCACCACCCTGTAGTTGGTTTGGTCGGAGGTTGTTGGAGCTTTCACACCACAAATGAACCACACCCATGTTTGACAATAGCCATGCCGAGACCACCTCTTCCGACCGCTGTCAATACGGCCGTTCACACTGACCCAAGTGAACTGCGCTCATGACTCCTTTGGGCTGACCTAAATAAGTGAAAATGAAAACGACCTCTGAGAGCTTGTGGACACATTTTGAACTCACCAGCACACATTGCTTTTATAGCATGGAAAAAAAAAAGAATTCTGAGACATTTTCTTCTTTTCTTTTATAGTGGGGTTGTGTGAAGTATTTATGTAATTAGTGTCTGCTGGAGACAGCAGTCACAGTGCTCAGTTCAGAACATCAAGGAGGAATTGTGGTGGAGAGCCAGGCTAACGGCTAATGAGGAACTTAGAAAGGATGTTGGCTGTGTTTTCTTTGAGTTGACATTTTCTCCAGTCGCCCTAACTAAGTTAGTTTCTGTGAAGAAAAGATATATAAATAAACAGATTGCTCACCCTTTTATTGAGGTCCTGAGTACATCAGTGAGCCAGAGATCTCAGGCCGTTGATGTGCTTCAGTGAAAACATCCTTCTGGACAGAGTGGAAACCTGGGTGGGCTTATCAGGTCCAATTCTCCAGTTCCTCTGTTATTTAATATGCATCAAACCTTCTGGATTCAAGTTGGTCAGCAACTCTTATTCTTTCCATTTTGTTGCTATGTATGATCTGACCAGGGGAAGCATGCAGAGGTTAAATGAGTCACATCAAGGCTGTAGCAAATACCTTTTTTACCACCTCAAACAAATATCAAGAGTCAGAGATCTGATGTCCGGAGCAGATTTAGAGAAGCTCATCCATGCCTCCATTTCCAGCAGACTTGACTACTGTAACGCTCTTCTATGTGGTCTTCCCAAAAGGACGATTAGACAACATCAGCTCACCCAGAATGCTGCTGCCAGAGTTCAAACAAGAACCAGGAAATTCGGAGAATATTACTGCTGTTCTGAGATCTTTACACCGACTACCAGTTATCTACAAAACAGACTTTAAAGTGTTGTTGTTAGTTTCAAAATCAATAGATAATCTGGGGCCAGAACACATCTCTGATCTCCTTGTAGAATTTAAACTAAGTAGAGCTCTGAGATCTTTAGAAGCTGGTAGAGCCCACAGTTAAAACTAAACAGGGTGAAAATACATTTAGCTACTATGATGTACACAGACGGAAAAAATATTAAATACACCTCAACTCGAAACACTTAAAGTTAAACTGACAACTGCTGTTTTTACCAAGACTTTGTTTGGTTTAATTCTATTGCACTGATTTTACTTATCTATTCTAAGCTCTTATAATCCTTTTTTGTCTGAATCTTATTTTGGAGGGATTTCTCATGCATTTTATTTGCATTCTTATGCTGTTTTTTTAAATATTTTTTTTTATTCTTTTCATCTTAATGTCTTGAAAAAAAAAGGAAATATCCTTTAAGAAAAGCAATTGTAGGACATTAGAAAATGAAAATAAAAACTGCTGGTTTACAGTGATTTGTCACCACCTGATATTACATCTACAAATTGTGGAATGTTGGATTAAAATGGCAGATATTTCTCTCTTTTTTTCTTTCTCTTCTTGAGATGGAAAATTAAAGTTCATTTTAAGGCAAGGCCATTAGCTTCATGGCACATATCTGAATTCACATCCTCCATTTGTACATGTCGTAGTTCAAATAGCTCGTATGCCATTTAAGTGAACATGGGATACCTGTTTTAAAAAAAAAAAATCATCACCCATGTGAAATTATTGTAAAAATCTTATTTTTTTCTTCTTTTTTTTTCCTAAAAGGAGACATTTCTGAACTCAGGACCCATAGCATTCACACTTTCAAAAGATGTGACTCAACATGTAATTTTTTATTATTTTATTTTCACATCCCCTGAAGACCTTCATATATTTTCAGTGTGAGCTCTTGTTAGTTTCAGTGTGTAATGCTGGTTGCTGTAACAACCGGTGGGAGAAATGAAAGAGAAAAATATGATGTTGACTGTTAACAAAACAGAAGCCCACAGGCTTCAGTCACTCGCTGTGCCCTTTTATTTCGTCCTGTGTTGCAGCCTTCGCCACTGAATCTGGAAGGATCTAAGAACAGCCTTCAGGTGACCAGGAAAGTTGCTCATGAAAAATGAGAAGCAGCAAAAGTTATTTACCAGTACATGAATCGCAACTGCTGGCCATTTACCCAAAGTATTGCAAAGCAATGATTCTAATCAGGCAGGGTAGCTCTGTTTTTTGCTGCAGGGTGTAATGTATATTACCTCAACTAACTTTTCACATTTTTTAAAGAGTTATAAAATATTCTCATATTGAGGCAGTTAAACCTAAATACTCCCTCGTGTAGTTCACTCTTAACTACTCCCTCTGTAATGAACACAATAGGGAGAAGTGAGGTGAGTATTTAGCTAATCACTTAAATCAATGAGAGAATTTTGTGACACCATAGATATGACTAGGACTAATTATTTTGAGATTTTAGAGCTGCCTTAAAGACCATATTTTTTCCAGGCATGCCCTTAAAGAGGCTGGTATTACGTTTCTTCGTCGTACCAAAAACAACCAATCAAATTTCTTCCTGCTTGCTACACAAATAACTTGTGTGTTTTGAATGAGTTCCACCTCCTTGTGCAGTTTCACAGAAACTTACTTAGCTCTAGCTGTTGGAAAAGTTGAAAATCCCCCAACGTTTGACACATTTTTGGATTTATTTATGTTTATTCAAGTAACTGCACATGGGATGGAGGTATTCGAAAAGGTAGTGAAAAAGCACTGTGCCCCCCACAAAACCAAACAAAGAGCATGAGAGATGGCAATTTTTATTTTCTTACTTTTTGTGTATTACTATTTATGTCTAAAATACATCTAAATGCACTAATTCAACCTAAAATGTAAAAGATACAAGGTTTCATACATCCGCACAACCACTGTGTCTCATGGTAAAAGCACAACAAAGACACTGATCCACTGCTGGCAGGAGACACTAGCTGGGCTGGCCCACTAGCCAACGAGTGACAAAATGAGTGCTTCCAGAGCTGAAATGAGAATTAGCAGAGGCTGGGAGTCACTTGGACCACTGTTGTGCTGTTATTTGTACTCTCTAATGCAGCAACCAGCTGTGAGTTGGCCTAGATGGATCCAAAGATGAAGCTTAGCTAAGCAGCATGTAGAAGCTACCAGGGCTAACCGTTGAACGGTCTCAGTAGCAGTTTGCCCTGGCAGTTGTCGTAAAGGCTGTCTTCTTTAGCCAACTGGCCTGTAGTCTTTCAGACTAATTTTGCCCAGAATTCAACCGAGACCCAGCTTTGAGAAAGCCCCGTGGACCCAAAGACAGCTGTCAATTAGCCAAGAGTTGGCTCATTGAGGGTTTAGCTGGGGCTCAAACTGAGATCCCCAGATCATCATTTCAGCTCTGGCAGTACACACATCAGTTCCGGCAGTGACAATAGAAGTGACAGATGATGGACAAATTTTAATTTGAATGTGTGTAAGGTAACGCTGGTTAGCTTCATAGGTTAGCATTAGCGAACCCAAGCTAAAATAGCTGAGCTCAAATAGAATTTGAGGCTTCAGAAAACCTACGGGTGATGTCACGGTGGTTTTTCACAGTTCTTTTCACAGTTCCTTAGAAAAGCCCTGTAACAATTTTACAGAGCTTAATGTGGCATGTGGAAGCCATGATGAAATGGGGGGAAAAATTTGAACTGATTAACTATCAAAATAATCACTTTTGAAAATAAATAGAATTCTGAAAATGAAAATACAGCAACCACAACCCTTTACAGTTGAATGCCTTAAGATGGATTTTACTGAGTGGGACAGCTTAATAATAACAGTGATTTGCTTGATATCCTCGATTCCAAGTTTTGAGAAGGAATGGCAACATCACAAAATGGTAAAAGCTTTACAGTGTTTCACTAAGCTTCATCCAAAGACCCTTCCAGACCAAACCACAGCCAGTCACAGTGGACTGGAATTGGTTAAAAGAAAAAGCTCTTTATTGTATGGGTTTAACAAAACAAAAAGGATAGAAAATGTGATTTGACACCACTGAGCAAGAAAACTGACTAAAGTTAAACCAACATAAGTACAACAAATGGCCTGTGAACCAGAAAAGGGGGAGAGGAAAAAAAAACAGCCAAAACAATTCAATTATCAACTACTGCCAAAACAACACAATCAAAGAAGCCTCAGGTGGACAAGGTTTCTCAGAATACAGAAATACTTCAAAAGGCACAGTTCAAAGTGGCATCCAAAGTAAGAACCAGCTGCACAGGAGGACTGGAGTGATATGGTTTAAAAATGCAACCAGCATCAGCCATTCGTTGGGTGGGATGATGAGCAGAACATCAGACCTCATGAAGGCAGAGTAAGACAAGGACATAGTTGAATTAGCAAGGTCAGCCATCTCCAATTTGGTTACCAAAATAAATTAAAATTAAATCTGATATTTTAACCTAGCCAATTATTAATGCTGTTTTTCTGTGTACCTGAGGACATCAAGATTATGTCCCTTTTCAACAAATAATGAGTGACGTGGAGTAGACATTCACTCAAGGTGTTTGACTTCTTGGCTGATAAAGTCTGTCCTCTGTAGAGTCATTATTCCAATTTAAAACAAAACACATCTGTCCAAAGCCGTAATATGGCCATTTATTTGAGCCAGCAGAGCCAAGTCTTTCCTCTGAAGAGAGGGAACGCGAAAGAGACGTGTGAGCTACAACATCTCGTTGGGAAATGAACTCAGGACGATACTCTCAGGTGAGATGAAAATATTAGAGCACACGGTTTTGTTTAGTATGTGGGGGGACATTACAACAGAACAAAAGCCTGGCAGGCATATTAAAACTTACAAACCTCTGAGACTATTACCCTGCCACTGCTGATAATATCATTAATCAGCACAGGCCTATTCACCTTCAAGAATAGGAGGAAACACAATGTGCCGTGATATTCTGGGCTGAGGTAAAGACATGCATATCTATATATTAGATTTGTTTTGAGGCTGGCTGGAGATGCATGCTGCATAAAACTGTCAAACAAGGTGCTCACATACTAGGACACCTGAGCTTCCTATTCATTATTACTGAAAACATGTCTAACAGCGTGTTCTCCTTCCACTGAACCCAGTCTCATCCCACAGCACTAAGGACATGGATCTTGTGGATGATGGTGAGGAATTCTCTTGAGGTACGCTCTACGAGTGACTTGGAATCAGACCAGATATAAATATAAATGGATGTATAGCCACATGGCTAAGGGAAGATTGCAATGATGTAAGGATGAGCACTTTGTGACAAAAAATACACGGAGCAGCAGTTGAAGAACTACAAAAAAAAAAAAATTCAATTTCTACAGCCCATTTCTGAATTTAGTCTTACATTTGGTATTTCACCATCAAAAGTCATCCTCCAGTGCAAAACTCCACTCGACTGATGTAAACCCAAGTCTCTGAGAGATCAAAAGTGAGTGAAAAGCTGAGCAGCAGTATTTAAAACTAACTGCAGTCGAGCAAGTGACTTGTGGCTAATCCCAGGATAAAGTGTACGCGATAGTCTAAAATGTGATAAAAGCACGGATTAAAATCTCAAAGTGATGCAGAGGAAAAAATGTCTTATCTTTGGCCAGCTGTTTCAGTTGAAAAAAACTGGAGCTAATGTACGCATCAAGTTTAAGATTGCAGTCCAGTTTTACTCCCAGGCTTGTTGCTGCACATTTTAAATATTCAGTAGAGATGTTACCTTTTTATAGATTAGTAAATGGAAAAACTTAAAACTGGCAATATATATATATACATACACACACACACACACACAGTGGTACCTCTACTTACGAAATTAATTGGTTCTAGAAGTTGTTTCGTAATCTGAAACTTTTGTAAGTAGAGACACATTTTCCATGTAAATGCCCTAATCCGTTCCAAGACCCCCAAAATTCGAACATAATTTTTTTTATAAATTATAAATATTACATGAAATGACATAAAAGCCTGTAAGAAATACATGTTAGAACTAGAAAAGCACTTGTAGAGTGCAGACCTCCACCAAGCGCAACAACAACAATTATCGAAAATTTGAAAGTGATCCAGAATCCAGGATTTCTTCTGGATCACACCCAAAATGAATTAGTTCTTCCTTTTCACATTTCCGACAACTCCTGAAAATTTCATCAAAATCCATCCATAACTTTTTGAGTTATCTTGAACACAGACAGACAGAAACGCCGGCAAAAACATAACCTCCTTGGCGGAGGTAGATGCTAAGTGATAGCCAATGGCTGAGCAGCTTGGACGCACCACTTTCAAACCGAGATACAGAGCTGACAAGTATAATTGACGTTTGGTAAACTCTGGGAGCTGCGAGTAGTAGTATTTTTGCCTTTCATATCCTGAAATTTCTTTCGTAACTAGAGGCAATATTTTCCTGTTGAGGCATTTCGTAACCTGAAAATTTCATATGTAGAGACGTTCGTAAGTAGAGGTACCACTGTGTGTGTATATATATATATTATATAAAATGCACAAGTTTTATGTTTATTTTGAAACCAAATTTATTCAAATACATATTTAATTCAGCTCATCCTTTAGCAGCTACTTTCACATTACTAATCTAATTAGCTCATGTTCAGTAGTAACACTGAGGGACTCACTAAAACAGTACTTTTACAATAACTCTTCTTGACCTTGTGCTTTTACTTGAGCCAGATATGTAATTTATTTATTTATTTTTACCTTTTATACTTTTCCTATAAGGCCTTTTTGCTAGACCTAAACGTCAAAAGTCCAAACACCACATGCTATCTGTTTTGTTTTTAGTCCTCGAGGGTTCTGTTATCCCGTCTCTTGCAAATGATGGCGGCATTAAATGTGTTTCAATTAGCCATCTGGGGGTTGATGAGAAATAGCTTTCACATGGCTCCCTTACCTTGCTTGCCAAACACTCGCAAACTGGCCGGGCTCTCCAGTTTCCTACTCCCAAATGCCCTTTATGTGTTCAGTAATCGCTGCATGGAAATGCTCGTAACTCTACCCGGGTGTGTGTTTGTGTGAGTATATCATGCTTAATCTTCATGTATGAACGACTGTATCAGCACAAATATGTCCGAATGTGTGTCTCTTTGTGAGGCCCTTGATGCGACTGATGATCGCAAAGTGAAAACATTTAGATTTCCTGCTTCTTGCTGCCAGTCTGGATTAGGCTGGCGATGAGACCATTCCACTTTGATTACAATTCTGGCATTTAACCTGCTCGGATAACGGGTGCCATCAGCAAGGGAAAGGCTGGGTGCACCAGACATGCAGACACACACAGTTCACATAATTGACTCATCATGTCTTTGCCAACACCCACGCCCCCACTCTTTTCTCAGCAACTCCCTCCCTCCCAACTCATTCACACTGCCGGTACTGCTGTGCACTCAGGGCACAGTGAAGCTTTTTGGATTAAAAGCAGCCGCCGTGTGTGACGTGTGAAATTCTGTTTATGCTCAAAGGCAGTTCTGTATTCAGCTGCCAAAAAACATGTGCTGCTTGAGTTTGACGTTATACAAATCAAGTGATTATCTCACCTTCACGTAAACCTCTTATTTTTGATGTGTCATGGTGTGTTTTCTGTTGTTCCATGTACATGTACATGAAGCATACCAGTTTCAGTTTCAAGCAGGAAGTATCTCGTAATGTTGTTCCAAGTCATTTTGCTTCCCTCATAGTCCTCTGTTTTGGTGGAAAAGTTGGAAATATCTCTGCCACTATGCTTGTAGCATCTTTTCACATAATAAAAATGTCCTTCAGCTTTGGAACTAGCAGAAGAGAACGGAGGTGCCAGAAGATTATATGACCTCATGCTGGGATCCCACTCTGAGTGAAGGTGAGACACTGCTGGGAAGTAAACTTTTTTCCTTCTTTTTTCCCTAGTCTCAGCAACCTATTGTTTTATCTCTGATTTATTACCCTTGCTTTATCCATGAAGGTCAAAGTGTCGGTTTCTCAAGATGTACTACTGTTTAAACATTTACAGTATGTTTTCTGGAGCTCTGGTAGGAGTCCACAGAAATAACCATGTTTACGTCACCAAAGTTCATCTCGGTTTAGGCAGAAAAAAAACTTAATCTTCAACCCAAGTTCGTAATTCCTTCGTGTCTCCTTAAGGGTCATTTTCCTGCTACAAAACCAAAATATTTTGTAAACTTGAAAATGTTCCTTTATTCTTGGTAGTAAGTGACTCCAGAAGTTCAGTGAGGATCTCTGAATGATCCAATGTTGTCCTGAATGACTGATGATGATCAATAGAATCCACCTGTGTGTAATCAAGTCTCCGTATAAATGCACCTGCTCTGTGATCGTCTCAGGGTTCTGTTTAAAGCACAGAGAGCAGCATGAAGACCAAGGAACACACCAGGCAGGTCCCAGATACTGTTGTGGAGAAGTTTAAAGCCAGATGTGGATACAAAAAGATTTCCCAAGCTTTAAACATCTCAAGGAGCACTGAGCAAGCAATCATAGTGAAATGGAAGGAGTATCAGACCACTGCAGATCTACCAAGACCCGGCCGTCCCTCTAAACTTTCATCTGGAACAAGGAGAAGACTGATCAGAGATGCAGCCAAGAGGCCCATGATCACTCTGATGAACTTCAGAGATCTACAGCTGAGGTGGTAGAGTCTGTCCAGAGGACAACAATCAGTCGTACACTGCACAAATCTGGCCTTTATGGAAGAGTGGCAAGAAGAAAGACATTTCTAAAAGATATCCATAAAAGTCTGGTTTAAAGTTTGCCACAAGCCACCTGGGAGACACACCAAACATGTGGAAGAAGGCGCTCTGGTCAGATGAAACCAAAATCAAACTTTTTGGCCACAATGCAAAATGATTTGTTTGGCGTAAAAGCAACACAGCTCATCACCCTGAACACACCATCCCCACTGTCAAACATGGTGGTGGCAGCATCATGGTTTGGGCCTGCTTTTCTTCAGCAGGGACAGGGAATGCTTTCCATCCAACCCCAGTGAGCTCCAGCTGTTTTGCAAGGAAGAATAGGCAAGAATTTCAGTCTTGGCATAGAGACATAGCCCAAGAGAATTGCAGCTGTAATTGCAGCAAAAGGTGGCGCTACATTCCACTTCACGATTGTGTCCCACTTGTTGATTCTTGACAAAAAATTCAAATTTTATATCTTTATGTTTGAAGCCTGAAACGTGGCAAAAGGTTGAAAAGTTCAAGGGGGCTGAATACTTTCGCAAGGCACTGTGTGTAGGTTGTGTTTGTATATGTATATATATATGTATATGTATATATATCTATATATATATATATATATATATATATATATATATATATATATATATATATATATACACACACATATATACACACACACACACACAACAAAGGCAATAAGTTGGTTTCATAACATTTATATCTTTTTAACTACAAAAAATACTTGCATTTGAAGCTAGCTTTTTTTCGAAGATGTCTTGGCGAAAATACACAATGCCTTCTGGGTAGCCCTTCTCCCAAGGGTGGTGCCACAGAATCTCAACATTGAGGGCGATATAGCCTTCAAACTTGTCCCTTAACTTGACATTCTGAGAATCTAGACAGCACTTGCACTTCACGGGAGCACGTATTTTTGAAATTGACTGTTAAGGGAGGAATTGGAATTTGCCCTAAGTCTTGGGGATGCTATTGTTAGGAAGGGAGCATTTATTAGAGGAAATCTGGAAGTTTTTTTTTTCTTTCACCTTCATTGCTCAAAGCACTGCTATATGCTAAATGCGGGAATCTCTCCCATCTACTGACCCTTGTTGAAATTGATATTTAAAACAATTAATTAATCATAAGCAATGAAATGACACCTTTCAAAATGAAACCCTGGAGCCTCATATTAGCTTTTTCCATGTTCTTTCCTTTGATAAGACTTGTGCAGGAAACACCAGCTAGAAGATACCATGTCTTTGTTCATATCATCCAAAGATGAGGGCCACCTCTTATGTTCCTTCGAAGCTGAAAGAGGGCACAAATGAATGCCATCCTGAGTCTGGAAGTGCCATTTGTTCATATTTGTGGTCTTGATCCCTTATGAAGATCATCATCTTGAGTGTGTAGTTTGCCCTGCGTGTTATTTACTGGATTGTGTGTTCGTATTCTGCTCTGCAAACAGCCCCGACTCTAAATCTCTGAGGGTGCACGTTCCCCTATAGTTCATGAATAACTCTTGCTTTAAGATACTGAGAGTGGATTCGGGCACAGGGGGGGACATAAATCTGAGCCTGACACCCTCAGTGAAAGTCATTAGTCAGCCGTCACCGACCCTGGCCCTCTGCCATGTCACGAGCACCACCTCCCTCCACTCCTCCCGCCCGTTCGTTTCTCTCTCTCTGCCTCCCTAACGAGGGCCATCTTGCTCGACCGTTGCCTCATTCTTTTAATGGAGCGAGTGAAATCAAAAAGGGGGATTCATGTTGATGCAGCCTTTTTGGAGGCTCAGGGGCATGCTGAGATACTGCATAAAATACATGTTTAAGTAAATGGATATTAAGCTGTATTTATATTTAGCAGGAAAGAAGCAGTTACAGTACGCGGGTAATGAATGCAAGAGTCAGTAAAAATCTCGATTAATATTTCATTACCGGGTTTGGATTCCTTTTTCTAAAGAGGAATATACAATCATCGTCAATTTGAGCCATACTTTCTTTGCTTCTCCTATTTCAACATGCACAAGCACACCCTAGAAGACCTCACACTGGCGTTCAAAGTAAAAGCGAGGAAATATGTTTACCAAAGCGGAGGGAAATCTATTGTGGCAGGGTACTGAGGAGACGATAACGCCATGTGCTGCAGCAAAGTTCAGAAGATTTAAAAAGGTCCTTTTGTACCTCCAGTGAATGTGATTGATGCTGGGCAGGCCTCGAGAAAGCGGGTGGCTCATCCGTTGCTATTTTCAGAGGAAGGGTGATTGAGGGCTTTTTTTTTTTCTCTTTCTGAGATTCACTTTCTTGTGAAATGGAGAAAGATGCACATGCTCGGCGGATAGCTGGCGATTTCAATTTGCTTGGGAGAGAGCATGCATTACGTTTGACAATGCACAAATGAACAATGGTCTTTTCCAGAGGACACCGTGCTGAAAATCGTCTGGTCCGGCCCCGTATGTGTGTAATTGGAGATTGCCGGAAAGAGGGGGGGGGTTCAGGCTGCAAATGAATCAAAGCCTGGATCAATTCAAAATGCATTTAATTTACCACAAATGCAGAGCTTTCATTGTCTGTCCGGTGGCCTTTTTATCTGATGAAATTCAATCACTGCATTCAGGCTTTATCAGCAGCGGAAGAGGGCAGGAAATTAACTGCTTAGAAAATCTTAAGTCAACTTTGTCAGTCTGAATACAACTTAATTGTGTTATAATCCTTCAATGGTCCTTCATTTGTTGACAAAGAACCATGAAATGAATGCAAACCCGCCTCGGGCAACATAAACATGTACACTCCCACTAAGTTTGCACTTATGTGTGTCATCTGGGCTCATTGTAAGCCATTCTGTGCTGCAGGTCTTTGTGCCGTCCGCAGAAACACAAGGTGCCGGGGCCAAGAGTAAATTGAATGTTGCGTAGCAAAGATTTATGTTCCTGGAGGACACTTGGATGAGCAGACTTGAAACGATGATTTCAGTGTATGAAAGGTTTTTCATTCCATCGGAGTCTTGCCAAGTGTGTAGACGCTACTTTACATCGGCATACATAAAATGCATCCCACTCGTTCATTTCAGTGAGAGCATTATGTTGACACAGCAAGGGTGTCAAGGCAGAAAGCTCCTGCCACAATGTTATGTCATTCATTTAACTACATACACAAAAGGGCGCCTGGTGGATTTATTTGTACCAACGTTTAATTGCAACTATCTAAATAGGATGAAATCATTTTTCCTGTCATGACTTTTAAATAGAGTTTTTATTTTTGCACATGGTGATTGATTAATTTATGAACCAAATCAGCCACAATGGTTTTATATTTTATTATTTTATACACCTGGCGCTATTTATATTTTTATTTTAATATGCAATCAAAAAGAAAAGCTTACAGGGCTGCCTGTTAAGACATATATGCCACATTCACATTGAAAAAATAAGCATGTGCTACTATGTGATGTGAGAAAGGTGTAATGTCTCTCAATAGCACTTTGCTAAAATATGTGGTATTTGCAAAAGCCTACATCCAGCTTGCAAGTTTCACAGTCCAGGAAGTAAAAAAAAAAAAACCCAAAAAACTGCAGGTCTTCAACTTACCATGAGGAGATGACTCCAAACCTGGATATAAATATGTTAATTTCTGCTGCAAAGTTGGTCATTTCACCATGGAGGTCAAACAATGGTTTTGTCTCCATCGCTAGATTTGACATCCATGACAACTGTACTGGGGTTGAATTTTTATGAATCCCATCCAGTAAAATTAGCCAAAAGCCATTAATTAAGGTCTTTTCAGATCTGGTTGGCTATGGTTAATGGCTGCAGTCACTTTAGATATTTAGCCTCTAGCACTGTTTTGAATTGACTTCTGAGCTGTCAAAGACCTAACAGAGCACAAGCACTCTTATTTTAGAGATTATATAGTAATTATTGTGCTGTTAACTGCGCTCTTAGACCACTGAAACTGCTTTTTGGTTGGCCTGGAAGGGTTTAGGAGGAAAGCTGAGTAAAGCTGAGTAAAGAAGCTGTGTTTGCTCCCAGTTAAAAGCAACTAGCCACAGTCAGCTGGATTGCCTCATCCTCACCGGCCTCTACCTCCTTGGAGTAGCTGTGTTCTCCAGTCAAGTGACCTTTGAATCTCGTCCACGTCCCTTCCAAGTTGACTAATCAGACCATTCGCCTTCGGGTAGCCGATCATGCTCACCATACTCAGTTAAAGGCTGATTTAGGTTGAATTCAGATTCCTCCCTTAACCCTCAATCTCAACCCTCAATCTCAAAAATGCGCACTCCTGCTAAGTGCAAGTGCTGTCCTGATTCTAAGAACGTCAAATTGAGGGACAAGTTTGAGGGCTGTATCGCCCTCAAAATTGAGATTCTCCGGCACCACCCTTGGAAGTAAGGGCTACCCAGAAGGCACTGGGTAATTTAGCCAAGACTTCTTCGAAAAGGATGGCGACAAAAAAAGCTAGCTACAAATGTATCTTCATGGTCTTAAAAATATAAATGTCACGAAACCATCTTATTGTCTTTGTTTGAGACTTTTTTCATGGATTAACGTTGTTGCGTAACATTTATTTTTTTACTTTACGATGTTTGCTGCCGGACCGGCGGTCCCGGCTTCACGTAACTTGTACACCTTGTTGTGTAGCGACAGAGGACTGAATAATGTATCTTCTATTGTGTTAGCGCTCTATTCAATGTTATGCCTGTGTCATATCAGGGAATACAGAGACAACACGGGCTCTGATACATTTCAGTCTGAAGACGTAACTGCACTCGAGGGGTGTCCCATTTCACAAGTCACAAGATAACCCTGACACTTACTTTTGAGGGTTAAGATTAAGGGCCAAAAATTGAGAGTTAAGGGCGAAGGTTGAGATTGAGGGTTAAGGGAGGAAGTGGAATTCACCCTTATACTTCTGTGTCAAAGTGACACAGGTGTGAACCCTTCACCGTAAGCCCGATGTGCACCTCTCTCCAAATGCAACCATGAGTCATGTCAATGCATACTGCAAGAAATGGGATTGGTCTGGTTGGTAGATTTGTTCTTTTTCATCTTTGTGTGTCCTGCCGCTGCTTCTTCTTCGTCATCTTCTGCCCAGGTAAATGATCGTTTGCTGCATTGTCTGTAAAAATGACTGATGCTCAACTAAGCTAAGTTTGATCTACACAAAGGAAGTAAACAGAGGGAAGCTAAGTACTGCAAGCTACAGAAAAGAACCAGAAATATAAATACAGAAAAGAACCAGAACTGCCTTCTAGCAGTTGATAGTGTAATTACAGAGCAACATAAACAACAACGCACAAGTTTAAATGCTAAAAAGATCATAGGGCCTATGTGTGCTATGCAGACTCTATAGCCTTGGCCCCTCATTCCCAGGCCTCTGTTGTGGTCATTGGAGCTCCACTACTCAGCACTGGCAGCAACTGTTTCCAATATTGTCCCAGCAAGTTAAAATACTTTAGAATCTTCAGTTAAAGATTTAGGCCGTCTTTTAAACCGGGGTGTCCAAAAGATGTGCTCCCTGGCCAAGGGCCTATTTGGACGGTGCTTTGAAATAACAGACCAAGATCCACCCAGATCTGGGTTCTTGTAAGGGATTTGATGAAGCGTAATGGTTTTAATATAAAATCAATCGACTAACTTCAGATATTAGTTCAGTTATTGTTATGTTCAGTCTATGTTATCTTTGCTTGCTACTCCTTTCTGTTCATGCCCTGTTCAAGAAAAAGTTGAGTGTCCCCTGAATTGTCACTGCATAACCGGCACTGAACATAAGTGGAATAGTTTTGAGAGGGCTGCAGTCAGTTTCCCAGTATGAGTGAGTTCACAACAGAGGCTAATTTTCCAGCTACATCAGCTACAGTAATGCTCAATATTTTTTTTCCCCTTGCTTTCTTTTTTCTTGCTTTCACTATCAAATCAAATTGCCAAGAGGCTTAAAGAGTCAATCCAAAGAATAAAAAAAATATGACCCTCAAAGGCATTACTTTCCTTCCCTGCAAGATTACAGTAATTCTGGAGCTAAGCCGTTCTTATTGGACTTCTGCTGGAAAATACAACTGACTCCTGAAAAGTTAAAAATCTCACAAACTTGTGTTTTGTTCACGATAGAACATAAAAGGAGGAAATGCACCATCTTAAGAAAAAAAAAAGTGGCAATTTTGAATTTGATGGAAGGAACACATCTTAAAGTTGGGACAGGGTGATGACTTCTGTGTCGCATCCTCTCTTTTAGTCCATATACATCTGGGAACTGAGGAGATCACCATTTAGAATTTTTGTCTGATAAGCATCCGGAATCTTCTACTCAAAAAACAAGCCTATGTGATTAAGCATTGCTTTGCTGAAAGATGCAAGGTATTCCCTAAAAGACATTTCTCACATGTCCCTCTGAAACCTATATACTGTATCTGATATTCAGAATCGATTATTCATTTCCAGATGTGCAGGCTGTATATCCTATAAGCACTCATGACACCAGCTCCATCAGAGATGGAGGCTTTTCAACAGATCCCTGATATCGCTCTGAATGGTCCCTCTTCTCTTTAGTTTATTGGATGGAGCATCTATCATTTCCAAGAAGAACTTCAAATTTCAATTTGTCATTCCACAGGACAGTTTTACACTTTTCCTCAGTCTGTTTTTGCATTTGGCCCGAAGAAGATGGCAGTGATTCTGGATCATGTTGACTTATGGCTTTCTTTTTGCATGATGGAGCTTTATTCCACATTTTCTGATCCAAGGGTGATCTGCATTCTTACACTGTGATTTTCTGAAAGTGTTCTTGATCCCATGGAGTGATTTTTAATGCAGTGCAGCTTGAAGGCCTGAAGATTCTGGGCGTCCAACGTTGACTTTTAGCATTGTCCTTTGATACACAGATTTCTCCACATTCTTTGATTGTCTTGATGATATTATTAATAACTAGATGATGGGATATTTGAAGTCTTGTCAATTTTACACATGGAGACCTCAGCCAAAAATCATTTAAAGATTTTTAGATGCAGTGTTTCAAAGACTTGAAATACTGCAAGAGCTGTCATCTCTACTTCTGAGAAACTCCCTCTCAAGAATATTCTTTTTATATCAAATTAAGGCACTGACTCATTACCAATTATCCAAATTAATTGCTTGTTTTGTGTGCCACAACTTTCCAGCCTTGTGTTTCCCATGTCCCAGCTGTTTTGAGACGTGTTGCTGTTTTTGTTGTTTTATTTAATGGTAATTAGATATTTTTTTTGTCCATATGTTTCATTGTAAATAAATGCTGTTTCTATTAACATTGTAGGGCCTCACATTTCTTGGAATTAGCTGCCCATATGGATCGGAAATGAGCTGATCACGCTCAGCCTGCTGTACAGTCTTACTTGTAATCAATTTTTTTCTTTTTTCCTTTCATATGGAGAGGGATTTTTTATTTTCTAAACTGGTCATGTGCAGCCTGTAATGGACTGGTGACCTGTCCAGGGTGGACCCCTGCCTTTCGCCCGAAGAGAGCTCGGATAGACTCCAGCAGATCCCCGTGACCCTGCAGAGGACTAAGCGGGTATAGATAATGGATGGATGGTCATGTGCAACTCACAACTGTGACATCACAGTCCATCATTATCTCCACTTTGTTTTGAGTCACACTGGATTTGTTTCTCCAAAATGCATGTTGGGTAAAGGTGAAATTTTAATACAGGGTTCAGACACATTTTTTTCCTAAATATTTTCATGAGGTTTTTACTCTATTCCATCACAACATGGTGCTAACACGTTTAGTATACATCAAAATTCCAGACCGAATTTCCAAGTCATGACAACATTGATGGGTCGATGACCTTGTAGGTATTTTCAAATAAACTCCATTGAAACAGCAGATTAGGAAAGACATGAAAGTATAAATCATGGTTCAGATCCCGGTTCATACGTTGATGTTCACAGGGAAATGGTTGCTATTTTGAGCCCCTTTTTACCACCGCCAAGGAGGTTATGTTTTTGCCACTGTTTATCTGTCTGTCTGTGTACAACATAACTCAAAAAGTCATGGATGGAGTTGTCAATAATGTGAAAAGGAAGAACTGATTCCATTTTGGGTGTGATCTGGAAGAAATCCTGGATTCTGGATCACTTTCAAATTTTCGATAACATTGCGGTCAATGGGGCCGAACATTTTGTTTCTCAATATCTCCGTTAATTATTGCCCAAAACTCATGAAATTTGACTCAGAGGTTCCCATTGTCAATCCCTATCAAATTTCAAAGACTGTTATTATTATTATTATTATTATTATTATTATTATTATTATTATTATTATTATTATTATTATTATTATTATTATTATAATAACTGGGCTACTACCCAGCAAGGTTCAAGTTTCCCTGACTTTTCCGAAACCTTATGGGTTTTGAAAATGGGAATTTCCAGCCCGGAAAAGTTTTGACATTTTTTCAATTCCATGTGTCCAGAGTGATCAGAATATTAACGAGGGCTCAGCGAGGCTTGAGTTTGAAAGGATACGCTTCACTGGCAAAAGTGTGATGGAGGTAACTAGATAATCTGGCAGAGAGTGGAGGACAGCAGACCCACTATGTACTGGTTAAAACAGGTGAGTGTAGTTGGTTGCAGAGGAGAAAGCGAAGTCAAAGAGCAGATGGGAAAACCTGGTGTTGGAGTTGACAAAGACTGGAGTCGGAACCATGATGTTATACACTCACTGGCCACTTTATTAGGTCCACCTGTCCAACGGCTCGTTAACGGAAATTTCTGATCAGCCAATCACATGACAGCAACTCAAGACATGGTGAAGACGATCTGCTGCAGGTCAAATCAGCATCACAATGGAGAAGAAAGCTGATTAAAGTGACTTTGAACGTGGCATGGTTGTTGGTGCCAGACAGGCTGGTCTGAGTATTTAAGAACTGCTGATCTACTGGGATTTTCACGCACAACAATCTCTAGAGTTTACAGAGCATGGTCTGAAAAAGAGAAAATATCCAGTGAGCAGCAGTTCTGTGGGCGCAAATGGCTTGTTGATGGCAGAGGTCAGAGGAGAATGGTCAGACTGGTTCGAGCGGATAGAAAGGCAGCTGTAACTCAAATAACCACTTTTACAACCGAGGTATGCAGAAGAGCATATCTGAGCGCACAACACGTTGAACCTTGAGGTGGATGGACTACAGCAGCAGAAGACCACACCAGGTACCACTCCTGTAAGCTAAGAACAGGAAACTGAGGCTACAATTCACACAGGCTCACCAAAAATTGGACAATAGTAGATTGGAAAAATGTTGTCTGGTCTGATGAGTCTCGATTTTTGCTGTGACATTCAGATGGTCAGAATTTGGCGTCAACAACATGAAAGCATGGATCCATCCTGCATTTAATCAACGGTTCAGGCTGCTGGTGCTGGTGGTGTAATGGTGTGGGGGATATTTTCCTGGTACACTTTGTGTCCATTTGTACCAATTGAGCATCGTGTCAACGCCACAGCCTACCTGAGTATTGCTGCTGACCATGTCCATCCCTTTATGACCACAGTGGACCCATCTTCTGATGTCTACTTCCAACAGGATAACGTACCATGTCATAAAGCACGAATCATCACAGACTGGTTTCTTGAACAT
Source organism: Hirundichthys speculiger (assembly GCA_018398805.1). Lineage (NCBI taxonomy): Eukaryota > Metazoa > Chordata > Actinopteri > Beloniformes > Exocoetidae > Hirundichthys > Hirundichthys speculiger. Next base: position 157,721 of record JAGFBZ010002197.1, on the reverse strand, counting down.
GACAATGAATTCACTGAACTCAAATGGCCTCCACAGTCACCAGATCTCAATCCAACAGAGCACCTTTGGGATGTGGTGGAACGGGACATTCACATCATAGATGTGCAGCCGACAAATCTACAACAACTGCGTGATGCTATCATGTCAATATGGACCAAACTCTCTGAGGAATGTTTCCAGTACCTTGTTGAATCTATGCCACGAAGGATTAAGGCAGTTCCGAAGGCAAAAGGGGGTCCAACCAAGTACTAGCAAGGTGTACCTAATAAAGTGGCTGGTGAGTGTATAAAAAAATGGAAGCTTTGAAGAGAGAAAAATGTATTGTAGAAATAAACTAATGGTTTAGAAAGAGTGCTGTAACTGGTCAGACCTGCCGTCAGTCTCAACACAAAAGCACAAAATCCTCAAATTCAACGGGAACAGATGAGTTACTCAAATAGATGTTGCGCAATAAGGTTTGGCTTGTTGCCCCATTGAATTTGATGTCCTTCAGATCTATTTTACCCAGGAACCATTGTTAATACAGTTGAGCATCAGTCTGAATGCAGGATTGAAGAACAAATGCAAGCACTTACAAATAGTCATTTTCATCTGGAATACATACCGTACATCGCTGAATGGTTCGGGAAAATTCATTAAATGTTATACTCTCAAGTGGTCCGTCTTAGTTTGATAATTGTTTGTAAATTGATAGTAAATTAACATTTGAGCTCCTCCCCAAATGAAAATTGAATTTGTTGGTATTCCAGCCCATGAGGGGGCAACTAGATACAGAGGCGCAAACATCAGTAGCTCTTCAAAGAGACTGAGCTTCAAAAGAGGCGTCGGTTCAACCTCTGTACGTTCCACAGCATCCCCCTGCGACAGTTCACTCTATAATCCCATGATGTTTGCCTTAAAAATATGGCGTAATATTTTCACGCAAGAGCCGTCCAGTGAAAAGCAAAGGTCAGTAATGGTGTTTTTTTTTTTTTTTTAGCAAAGCAGCTAGAAGAGTAGCCGACTGGAGCGTCCATCCCCATGGTTTTGTCTGTCTCCTTCAATCAGCGCTGTCATAAATGTTTCATTGCAGCTGCTTAATTGCTGTGATAATTAGGTCTTTTGTCTGATCAAAAAAAAACCAAAAAAAAACAACATACTCCCTCGCTGAGACTTAAAGACGTCAGAATAATTTGAAAAGATTTTCTGATGGATTAGACTTTCACTCTGTTGCCATGGACATGCTTGAAGATGTCCTTTTCTAATTTATGTATTTATTTCGCAACCCATCAGAGGCTGTCTTTTGAAAGCACGCCTGTGCGTCCAAGACGGAGCGCTCGCTTGCCTGTTGTTCAAGTAATTAGAACACAAATCTGTTTTGCAACCTGTACATCTCACAGCGATGATGCACAAGCTGGGAAGCATATTGCCTTTTGATTTTCGAATCTCTTCTACCCGCTTGGCAGCTGGAATTTTTCTGCTTTGATAGTGATGGTATTTTCATTGATTCACATTTCCTTGGCGACTAGCAGTCTTGTCCCCTGGACACAGTGGAGCTAAATGCCATTTTTGGCTCCTTTTATGTACATAGCGACGTGTGTGAAAGTGATGTCTCATTGCTCCCTGAACCACTCTTTCACAACTTGAGCGAGATGAATCACAGGCGGTGCAGGGGCAGTATAGCTTGCATGTAGCCTAGGATGATGATGAAGAGCACACCCAGCGAGGGAAGGAGTAAGCTAACGGCTCCTCTGGACCGTGGACAACTTGTGTGTGGCTGCTGATGCTATCAAGGGACTGCGATGCTTGGCTATCTCTGACATCTTCTGTCCATGTTTACCATGATCCCTGTGCTACAGTTGAGTTCCATGTGTGAGCTGTCATTTAAAAAAATAGATGTGGCGTATACAGGTTGTCAGCTGACCTCCTTTCTTTTGTGCACAGAACATTTCTGAACAGAGACCCGACTAAGTGAAGCAACCCCAGGTCATGACACCGCCACTGCAGGCCTGCACTGTGGGCACAATGGCTGCATCACTTTTACCTAGTCTCATTTATAAATGATTGTTTCCTAATTGACCCTTCGGTAAGCCCCGCCCTCCTCCCGCAAGAGTCGGACACTCTTGCTGCCCCTGAGTTAAGGACTCTGTTATCTTGTTATATTTCCGATGTGTATCATTCGAAAGTAACAAAAAACACCTACATATGCTCCAAGTTAAGTTTGCTTTGTTTATTAGACGATTGATTTAACCACTGTTTAGTAAAAGTAATATGATTTATCAGGAGGGAGGGTGATGAGTAGTTGGGTGGTCCATAGGGTCAATGACTTCTCCACTATGGACCAGAGCTCGCTAGCCAGCTATAAGCCTGCCTCGTTGTCTATCAATATATATGGCCACAGATATTTATTTTGTTAGGTATAAGGTGAGTCTAGTGATGTTAATGTCACTTTATTAATTATCTTAATACAATGCTGTGACTGTCTTATCCGAGGCTAATGCTAATATAGTTCTGGTGTGGGATAGACCTATGGAACAGAGCTAATGCTAACGGAGAGATGTTTTCACTCATCACCCTCCCTGCTGCTAAATCATATTACTTTTACTAAACAGTGGTTAAATCAATTGTCTAATAAACAAAGTAAACTTACCTTGGAGTAAATGTAGATGTGTTTTGTAACTTTCCTCATATTCAGTCCCACAGCCTGCATTTTTCTAGAGTTTGTTTTGGCTTGGGAAATGCCCCTCCAAACGTTCTGGACACCTCGAGTCACTGTTGCAGGTCCCCAGCAGCAATGTTTCACCATGGCGTTATTATATTATATATTAAAACTTATGATACACATTGGAAACATAGCGAGATAACACATCCTTAATGCAGGAGCAGCAAAAGTGTCCGACCTAGCAACAGTAACGAGGGAAAAGCGTTCATATTTTCCTTCTTCTTTAGTGAGTTCTAATCAGTTATAATGACAGACAGTTGGAGCTATACTGCCTCCTACAGTTCCTGTATTGCATTGCGGTTACATATGAACATTGCCTCTGATTTGGAAAGACCCAACATCGTTTTTGACATTTATTTGGTGTTTTATAATGCTAAAAATCAGAATTAATATAATTAACGTAGTCCATTGTTGACTAACGGTTGCAGCCCTTGTAAATTTACCTCCAGCTCCCTTCACTGCATCAGTTCAGGTTAAATGACTTGGTGCCAGCTGAAAGACACGAATCACTGCAATACCTTCCAAGTAGAAGTTATTACTTTGTTTTTTTTGGCCAGGTAACGTGTTTCCCATAGTAACTATACAAACTGCAATCCGGAATTCTTCTGAAAGCAGCATACACAGTCATTATTTAAACCTTGGTGCAATTTCCTCTAAGACCCAGTTCAAACAAACAAAGCTTTAAAAAAAAAAAAACAAAGAGGTAAGATTTAAAGTGTGACACATTTACTTTCCATTTCCATCCATTCAGGGCCGTGCACGTCCGCAGACACGTGCTCACAAAAGCTAGAATCCTACAAAAGCAATCTGAAATTGCCTAAATTGTTTCAAGGTCTCAACCAGCTCCCGCTAAAAAGCCATGACATTTATGTAAAGCACAACAGCTCTAGCGAGACATTTCTGTGACGGGACATTGATTGGAGTAAATCTGAAACATTTCACTGGCGCAATGCTCATAAATAACTAACTAGGATGACGTTTCGGAAGCAAAGCTACATGGCTGGTGTGGTTGTTTTCCTGTTCATAAAAGGGGAATCTAACTGGCTATTTATTTCACATCCTCCTCGTCAGATTAACAGTACTATGATTCATTTCGTTTTTACTGCGTTGCTAGATAGTTCCAAGCTGATTCCTCTGCAATCTTCCCCCCATCTATTTCCTAATTTCAGCCTACTCTTTAAAGGCTTTTTAGTGCCATCCTCCTGCTTTAATTTGACTGAAACTTGGCCTGATAGATTTAAGGAGGAATTGGTTGAACAGTTTAATGACCTCCATATTAACAGTGTACAGGGACATTCGAATATCCCCAATCATCAATTCATAAACTCCATCTGTGGTATTTATACACATCATTTGTGTACAGAGCAAGCAAGTATGGAAATAAGAACTGTTCGGGGGGGTTTGCAGATAGAGCTGATGGATAGTGGTTTGCCTTCATGAGCGTGCGGTGTATTTTGGAAACCTGCAGTGTGTGATTTAGCAGTGTGCTGGGAATGGATTTTGGTGGCCCCATAATGGGAGAGCTGGGTGCAAAGAAAGGATGACTTGGCTCAGGATTAGAGTTCTGCACTCAGTAATGGATGCCAACGGAGGAGTAATCATGGAGACCAAAATTAGCCCCATTAGTACAGGGAAACTGTGAAATGTGGAAACTCCCGCATAGTATATCAAGAATGCTTCTGCTTTTCAGTCTCAGGGACGTACATCATTTTTGGGGAAAAAAAATGGAGGAAGAGATGGCTGAATAGCTGCCGTTTGCCTTTTTTCTTTCCTCTGCAGCGTGGGCACACACTGTGGATGCCCTGTGCAGCACAGAAAATTTACAGCATAGCCAATTTCATGGGTCTTTGGTTGAGAGTCAGAGCATCAAATTATCACATGCTAGATATAAAGGAGTGCACGACGCGATGCAAAACCTTTAATGGTGTTAGCAAGAGAAGAAACAGTTCATGGCGCACGTGGAGATTTCTGGTGTTTCGAAACAGCAGATCAAATAGGGCAAGAGGTGCACATTTGCTGAATGGCTGTTTTTTTTGGAGGGGGTGGGGGGGTGTCTCAAAATGTATCAACTCAGTCACCTCACCTTGGTATAACCTAAACTTGGCCACATATCCACCAGATATGGCCAACATCTTCATGATTTTTGAGCCTTAGATCCACATCTGGACCGTACCGTACTTTCCAGAAACCAAGAGCCAATTCCAGGTTCCTGCCCCAAGCTTAAACCCTGACATTGGTCTTTGGACCTCAACTGCTTAGCCCTCGACGATATGTGAAAGCCCCTTCGTAATGGCGATCTTGTGACTTAGAAATGGGACACCCCTTGAGTGCAGTTACGTATTCAGACTGTGGGGGGCGGCCTTACGCCAAAGCTACGTCCAGTCTGTCAAGAGAACGACGAAGAAGAAGGAGAAGAAGAAGAAGATAATAAAAAAATATGTAATGAAGACAATCAGATAGTTTCGTAACATTTATATATTTATTAACTACGAAAATACTTACATTTGAAGCTTGCTTTTTTTGGCGCCATCCTTTTCGAAGACATTTTGGCAAAAATACGCAATGCCTTCTGGGTAGCCCTTACTTCCAAGGGTGGTGCCGGAGAATCTCAATATTGAGGGCGATACAGCCCTCAAACTTGTCCCTCAACTTGACTTTCTAAGAATTGGGACAGCACTTGCACTTCATGGGAGTGCGCATTTTTGATACTGAGGGTTGAGATTAAGGGAGGAATTGGAATTCACCCAAAGTAAGACACAACTCATGACCTCTGGCAATAAGAGTTCTTGCAGGACACCCCAAAAAAATCCAAAAATAGCTTATTTTGGGTCCATATGTTCTTGCTATCTGGGTTGTTTTGAATACTTTTTGTTGATCCACCAACCAGCTCTTCAACAGATGATGGAGACCTCCCCAATATTTTAAACTATCCATCAAAAATGATGGAGACCCTGCAGATAGCGCAGGCTTCTGATTGGTCCACTATTTGCACCATTTCAGTAATTGCTATTCCAGTTTCCTAATTTAACAACAACATCGCCATAATTATTATCTGAAGTGCATTTATTCGTCCTTTTCCCTCAGAGGTTGAAGAAGAGCTGATCGTTCAGTGGCACCTATGTACTCGTCTCCTCTTTAGATCTTGGTTCATCCTTTGCAACAGAAGTAATTTCTGGTCAATGCTGATCATCAGAAGTCTCTCTGCCGGTCACCATTCTGTGTTGCTTGTGTCTTTGTGTGGCAACCGGGATGTAATTAAACAATCCATGACCTTACGTCATGGGAAAGTTGGCTGGTCTTCAGTTCTGGTTCTGGTCCTGAACTGCTTTGCAACGCTCACGAAGCAACGGAGAACTCCGAAAGGTTCGTGTCTCCATCAGTACGACTGTGTGAGTCATGTCGTATGGAGTTGAAGTATAATCAGTATTAATAAAGCAGTATTGAATTGAATCGAATTATATTTGTAATTTGTTAGATAGAAGAACATATTAAAATGTTTTGTCAGTAAGCCACATAATCATTTTTCTGTCCCAGTGTTGTCATGTTTTGGGCTGCAGCCTCAGTCGGGGCTGGACAATATGACCTCAGTTATTGGACAGTTTGCCGCAATTATGATTGTTGAATGATTATTTTTGTTTTGTTTCATTTTTTGCACTCAGGGCAATTTTGAGGTCTTGTTATAAACATGCACAACTATTAAAAATGGGATATTTTTTATCAATGAAAGAGCAAATCATGGTCTGCATGAACACACAGTCTGTAAAGTAATAAAGAGAAAAATTGAAATAATTGGCATGGGCAGGATAATGTTGGTCTGCAGCCACTTTATATATTTGTTTCCAGCTGCAATATTAAGTTTATATGGTGACTTTGCTGCAGCTCAGCTGTAGAAACTAATATAGTGGGGGGTTTTTTTCATAATGGTGGAAAAAAGTGAAAGGAATGACATTATTAGGTTTTTTATGGATTCCCTTATCAGACAAACTTTTTCAGGGTGACAAAGTGTGTTAATACAAGGAAGTGTGATAGTGTGAATGTATGTGTGAGAGAAAAACACAGAAATAATAGGTAAATCCTAATTAATGTGTTAGTGAATGAGTTATTTGATGTGTTAAAATTATATGAGGAAGGGTAAAAAAAACATAATTCATGTAAGGTATTCAGAATATACATGTCCATGTAGTAAAATGTGTTTAAAAAAAAAAAACATGTTCTAAGGAAAAGCCATTGATACTAGATTTGCTGTGTTTTCGGTGATTGATTAGTTCTGCCTACAGGCCTGTAGAGGGAGCTCTTGCCGCTCGATGCTTCACTTTGAATGAAGCTAGCAAGAGACTCACGCTCGTGTCCTGTGTTTCATTTGATTTTCCCCTCTTCAGGTATGAGAAACACGGGTAAAACACAATGTAATCATACTGTATGTTTGCATACATTGTATGCATGACTAGACGTTAAGTTGGGAGTTGCCGAAAAAGTTTATAGTTGTTGTTACGGGTCGCTGTTAGCATTGTCGAGCGGCCGTTGCTAAGCTAACTAGCTACAGCATAGTATAGACTGCGTAGGTCCAAGTGAACACGTTTGTGCACATGCGCAAGAGGACGAGCGATATGTTTACAAGTTGAATGCTTTATATTCCTTCATATACTTACCGGTATTAATACATGTGGATGTAAAATATATATTGTGTTTTTTGTTAACTTTGAATGAAGCTGGCAAGAGACTCACACTCGTGTCCTGTGTTTCATTTTATTTTCCCCTCTTCAGAGGGACATTACAGAAGCAAAATGACATAGTTGTCAGAATACCTCCAAAAAAAAAAAAAAGGAAAAAAAAAAAAAAAGGAGGATAGTGTGGATAAGTCAGCAAACAGCCATCTGCATCTTAACTAATTATTACATCAAGAGTGCTGTTAGGGAAAAAAAAAAAAAAAAAAAAAAACATAATGAGAACAGGATGTAACTAGATAAGTCAGAACAGGACCATCATGGTGTAATTTGGATAATTACATTTGACTTAAAAAAAAATATTACATCTTAAATAACTCAATACAACTGTTTCTACGACACTGCCAAAGTCAGAATAAAGCAAAAAGAAAAGCTTAGAAAGTGAACAAATGCGTAAACTCTTCCAGCAGCTAATGGCGCTGGACGAGCAGCAGAAACCTGTTGAGAATCACGCTGGAATTCTCTGAGCATCGCCCGTAGGATTATATCACAACATTCCCCAACGCCTACACAAGAAAGCACTTCACACTCGCTTTTCATCTACAGTAAACTATTTTCACACCACTGTGGTACAGTTTTGTTGTCCTGTTGGTTATGAATGAACTCAACTTCTTTATTTTTGTCACATGTTGCAAGGAATTTGTTTCAGTGTCTTACAACTTTCATAGACGGCAATTAGTCAGGCATTGATTTATGGATCCTTTTTGGAAATATATGCAATTTGGAGAGACAGAGTAGCCTTACATGTAGGTTTGAATGGCTATTTTAAATAAGCGTTTTTACAAAATTCTGTACATGAAGAATATGGTTAAATAAACATTAAATATTCACAAAGTCCAGATACTGAAATTTGGAACGACTCCCTAGATAACGCGCTTATCGACCCGCTGAGTTTAAAGATAATATCTGCAAAAGTAGCCTAATTAGAAGTAGAACTTGTATGTCCATTCACAGTTGGACAGTTTTCTGCTGTGGTTTCAAACGGTTTGACTAATTAATGTCAGTTAAATAAGGTCCGGCATATTTTTTGAAAGGTAATTATATCATTTTACGATTCGCTAACCATTTGTCACCACTGAGTATAAATTAGTTCTCGTCTGCCTAATTGTGCCTCGGCTCGCTGGGAAAACACCGGGAGATGAAAGGACTGATCTCATGCACAGTTCAAAGTTTCAAGCGTGAGGCTAAAGATGAGATACCCAGTGGGTAAAAGTCTTGAGTTGAAAGCAAAGTTGGACATCCAGCCAGTTAAAACTTATTTACAATGCTTTGCGGCGTTATGAAACAGCAGAGCTGATGCTGTCTACACCAGTTTGCGAAAGGACTGAAAACTGTGTCATATGAACAAACACTTTTTTTTTTTTTTTTTTTTTGGTTTCTGGGGTTTTCATCATAAGCTGCTCAAATGTCTGATCCAAGAGGATCAGACAGATTTTCTTGGGATAACATCAGACTGCTTTGATGTTATTATAAGACCACTATAACAACTGAGATAGGCTGGGGTTTTTTTTGGACTGATGACTGGTCAGGGGCTTTGCATTAAATCTCGTAATGGGAAACAATTTTAGATCTTTCTTACCCGTCCTAAAGTCTAGTGGAAGGAGGTAAAGTACTGATTGAGATGCAGTATTTATCTGCAGAAAATCCTGTCAAATCCTGAGAGAAATCGTCTTCATGTCAGAAAGAGAGGGTCATTACATAGCTGTTGAGTGCTATTTAAAAAATAAAAGCTGAAAAACTCCATAGGCTTCCTTTTACAGAATGTACCCTTATATTTTCTCTAGGGCTGGGTAATGATTAAAATTTTTTAATCGCGATTAATCGCATGATTTCCCTGATTAATCGCGATTAATCGCATTGTATACAAAAAAATCAAATAATGAATTCAAAAGTAGTGTAAAGTGTTGTTCTGCTGCCATATGAACTAAAGTGCCATAACATTTGTTTGTTCAAACACTTTTAAAATCAGCACTTGTCAGTAAGTAAACACATATTTAGTGTAAATCTCATCTTAAAAAAGGCAAATAAAATAAAGCTTATTGCCACTGCCAGAGCATTAATGTTATCCTGATTTTTTATGAAAAAAAAAAAAAAAAAAAGTCTACCAACAAAGTCCTAACAATCTAGAGGCCACAATCATAACATTAAAACAGGTAATTTCTGAGGTAACAGCAGAAACTTTTAACAGGGAGTTCAACTTGTCAGTTGTTACAAATAACCTTGTTTCTGTTGAATCCTCCGTCTGAGAGAACTTTAAAATGAAAATGGCCATGTTAAAGTTCTGTTACTTTATAAATCAGTAATTATCTGTGAATCATTTATTTTTTCCATTTTCAATTGTCAATCAAAAATTAAAAAAATTAAAAAGTGACTTTTTTTTTTATTGTTTTTTAAACTAACACAAAAAAATATGCCTGTTGTTTTATATTTCAATTTTAGCAAACAGGCCATGGGACTTAATTCATTTTTTAATATTTTATTGGCTGGTTTACGTGACCCAGAAATGGCTTTGTTTTATAATCAAGGAACAGACTCTCTGTTGTCATTACACATCTGTGCCACTAGATGGAGCCACACTGAAGTAACTAGTAAGAGAATAACAGGACAGTGAACACATGGAGCAGATCTGATGTAAAATGGAGGAATGATGCAATCGTCTTGAACAAAGGGGTTTAAAAGTTTTTTTTTTTTCAGACAGAATTGTTAATATTGCTAGCTGAGTCGCTACCCGAACTGTAAAGTATACTGATTTTTACCATTCTCCATGTCTGATTTAGTTTTGTCTGATAATTATCTTCCGGTTCTGCAGCAGCCAGAAGCAGACTTTTAAAAACAAAAGCATGTGAGCAACATGCATTAACGCGTGGTAAAAATAATTGTCGGCGTTAATTAAAATTAAAGCGTTAATAACACGTTAACTTGCCCAGCCCTGATTTTCTCATGACTTTCTGCACCTGTATGGTTCAAGCGAAGTGAGTCCTGTTTTCAATCCCCAGTGGTGGTGCAGATGACACATAGATTATTCAGGCCATTTTTAATCACAGTGACCAGCTGCTACTTCCAAAAAACTCGGACCTGTTATCAGTTTAAAGCAGAGACTCCACAAATTGCAGCCTTGTAAGGATGACCACCAGAAAAACTGCTGAAGAAACACACACTCAGGCAAACAGAAAAAAAAAGAAAAAAATCTTCACTTTCTACAGCCCAACTTTGAATTCGATCTTACCTTTGGTGTTTCCTCATCATAAATCCTATTCCAGTGCAAATCTCCACTCCATTCACTCACCCCCAAGTCTCTGTGCCAAACCAAAATCTTTTTTTTTTTTTTTTTAACTGTCTCAGACCAGTCCTGTTACCAGTAAATCCTTGAAAACAAGAAGGCATACCTAGTGAAAAGTGTCCAGTTTTTCCATCGTTCTGCTAGGATAATGTCCAAAGTCACATGGATTTCTGTACCGTCCTTTTATTCTCTTGGCTGCGAAGAGTCCATAGAGGTTGCATGAACATACTGAAGAGGTCAGCTGATACATATACAAAAAAAATGATTAACACCTTGTTTTCTTCAGTTTCTTGTTCATTTTAATGCCTGGTACAACTAAAGGTACATTTGTTTGGACAAACAAATATACCTTTTGTTATTCAAATACACCTTGCAGTTGGAGATACACTAATTAATTTTCGAACATGGATGAAAATTGACCAGGAAGATACCTTTTTTCTCAGTTTGTAATTGGACATTTATCACTACAGTCAAGACAAAAAGATAAAACACTTTCTAATCCCCCAGGTGAGTTTTTATACCCGGCCTGTTTCCTGTCAGCATCTGCCGCCTCCCACATCTCCTGCCAGGCACATGGGACAGTCTTTTTACCTAGGTATTGCAAGGCTGGGTACCCATCAGCCCTGTGTCAAACCCCCATTAGTGTCTGAGTATGAGCTGTCGACATGTCAAAAGGATTCCAGGGAGGAGCCACTCACTGAAGTGCTTTTCACACTTTTGTTCTACTTATTTTCATTTATCAAGTCTCACTCCCTGCCAGAGCCTGATGTCTAGAGATTGGAGGTCCTTGCAAATCCCTGACAGTGTCTGTCACCGAATCGCATCACGTCGCTTTACTTGAAGTTCTTCTAAGGTGGAGTAATAGAAACTTAGGGAACTTAATGTTACAGCTGAGTGAGCCCTTTTCAAGGGAAAAGTTAAATGACTTTTACCGAGGGGGTCTGGGAGAAAGAAGTGATGCAGGCGAAGATGAAGAACGCTCTGAATATAAAGCTGTCTTTGTAAAGGCACAGCTCTCTGTCTACATACACTTTCCATGTGGAGTTTGTGCTGTGTTGTCTAACCAGCTCAAACTAAACTGCGAGCCCCAGCGGGAAAAAGGGAAAAGCTTAATTACCATTTGATGAGTTTGAGAACAAAGCCGCTCCGTTACAAGTTGAAATTGGTTATTGGTTTCTGGAGCTGTTGCTATAATTTGGTCGTGGCTGTGTTCAATGTTTCAATCTAAATTGTTCTGTCACTAGAGGTTACGGGGGTAAAAAAGAGAAGAACCTCAACAGAGACCGAAGGTCTCTAATTATCTCTTATTCCTCTGCAGCAGTAAAAGTCGCTGGACGGCGTCTGCTTGACAAGAGAGCAGGGAATATTTATTGCACTGATGAAAAAAGAAAAACAGGTTTTTTTTGCTGTTTACAGGAACCCCTTTCCCTTATGAGAGATCTCAAAGATAATGGATAAGTTAATTAATGTTTTACCTTGATCAAATCAAGGTTAACATATTCTATCAAAAGAGAACAGGTTGATAGAACATGATTGTTTTACACAAGTACATTCCTGAATCAGTCAAAACCATCTTGAAAGATAGGAAATTAGCTTGGAAGCTTAATCAAAATACTTCCATCAACAAGCATGGAAAATGCCTAATGTTATGAAGCTAACAAAAGCTAAGAGGCAATAAATAAAACTAGTAGAGCACAAGGGGCGACATCGGGCTCAGTAGTATCACAGAATCCAAGTACCGGAATGTGCAGTCCCTAAAATGACCACTAGGGACTGGCACCAAATAAGTGTCAATAATGTTCAAATTGTTGTGCTGTGATGGACTGATGATCTGTCTAGTGTCTAAATCCAGTAGATGCTTTCAGACTAAACAGTCCTCCTTTTGTCTCCCAAAAGGACTATGGTACATGCTGTCAAGAGGTTTTTTCCGTGGTTGAATCCATGCCATCAATCCAGCCGGTGATGTAATTCATCCATCACTACGGAGCCTCAACAAGCCTTGGTTTTTCAATGATCGCTGGCTTTTGATACTCCACCTAGTAGCTGAACCAGTCACTGCATTGACGGTTCACCGATGGTGCGACTGTGGCTTCAGAGGCAGAGCGGCCCTTTGCCAGTCAGAAGGGTTGTAATTTCATCCCTATTCTCTCCACCATTTCCAACAATTAAAAAAAGTTTCATAAATGTGACGGCATGAAGGAAATGACAAAATGGTAAATGGGTGGGCTTTTATAAAGCACTTTAACCCACTCACACTGAGTACCTGGGCCTGTTTTACACAGTAGATTTAAGCGAATTTTCTTGAACTCCTCCAAAGCAAATAATCAACTGTAGTCCAAGTCACTTCCATTATTATAAACAATGTAGCTTTATCAACCGTACTGACAAGACAGACTGAAAATATTTTCAGTTAAGGTCTAATAATCACAATCCTTCATTATAAATGCGCAGCTTGTGATTAACAATTGAGACCTAGTGTGGTAAGTAATTTAAAAAGCCTCTGATTTAAATATGTACAGAGCAGCAACACAGACAAATGATTTATTAAAAAAAGGATACGATAACAGACTTTTCATCACTTCTCTCTGCCTCCCGTTGGCTTACTCCATTTTGTGCATCATCATCACTCATCAGATATTGAACGTAGAGCTGCATTGACGCGCAGTAATGCACGATATGCTCTCCACAATGCCGGCTAGAAGGGAAGTCTTACCTGTCAGTTTATCTAAATTAGATTCTCATTGATTTTAGCGCTCCCTCTGGTTGTGCCGTCACACTGAACGAAGGCTGACTAGACTTTAAATATGAAAGGTAAAATACTCCAAAGGACATGATGCATTTGGCATTTTACAGTTGATGACCTTCTCTGGGAAGTGGCAAAGGATCAGTACTCTCAAGTAAGTGGTATAATGCACTCTTACGTACAGTGGGTATAACGTGCTTTGCTGCATTTTATTTTTTTGTGGACATGCACTTGGTGAAGCTTTCGAAAGGTTACGCGGGCGAAAACAGTGGCGTTCTTTCTGTAGTCTCTGTGCAGCTGATTAATGGTTGGTGTGCACCATCCTGCCAACATCAGAATTTTCATCTGTTATGAAAAGGTCAATGGAGTCACATCGTCTCCAATAATGGCAGATAACATGGAGAGAATGAATCTGCTTGAATCATCACATCACTTGATCATGTGAAGTGTCATGTGGAGTCTCTGTAATGGAGTTCAATATGAGGATTATTAAGGTCTTTTCTCTTGTTATTCTTGTTCTTCTGATAAATATCAGTAACTGCACTGGGTAGGCAGCGGGTGTCGCATGTTTCCAGCAGGATCAGTATTTACATGACCATTACTTCTCTTTGCTTTTGGATAAAGTGGTTCCTGAAAGGGTGCATTCACACCACCAGGCATTATTTTTGGGTTATGGCACAAGTCTGATTTGGTAAAGAACTGGATAGATAGAGGACATCCATGGCAAGCAGACTTTCACAAGGATGTGACAGTGTCAAGTTTTGAGGCAAAATGGAGGACCTAAATGCAGGAGTATGCTCAAAATCCAAAAGACCAAGAAAACCAAAATCCACAAAGTAGTCCAAAGGGGAAAAAAGACAAAATCTAAAACAAACCAAAAAAAACCCCACAAAAGTAATCCAGGCATCCAGGCCGGGAAACATGGAAGAAAAACAAGTGACCAAAACCCAACAGTACTTACAGGACATGAGTCAACGCAAGACAACGGACCAGCACAGACAGGATGACAAGACTTAAATACACAGGGAACCCAACGAGAGGCAGGTTGCAGACAATCAGGATAACAAGGGGGAAGGAAGCAAAGCTGAAAACAACTGTGACAAGATAGACCTTCAAAGTAAAACAGGAAACAGGTAACACAAAAGACAGGGATTGACGCCAATTTAACACAGAACAAAGAAAAATCCAAAATGGCCATCATGGCCGCCCCAGACCATGACACACAGCCCCCTCAAATATACGTATTTGCACTGGATCCCTTTTTGGCATTTAAGAATAAATAAATAAATAAATAAATAAATAAATACAACTTGACACTCTATCCCAAGATCACTGGCGACCTGTCCAGGGTGTAGCCCTTCCTTTTGCCCAAAGAGACCTGGGATAGGCTCAAGCAAATCCCCATGACCCAAAGATAATGGATGGATGTCCCAAAATCCTGACTAAAACCATGCAATGTTGTGAAGAAGAACAGGCCAAAATCCTTCCACAACGACATGCAAGATTAATACCGTCGTGCAAAACAACTACATCAAGCTAATGCAGCTAAAAGTGGATCTACAAGCCATCGAATCATGAGGGGGTACTTAGTATTGCCCATGTGTTTTCTTTTTGGCTTCATTTTTGTCAGATGATGACACAATTTTCAAATTACATTCAGATTTAAAAGGTGGGGGTGTTTGTGTTATGCATGGCTGGGAAAGGAGGAGTAATGCAATCTTAATGTCTTATTAAAAAAAAAAAAGAAATCGACATATGTTGGACTTGCCGTTAAACCCATTTGCATAAAAGTGATTTAGCATATAATGAAATACATGAATGAGCATGCGTATTGTAAGAAAGATTCAAATAGTGTATGAACTCTAGCCCAACATGATGTCCCTTTGCCAGTGGATTAAGCCGATGTCATTAACTTCAACCTAACAGTCACAGTCAAATATCAGCGCAGAATACCAATTATGGAGCTGACTCCAGATCCAAGTGCAGCATAGCGTGATGACTGTTATTTTACAGGGAAAAAGGCAATTATATAAGAAGGCAGGGAAAAAAAAAAAACATTTATATTCCACTTGCTTTCATGAGACGTTTATACCTGTTGCAGTGGGAAGGAAAAAAAAAAAAAGAAAAAACACACCTGCCACCCGTGAAATAATGAGTTGTTCAGTGCTTCACTCAGCCACTCAATCTTCCCTCTGTGAGGCGCAGACGCTTCGGCTTTTCAATGTTTCACAACAGTGTTTCATTAGTAAAAACAAGCTTCGCTTGCATTTGCGATGCATGGTTAAACACTTGCTCGGCTTGCAGAGCAGAGAGGAAATATCCTTCCGTAGATTGTTTCGGCATTCATGTTTGTTGCTTCCATTTATGTGCAGTGTAACAAACTTCTCTGAAGCGCACTTATTTGTCTTGAAACAAGATGCGATTGTGCAACAGTCTGGCAAGATTACAAATTCAAATGTCACGCTTTGCGAGTTGCACTGTAATTATGAAAACCTATTTAGGCGCCGTTAAAATGGTCATATGCATAATGGATGTGTTCATATTTTAGAATAAATGGATATAAACAAGGAGGGAATCTCAGTAAAAAGGCATAAATACAACAGATTAAGTCTACAATCAGTGTCATAAATCAAACCATCCAAGTAATGGCATTACTTTGCACATATGATTCATATCTGTTGGCACTTCAGATGCTCACTTCAGTATATACACGTTTCTGTAGTGGGGGCATTTCCAGAAAAATGCTCCCACTACAGAATCTTTTGTTAATATTGTAAAACAACTACATGTTCTAGAGCAAATGACATATTCAATCAGACTCCAAAAAGATCTAGGTGAAAAACGGTGGCAGAAATGGAAGGACTACTTAAAAACAAATGAATGAAACTGTATGCACACATACTGGATGTTAATTTGACTTGTGGACTTATTGATCACCCCCGGACCTTGAATATGGGTAATTGTTCAGTGTTTTGTATTTGTTTTTTGTTTTGTACTAAAAGATGAAAATGACTTATAAATAAAGAGTTTAAAAAAAAAAAAAAAAACACGTTTCTAAATGGGATGTGACTGCGAGGAGCAAGTGTTGAAGTCACCTGTGACACATGGAGAGGGCACCAGCGTAATTAGACCACAGCAGAACTGTTGCGTAATTACAGTCAAAGTTAACAGTCATCTGTTCTGCGTGTGACCCTGAAAGCTAGCAGATCCTGCACACGGAGCACTTTTATCAGCAGGTGTTCACATACATTATTATCATCATCTTATACACTATTAATTAAGGCTTCTACATATTTTAATTATGTTAATGCAGTGGCAAAACTGAAAGGCACAAAATAGCTGCACTGGTTAAAAAGGAGTCACTCTGGGAATTTTTTTTTCTTTTTTTTATTGGGGGGAGGTAAAAGTATCACGGGGATACAGTGCCGGGGTTGGAAATTGGCACCCACCACCAGGGCTGTCGAGTCCAAGACAAGTCCAAGTCCATGCTAGTCAAGTCCGAGTCAAAAAAGGACTGAAGTAAAAACTCCATCAGTAGTTTATACTTTCATGTGTTGTAAATCTGCCATTCTCAGAGTTTTAGTTTTATTTGAAAACACCAGTTCGACAATTAAATCTGTCATGTCAAAAGTCGTCATCTCTGTCGGGAAGTGACAGAACTTCAGCTGCAGAATGCGCTGAGTCATAGAAGACGATCCACTTTGTAACGTATTGATTCTGTCCAAGTAAACAGAAATAAAAAAAATTAAAAAAAAAAGACTAGCAAGATGCACAAGCTTAATTATTTTATGAGTGTTGTTGCTTCGTCATTATGGTTTGGCAAAGTTACTTCTGGATCATGACAACATGAATATAATCACTATGATGGTGTTAATGCATTGTATTAGCGTGGCGCTTTTAAGATACATAAACGACTGTAAAGTCTTAGCCAACCCTCGCCTGGTTGCTTTATCTACATTTTGATGACAGCCATATTTATTTTCTAGTCTCTTTAAGATCTATACAGAAAATAAATGTAACTTTAAATCAATTGGAATCCAGATCAATCTTATGTCAAACATCTGTATGAAACAGTCTCCTTAAAAAAGAGTTACCATGAATAAAGTAAATAAAGATACTGATATTAGGTGTTGGCAAGTAAAGTCAGTTTGCAAACAAATGACATATTTCAAAGTAGTCTTTAATTTCCTACTCTTTTCTTAGAAAACATAACTTTTTTTTTAAAAGATTTTTTGGCTCTAGTGGCCTTTATTGATAGTATAGAGACAGGAAGGGGGGCAGAGAGAACAGGGAAGACACGTGGCAAAGGGTCACTGAGCCGGGAATCGAACTCACGACCAGCCGCACGAGGACTGTAGCCTCTGTATATGGGCCGCCTGCCCTAACCACTGCACCACCGGGGCGGCCCATAACTTTGGTTTTTAATAACATGATACAAACCTTTTTAAATACAAGAAGTGTAGAAATCCTGACAAAAAACTACACTTGGAAGCAAAATGAAGACATCCAAGGACAACAGCTGGGAGTCTGAAAACAGCTTTTGATTACTTTAATCTTACATCAGACTAATTATTTAAATTATTACATCCGCCAAGGAGGTTATGTTTTTGCCGGCGTTTATCTGTCTGTGTTCCAGATAACTCAAAAAGTTATGGATGGATTTTGATGAAATTTTCAGGAGTTGTTGGAAATGTGAAAAGGAAGAACTGATTTCATTTTGGCTGTGATCCAGATTAAATGCTGGACTCTGGATCACTTTCAAATTTTCGATAACATTGCGGTAAATGGGGCCAAACATTTTGTTTCTCAATATCTCGTTTCTCAATTATTGCTCAAAACTCATTAAATCTGACTCAGGGATTAACAATGGGAACCTCTATCAAATTTCAAAGGCTGATCAGGATCTGATCCAGAAAGCAGATTTTATCACAATTTCTACGAAAACATTGAGGTTGTTTAATTTCAATGTATTGATTTTGGAAACAAATATTGCATGAAATCTTTATAGCATTATTATTCAATTTTGTGTGCATCACAAAATAAAGGAAGATATGGTACTTTTTTAGCGGCCCCATATTGTCAGTGCTATATGTACGACTAATATTTATGGTGTAAATCACTATATGGGGGAATTGTTGCACTTCACGGACGTCTGCGCTCTCCCAGTGCTTTTTATAGTTCTAATTATTAACAAGTTGGATCAACTGGACTCAGTCACGGAACTTCACAGTTCCAAAAAAGACTGATAATGGAGACATAAAATGACCCTGTATCCCTGCTAGTAGAAACCCAGGAATATTTTTAGAGTGAAGGAGGTACAAAGAGTCCGACAGGTTAGCGTTATATCAGAGTTTGAGGTTCTCGTCAATTCAGGCACCCAAATCTGTCCCATGTGAAAAAAAAGGTTTAGTTGAAAATGTGAAAACACATTTAGCATTTTTGTGGATACTTATGTGCTGGTGTAACCCAAGAGCATTGGTCTCAGAATATCAGAATGGTCTTCATAATAAGAAAATTTAAAAAGCTAAAAAACAAAAGTACACAGCATCATTTATTTAGCGCTGAAGGTACTAAATGTACCAGATTTTGGAGCAATCTCCCTATTTGTATTTGAATTGCAGATACCTCATTAAAATCACAAAAAAACACTGTTTGCTGTCGTCAATTAGATTAAGTTTAAACGATGTAAAACAACACAGCTAAACGCTGTCCTTGGCACGCATGCCCTTATTTTCTAACTCATATGCTTTCATTAACTTTCCTCCTGGGATTGCTTGAAGTGTGTGTCCTGCATGTTCATGAGTTGAATGGAGAGTTTGCACACACTGAGGACTTTCACTGAGACATTATGCACACTCTTACAGGAAGTTTATTCAATTTGAGAGATCAAAAAAGAAATGAAGGACTTAATGAATAGTATCATCAAGTTTTAGATGTCCTTGAGAAGCAAATGCACAATGAAACGAGGCCCTTGGTGCTTGTTACTTTTGCAAATTTGTTGCTGTAGGTGAATAAATAATATTTGAGAGACTGACTTTGACCAAACCCGACTCACAAATAACAGTACGGTGGATGTTTTCTTCCAGCCGGCTCTGATAAAATAGAAATTTTAATTATCTGTCCCAGTCCCTGAGCTTGCCTATCTTCTCACGCCAGTATCCAGGAAATTTGCTGCGTATTTGGTTCTCCTTTGCATTTCAATCAGCATATTACTGAATATGTTCAGTCAGGCTGCTTTCAGCACTGGAATATTGAGATCAGATCCAGTGTGATATTCATTCTTTTGTCATGTGCCATTAGAACAACTGTGATTCATCTTCGCTGATATTCCACCCCAGAGTGTGAATTATACATTGACAGTCAATGCGTTGAATGTGGTAGTTTTTGTTTTAATATACATGTACTGCACATTTATTATACAGTGAATCTGGGAAAAGTGCTTTGCTTGCATCACTTCTTTGAAGTCTAACCTTACAGGACCTCAGGCAAGTGAAACCACACAAAACAGCCCATCATTTTTGCTTTGACACTTGACAACACAATTCTGTTCCAGAACCAAAGAAAGTATCAAAATGGCTAATACAAAGAAAAGTTACTACTAAGCAGCTTCTAACTTGACTTATGTCAACAGTACGGACCTACATTTGTCAGCTGTATTCTTAGTATATTTCTCAATAGTTGATTGGGTCATGGTTTTGTGTAGTTAAAGGGACCCAAATGCAGGAGTTCAAGAAGGGTATCCATTTAACAAAACCAAAAGTCCAAACTTAACCAAAAATCCACAAAGGTGACAGCAAGAAGAACCAGGAACAACGAGCAGAAAACAAACAGGATATCAAACAGAGTAACACTCAGGGGAAACAAGTAGACAGACCAGCAAACAGAAAGGATGTGACAAGACTTATATACAGAGGGACAAACGAGAGGCAGGTGCAAACAATCAGGATGACAAAGGGGAGGAAGAAAAGCAGAATATCACGAAGACAAGACAGACCTTCAAAGTAAAACAGGAAACAGAGTAGAAGAGAGACAGGGAGTGACGCCAACTTGACACAGAAGAAAACAAAGGAAAAACCAAAAGTGCCTGCCATGGCTGGCCAGACCATGACAGATTGATAACAAAACCTACATGGCTTTCATGGAAAAGATTCAGCAGAACATTTCTATTTTTGCTTTTAATAATTTTCAAAGTACAAAACTGTGGCTTTAAATGAACTACAAGGTGTTTTTTTTCTTCATGTTAAAATATCAGTTTCAATTTCATTTGGAGTGTTTAATAGTTACAGTTAATAGTTTTTAGGCTGTGTTGTCTAGGTTTCACAGTCTCCCTTCTGTTGCCAATCAATCCCATTCCTTCTCCAGCCTGGCTTGGCTGAAGAAGCCAGGAGCCACAGTGGATCATTCAAGGACCCTTCCTTGCTTCCTCTAAGGAAGGGGGAGCATGCAATCCTGCAATCAATCACCCCGCAAGCAGTAGCTTTGTCTGACGGCAACACGCGTATGTGTTGGAATAGATGGTCAGCGAGCTCCAACTGAGCTCCGCTAATCCTCTTAAATGAGGATTTGGTCAAAAAGATTTGGTCCAAATGAACATAAAGTACTTTTACTTTTTCCCAGGTTAACTAAAGCTAGCAAAGTCTCAAGAAAGTAATGACAATGATGAAAATTGGAGAGTGGGTAAAGGCTGAGAGATGCTTCTGTGTAATAGTTACAGACTACGCACGTCGTTTCACTGTCTCTGGCATTTATACTTGTGTGATACTGTTTGAGTCGCTCTGTAATTACACCACCAACCACTAGATAGCAGTACAACTTTTTTTCTGCAGTGCTATATTGCTGAGCTTCCTTTTGTTTCCTTCCTATATAAAGCTCATATATATATACATAGCAACGGAGCAAACAAAGTATATTGTACACGAGTTGGCACTTGTAAATGTTAAGCACCAGTCATTTTATAAGGACAATCTATAGCAAGTTATTCTTCTACCCAGCTTGAAGATGGCAAAGAAGTAGCAGCGAGAAATTTAAAGACAAAGAACTACAATTCAACCAATCACATTTCTTGCAGTCCACATTAAAGTGACACACAGTCAGATCTGGAGAAAGATGGACGTGAGGCAATGCCGTAGGCTACGGTGTTGGGTTCACACCTACAATGTAGCTTTGACACTGAACTTGGCTGGAACGTGTCCATCTTAGTTCAGTTACCACAAGTTAGCTATTTTAACTTGGCTGGCTTAGTTTATACTAACTGGTCATGCTAACTAATATTTGCACTTTGCATTCAAATTTGTCCAAACATCCTCATTTCAGATGTCGCTACCGAAACAACATCTGAAACGACTGCCACCAGAGCTAGCTCTCCTGGGACCGACAGTCACCTCACTGGGATTCGGGAAGAAAGTAGCATGACCGGAGAACCCAGCTGGTGCAAGAGATCAAAGTCAGTGAGGCAGTACAGTTGGTGTCCTCTGGTTATCCCTGGCCAGCAGCCTTCAGATGTGACTATAGAGAACTCCTTCAGACTGCTCTCCTAAACACCCTCGAGTGAAGGCCAACAAAAACCGGGTGCAGCAGCGTCTTAGCAAAATGATTAATTAGGCAATTAATCAAAATTAAACTGACATTCAGAACCTATAACTGCTGTAATCTTAGCCATTTCAATGATTTCAATTATTTCTATTCAATTATCATATATAGTTCATCTGTGTCTGTTTCTTTTTAGACATTTAAATATCAGTGATATATTCTCATTCATCAGAAAACTCACAGTTTTACTAGTTGAGCAGCAAAAACATTGTCAATTATCTGTGACAATGAACTATAATAATAGCTCATTAATCATAATCAAGGTAAGATGTTCCTGGGTTGGGCATTAAATTGGGATATGGTAAGCAAGATAAAAACCTAAATAAAAAGGTGAAGATGAATTAACACAATAGCTGTTGTGTGTGTATATAAACATTTATTTATTCATAACATTTTCAGAAGTATACCTTTTAAATTTTTTTTTTTATTCTGTTCTCTATCTGTGGTGATAACATGCTTTACTGCTTTGGATTCAGATTAGCTTCATGCAGAAAGAAATCAGAGCATGAAGGTCAGCTTCCATAATTTTATCTCACCATCATTATTAAATGTTCCCCTCTCTATCCACTGCTCCACAGCTTATGAGTATTAAATTACTGGTAAAGAAAACCAAATCTTAGTGCTGGAGCTTCACATTGCGTGGACAGTTGAGGTAGCAATTTGAGAGACAGTTTGATGTGGAAATTAAACAAATTAGATGTGCATCTATTAGTTTATTATTACAGCTCCAAGTCAGAATTGCTTAGAGAGGAAAAATGTAGTGGGGCTTTTTATTCAGGCAAGTACTGAAACAAAAAAGAAAAACAAAGCAAATCTGAAAACAGGTGTAGAAAATGGACAACATACTCAAACCTGTCCATCTTGTCCCAGCAACCATCCCATGTTCAAGGTCACTAAATCCTCTTTCTTCCCCATTCTGATGCTCAGTTTAAACTCCAGGAAGTTGAGTGTAAGTTGTTATAAACGATCTTGTTTTACTTTTTATGGTGTGTATGATTGAGTATATATTTTGTATGTATGTATAAAATGTATATATATATATTTGGGCTGGGCAATATCACGCATTATTATCGCATTACCTCATTCATTTGTAAATGCTGACATTTATTTTACCATGCATTAACGCATGTTGCTCACATGCTTTTAATTTGAAAAGTCTGTTTCAGAACCGGCAGAGAATTGGTGGAAAAACATCCGGAAAAGCTAAAACAGACATGGAGAGCGGTAAAGTTACAGAACTTTTACATGGACGTTTTCATTTTAAACTTAAACTTTAAACGTTTTCCCAGACGGAGGATTCCACAGAAACAAGGTTATTTGTAACCACTGCCAAGTTGAACTCCCTGTTAAAGTTTCTGCTGTTACCTCAGAAATTGCTTGTTTTAATGTTCTGATTGTGGATCAGGATTTTGTTGTTAGACTTTTTTTTTGATGTTTTATAAAATAAAAAAAAACAGGATGACATTAATGCCCTGGCAGTGGCAATAAGCTTTATTCTATTCTGCATTTTTAAAGATGACAAGTGCTGACAAGTGCTGATGTTAAAAGTGTTTGAACAACAAATGTTATGGCACTTTAATTCATATGGCAGCAGAACATTTAAATAAAAGCACATTTTACACTACTTTTTAATTCATTATTTGATTTTGTGTATACAATGTGATTAATCAGGGAAATTATGCAATTAATCACGATTAAGAAATATTGATCATTGCCCAGCCCTAATATATATATATATATATATATATATATATATATATATATATATATATGAAATATAAATATAAAATAATTCTTGTGTAATCTATATATCATTAGCTTGTACTGCATAGCCCTGCTGCTGAAGTTCAAAGGTAAAGGATTTCAGACCATCCGGTTAAAAATTTAGGCTGGTGATGGATGGACAACCCCCTTGGCTAAAAGCCTGGTTGATCTTATTTGCAGGTGTTTCATGATATTTTTGTTGCTTTTGGTTGTTTGTCCGCCATGATGCTTTAGCATATAATGCGTTAAAACGTCTTACCCTTTCAGCCATGGTTGACTGCATGCACACGAATGCCAAATGTTGGTCGCACTTTGTTACAATTGGTTGTAAAATCAAAGTAATGTCTTTCAGTTAAATTATGAAAAACCTCGTACATACCAATAATGGTGCTGTTTTTTTTTTATAGCTTATCGCTACTCCGATACCCAATTTTCTAGTCAGAGTTTAAAGTGCTTTATATTAAAATCAACAATGTGACACAGAGGATTCAGACATTTGCACTGGCAGATTGTCCTGCTAAGTAAGCACACAAAGGTGGTTTTAAAATCTGCAAAGGCAAAAAAAGGGACATCAATGGCTCCAAGAGGAGGTCCATAGTGATAAACTGACTGATGTGAAATTTTGCAGTTTTGGAGATTCATCATCTCAGTGGACTAACAAAGATGGCAGAGGTGTTTATGGCTTTCACCTGTCATTAATCATGCAGCTTTCATATGGGATCTGCATGACATAAGGCGTGAGAGTCTCTCAGCAGACCTTCATGTACAAAGCATTTGTAATGATCATGTGGGCATGTACACGGATTAAATTCCAGATGTACTCGTGTTTCCCCTGGTAGATGGTGGTCTTTTGGAAGTGGACACAGTAGGCATGTTTGTCATTAGCATCGGTCTGAGGTAGATGCGCTGGGCCTAAATCATCGCTGTGGGTTTCAATTACCAGGAACAATCCCATGACTAGAATTTTCAGGAACCTCAACAGGGCTGCCGTGGGTTAGGCACTCAGAGCGGTGCTAAAATACTGCTTTCACTTGCACATGCAGGGATACAGCATGCACACAAACGCCAGATGTTGGTCACCCTCCGTTATAATTCCAGGGAGGTAAAATCAAAGTAATGTCTTTCAGTAAAACAATGAAAAACCTTGTACATACCAATAATGGTGCTGTTTTTTCTTGTAGCCTATTGCTACTCAGGTACAGACGATTTGGTACAGGTACCAAAAATTACCTGTCCTCGATACACATCCCTAGGGCTTTCTGTTCAGGCCATCAAGCCCCTTTATTATCAAACAGAATAGATTTGTTACACTCCAGTATCTTAAAGGGTTTTCTATTGTTGCTTATAATATCCTATTAACTAGTTATAAAGGATAGTATTTTCTTGAGAAAAAAGTGAGTTTTTTTGTCAAAATGAGTTTTAATTAGAACATAAATAAAATCTCCAACTTGCATTTTATTAGCGCAAGCTTGTGTGTATCTTCAACACAGCTGCGTTGCAGCACAAATGAGCCGCATGTCTTGAATTAGTCCTCCCACTGTGTACGATTTCACTGGCTAGCTCTAGCTATGTAGCCACAGCCTGACTGGCTGACGCAAGGGTTGAAGCGGGATAAGTTGAAAATCCCCCAACTTTTGACAGAGCTCATGCTAGTGATGCATTGCACGGAACCTACAATTCAAGTTGGGGAACGGATGACGTCACTCCATTCAAAGTCTATGGAGATGGACGCATGTCTTGAATTAGTCCTCCCACTGTGTACGATTTTATTAGCTAGCTCTAGCTATGTAGCCACAGCCCAACTGGCTGACGCAAGGGTTGAAGCGGGATAAGTTGAAAATCCCTAAACTTTTGATGGAGCTAATACTAGCAATGCATTGCAGGGAACCCACAATTCAAGTTTGGCAACGGATGACGTCACCCCATTCAAAGTCTATGGAGACGGACGCATGTCTTGAATTAGTCCTCCCACTGTGTACGATTTCACTGGCTAGCTCTAGCTATGTAGCCACAGCCCGACTGGCTGACGCAAGGGTTGAAGCGGGATAAGTTGAAAATCCCTAAACTTTTGATGGAGCTAATACTAGCAATGCATTGCAGGGAACCCACAATTCAAGTTGGGCAACAGATGACGTCACCTCATTCAAAGTCTATGGAGATGGACGCAGATGGACGCAGCTGGCGCTCCTAGCATGTACGTGTGAATCCACCGTAATGTTTGAGCATTTTAGTTCATAGGTGAGTAAAAGAGGTCTTAATAGACATAACCCACACAAGGTTTAATCACAGCCCAGGTGAGTTTATAATGTTCCACTAATCTACGTTCGAGGCACAACCCAATCACACCATTGAATCCAATGTTTACAAAAAAGAAAAAGAAAAAATCAGTTGTAACAAAAAGGTGACAACTTTATAATTCCTGCTCAGTATACAGGATCGCTGCCTTCTCTATGCACCTTTGTCTACTGAACCTCCGCTTGGCCTGAGCGCCGTTGGTGTTTTGCTCACTTTAGAAACTTCCCTCTCAATTTTGTAATAATTTAAAGGCTCCTTCCCAGGACTGTGTCAGTGGCCCTTTACTAATCCCCTGACCCTCTGTGAGAATATTGATTTTTCCCTCAGTCACAGTCTAAACCGCAATATTCTCCCTTCCATGGTCTCTTGCTTTCTGCACTCACACTTTTTTTTTTTCTTTTGTATCCCCTGTCTCACCCTGGACTACTGTGGCATAACTGCGCCATATCGCTTGCAGTCTAATAAAACAAATGGAGTTAATTACAGTTCATTAACATTACATATATTTTCATCTCTAACAGCCTGTAATAACAACCAGTGGTGTAATAAAAATCACAGACAACAAACTATATGTTATCCTACAGTTAAATTTAATGACTCTGGAAATAGTCGGAAAATAAACATTTGTTCTGCACAGATATTCCAGAGATGCTGTTTACATGGAGAAATTTTCATGACGCTTTTCGATGATGTCACAGCAAACGTGATTTTGACTGTAGGCTTTCAAAGCTACAGATCAGCAATTTAATTTTTTTTCCACTCAACCCATGATACGTTGCCCAAACCCTCTCAGGGTTTGTCAGGATACGGGAAGGTCGTCAAAGTAAACATGATGGTAGAAGTTGCCCTCAAATTCTCAGATGTCTTGAGGTTGTGTCCCCATCTTTTTTTTTTCACCTGGCCACTGAAGAGTGGAGCGTTGAACAGCTTTTATCATTAATCATACTATATCAGCTTGTAATGCTAATGACTCTTTAATTAGATGGAGCTGTAGTTAGTGAGTTCTCACAACATTAGTTGAGTCGAGCAGAATTTAAAAAATGCACGTCAAGTACAAGGAAAACACTTCAATCTTAAGGAGTATCACGGCAATAGACTTCTAATCAGGGTTTAAAGTGCTTTATATTAAAATCAACAATGTTACATGGAGGATTCAGACATTTGTACTGTTAGACTGTCCTAAGTATGCACATACACTTTAACATTTATCTGATAATTATAATCTTCTTTTTGTCTTGATAACTATTCAGTGGTATGCCATGAAAGGCTGGTATTGTTCTGGGTTTAATCCAGGAGATTTGTGTAAAATAGCCTGACGATTAAATGAAATTTGGCCTACAGTGCTGCTTGAGATGCAGAAACGGTAACCTTAACCTAAGTTGGCATCGAGAGTGGATAGATGGTGGATACTGGCATCACATCTGAAAATTCTCTGTGGCACAAAAATCCAGAAACCTTCTAAACCACATGTGTCAAACACAAGGCCCGCGGGCCACATGTGGCCCGCTACGTAATTTTATGTGGCCCTCGAGAGCTTGGACATTATTGGCTTAAATTTTAAACCAATATTTTAAGACTTCAAATAAGCATACACCGCTTTAAAGCGCATATTGACAATAAACTACATCTCCCATCATGCATTTCGTCGTTACCCACAACGATAACGGTAGCTATGAGCAAGACGATTTTTCAGAGCTAATGGACTTAAGAAAAACCTCCACAAACTAACCTCAACATGTCCAAGAAAAGAAAAATTGATGCACAAGGAATGTCGTTTCATGAAAAATGGGAAGACAATTACAAGTTTGTATCTCAAGGTGAAATAACAGTGTGTCTTTTGTGTTATGAGCAAAGACGGAGCTTAGTATGCTAAATTTAGCCTCCAAGAAAAACAAAGAATTGCTTCTGCTTCTGAAACCAAGGTAATGGATACTCTTACAAACACAGTTTAATATAATAATGAGTTAAATATTTGAAACTTGAACACATAATGAATACAGAAACCGTCATTTAACAATATAATGAGGTGTAGTTTAATTCAGGGGCGATCCTAGGGTCAGAGCTTTAGGGGTGCTGAGCACCCGATGAGCCCCACCACAACCCACAACCTCACCTTTTTTCACAGAAAACCAAAAAACGTTTATTGAAAAATAATTTTGGATAATCATTATGACATTTATGAGAGAAGAGCATAATCTTTTGGGAAAAAAACGGACTGGAAAACATGCAAATCTTTCAAAAATTGCAAAAATTTCAATTAAATTTGAAATGTTAACTGAGCTAACGCGCTAACTGGTAAACGGTCAATGAAGAGGAGAAGTAACGTTAGTGAGAAGAGGACGATACCATTTGGCGGGGTCGTTTTCATTTGCATTCTCAAAATATAAACTTAAACCACAAACTATGGATTAAGTTTTGGACATTATCTAAGCCTGTCAAATGCGAACTAAAATTTTAGAATAACAACATTTCTTACTCCAGGTTTTTGAGGTGCTGAATTTAAATTTATTTTGCTGAAGCACCCCTAAAAAAGGGCTAGCCTCACCCATGCTTTAAATGCATTTTGTTACATTCATTCCGTCAATCTGGCCCTTCGAGGGCCACCACGATGCTGATGTGGCCCTCAGTGAAAATGAGTCTGACACCCCTGTTCTATACAGACCTCTTAAGAAAAACTCAAATGACTATTTTTTTGTAGAAGGTAACTATAAACTATGTTGTTGCAATTTGACCAATTTATCTCTGGTTAGCATATCACCACCATGCATTTAGGAACTCATTACTAGAGTGATTTCATTTTGAGCTGCAGTGCTTTAAGAGAAACCCTGGATGACATGTAATTGAGCAGCTCCTTCACCATCAAGCCTTTTCTGTGGGTGTATCAGCCCTGGCCCACTCTGTGTTACCCCGACCCCTTCATTTTTAATATCCCCCTGCCCCTTGAAGCTGGCTGACTGAAGATAGTGATTGAAGTCTTTCTTCAAGGAACTGAACACCCCTTCACTTCATCAGTTGAACCGTGACTTCTTTTACGTAACCAGACATGATGTAACAGGCCCAGTGTAAACAGACAGACGCTCTTCTACCCTCTGCTTTGTGCTCTTGGAACTGAAGGACAGAAGTTAAAGCTCAATTCTAAGTTTGGCCTCTTATGCTTAATAACCCCCCCTCCCCCCCCTCCAATAACTCACCCACCTACCCCTCCAGTAATCTCTCAGCATCTTTCATCCCATTTGCTCCTGTAATTCTTGTCCTTTGCAACCTTGCCTGGATTCTGCTGTTCTCCCCTCCACTCCCTTGACTCCTCCCTGCTCCATCTCAGCCTCACTTGGCCTGAGTTTCATTTAAAGCCTTGGTGTGGCTTGGATGTTTTATTTTTTAAATAACTCACATTGCCCTCCAGCAGGTTGGAGCTGCAGTTTGATTCTGCGAATAACTGACAGTGAACAAATCTGAGCGCTCAATCAGCCGCACACATACATGCACCACATCAGATCACACAACATGGATGAGCTGTTTTTGCATGATAGTGACTTGATGTGACATTTTGGAAAAAAATAAAAAAGGCATTCAAAGAAAGATGGCTTGAAGGTTTATATGCATGTGCAACTCTGTCCGCGTGGCTGCTAAATCCACTCCCCCATCCAGTCTCATCTTATTCCTTATTCCACTCCATTTTACTCCTTTCTGTTCCACCAGTGTGAAAATCGGTCACAATAATGGATTGCAAAGACCTGGTAATTTTGTACATTACTTATGAGTCATTGCCTTGCATAATGAATGCCGGCTAATGCACTTTTTCTGTTAATTCACCACAAAAGATTAAAAACGCTCCACTGTTATGAATCACTGCAGAGCAATGCATGTATTCTTAGAGTACTATATGAATATTTCCACTGTGGAAGTCTCAAAATAAAAAACAAAAAGTGGAGGCGGAGGGGGAGAAGGCAAAGTAATTGCTATGCCATTGTTTATTGTTCGTCTCCCCACCATAAGCTTTGCTTTCTGCTACACTGCTTTCTCATCACTGGCTCTTATATACCCGCAGAAGCATTTGGTGCATTTCTTTTCTTAAAAAAAAAAAAAAAAAAATCCAGAGTTTTAATAGTTAGATTCACAAAATTAACTCGCAAAATATACCTCAAGAGCTCAAAATAATGACGACGTCCAGGTTTTATTGATTTGCACAGCATTAACGCATTCTTACAACATTGCGTTGTGTTTCAGCTAAAAAAGTTCTTGGTGCTTTCTGGGTATCTTTACAGCCGGAGAGGTATATTTCATGTGTTTTATACCTCCCCTATGCCATTAAATATATGGTTTTATTATTAAGTTATGGACATTTCATAACAGTGTAACTCTACTCCTAGATATATTATTTCCTTTTACCTTAACAGTAAATTTTGTTCTTTTTCATAACACCAAATCCTTCTTTTGTCCCTGCTTATATAACCAGGGGCGGCGCTGGGGGGGGTAGCTTGCAGTTGCTATAGCAACCCCAAAATATGGCTTAGCAACCTCAAAGCAACCCCAAGAATGGAGACTATTAAAAATGAAAAAATCTTAATTGTGTTAAATAAAATAAAAATGGTGACAATTTAATTTAAAATTAATTTTATGTGTTTTTTTGTTAAATTAAATTAAAATAAAGGGAAGACAATTAAATATTATGAGAGAGAGACTCGTCTCGCGAGAGCTGGCCTGCAGGGGTCAGCTTGGGAAAAAAAAAACCAGGCCGTTAGAAAAGTGACATCAAAATGGGGCGCTATCCGTTGAAGCGTGGCGGCTGAGATTAAGCCCGTGCAAATAGAACTACAAGACTAGCCTAGAATACAAATTTTGTAGTCTAGGCTGTTAATGTGCATTTCTCACTGCTGTCAAAAGCGGCATGACTATATGGTAAAATTATAATAACGAACTTGAAATTGATTTTTCTTAATCTGTTTCATGGCATGCGCGCTAGTTTCAGATAGCGCTGATTAGAATGAGTAGGCCGGTAATGGCATACATATCCATATTTATGCTATTTAATTGGTATTGCAGTAAATTGTCCGGCAACTCCATACAATTGTTTAGCAACCCCTAAGCAACTGCAATGAAAATGTTTTGCTGCTGCCACTGTACATAACTCTTAAAAAAAAAACAATGGTGAAACATCCCAAGATGCTTCTTCACTAAAGGGTGGCCTCAGTTACAATTCTGCCAAAAAAACAACAAAAAAACCAACAACACTTGCATGAAAAAAAAAAAGAATGGTGTCAAAATGTCTCCATCGAGCAACTTCTCCTCCTCCAGGAACAGTCCGGTGATGATGCATGCATCTTCCAGCATGATGGACAACCAAGTCACAAGGCAAGAGTGATAAAATGATTCAGCAATCGTAGCAGTGAAGTTTGTGATGCATCGTTTTACAGTCCCAGCTCTGCTCTCTGACTAGCCCTTTGTGTCTTCGGGACTACATCATTTCCATGCCTTCACCATCAAAAGTAAGCTCATTTTGTTCACATTGCAGAGAAAAATCAATTAAGCTGGCTAAAAAAAAATACATATATATAAAAAAGCAACGTCTTGTATGTTTTTTCACATTTAAAAAAGGACTAGAAACATGACTACATCTGAAATAATCTTAAGAACACTGGCGCATGAAAAGCTGAACTCAGACTTCAAACAGCATGCACACGATCACAGCTCCTGTTATTGAAATTAAATACAGGGCAAAGTGATCCACAAGGATGAAGATATTTTCATTTTATCACTTAACAGTTACAACTTTCAACTTTCCCGTCAACTGCTCGATTAAGTTCCACAAACGCTCCATTTATTTATCTGTCTGCAACTGCGAGTGGCAATTTTTCTGTGTGATATTGGACGTCGGCAGGTCTGCCGATGACCTCCAACGACAAAGAAAAGAAAAAAAGCGGGAGGGGCAAACGTGCACGCGGGGACAGAGAGGTGGGAGATGTTGCTCGGAGTGACCGGTGAAGCGTGGGCCTCGAACATCGGTCACCATAAACATCACCTTCAGCCGGTCCCTGATAACTCACCGGATGTGCTCACGTGGATGTGAAGGCAGGAGGTGACTGACAAGGTTGTGCTTTTCAATGCGGAAACTGCATTAGTCATTTACGCTGCAACCATACTGGTTACCTTTGAGGGCAAATAAACTGTTATCGTTCTAAATTTTAAAGAAACTGTAGCCAAAAATTTGAAAAAATTCTGTGGTATATAAGCAATGTTTTGTCATGTCTCTAGACAGAAGTGACGGTTCTCTAATTAAGCCACATTCTATTTTTGAGGCTTTTTTTTTCCCCGTTAACTTGGCAGCCACGTTAATCACATTCCCGGCAGATGTTAACCCAGCTCATTGGCACTCCATCTGACACCTTCTGACGGATGCTAATTTGTTATTGTTACTTCCCATGAACAGCGTCACCTGCAGGCATGATTGACATGGTCACTTATCAGCCGCCTTGTCATCAGGGCCAGTGGCTGATTGATTGAAGGAGCTTTTTCTCTGGTTGGAAGGGAAAAATGATGGATAGATGCCGTGCCGTTGAAACCAGCAGTTTATGTACCCTGAATCAAAAGACAACCTTCCCCCCCCCTCCCCCTCACAGCCTGACATAAAATCCGACTGAACTTTTGTTCAGATCCCTTTTTTTTGTCATTAATTTGGTGATATACTTACGGTCATTGTCTATTTGGAAGACCCATTTGCGTCTGTGGCGATGTCCTATGTGTGTGCTACCGCGGATGGTTAAAACTATAAAAACTGTAATAACTTAAATATAGGCTAAAAGCGACTATGATAGGAACGATAAAAATTGATTAAAAACCAACTATGCTACCTGGGGGTTAGCACAGGACTCTAAGGCTCACAGGTTCTCTAAAGGAATCAGAGGTTACCAGAGTTAAAAGAATCTAAAGCATCAGTTAAAAAGGTTTTAATTAATGTACTAAGAACTAAAAACAATGATGATGTCCATAAAATATGTATAAAAAAATCCCCGGACGAGTGTTCCTACGTTATCTCCTCACTCAGTCCTCTCACCCGGTCAATCCCCGCAGCCACCCACAGCTACCACATTCTCGGCTAGCTCCTCCCTCATCTGGCGCAGCCCTCGGACTCCCCGGTTGTCCTGCCGAGGTCCTGTCGGGAGGAAATACCTGGAGCCAGTATCAGGTATACAGAAAAAACTCACATATCCCCCTCGCCTGGCCCCGCAGCCAAATCCCCAGTACACACGAGGCCAAAAAATACTCACACTTTTCCTGGGTGGGACCAA
Organism: Hirundichthys speculiger; assembly: GCA_018398805.1. Taxonomy (NCBI): domain Eukaryota; kingdom Metazoa; phylum Chordata; class Actinopteri; order Beloniformes; family Exocoetidae; genus Hirundichthys; species Hirundichthys speculiger. Next base: position 124,339 of record JAGFBZ010002197.1, on the reverse strand, counting down.
GTCGCCATTCAGGTTGAGCTGGAAGGCGCACCTGCTGCTCATTAGACCATCAGTCTGGGGTTTAATTTTAAAAGGTGATGCTGCTTCACGGTGTTTATACTTGCCTGTAGTTGTTTCAGTAGAAGAATGTGGCACCTTCAGGCATCTGGCAATTCAGACTGGTGGAGGTCCTCAATTATCCTCCTGATATCTTGGCTGATTTCTTTTGATTTTCCCATAATGTCACACAAGGAAGCAATGCGCCTTAAAATACATCCACAGTTGTGCCTCCGATTAACTACAATGTTGTCATTTAACAGAACCTTCCAAAGCCATGACGTCATCAGCTGGGCATTCCCATATTGTGTAAAGTTATAGTAATTTCAGTGCAGTGGTTCTCAACCTCCCCTGCTTTTTGAGGGGAGAGTTGGGATTGGCTCCAGCAGATCCATGTGACCCTGTATAGGACTAAATGGATGTAGATAATGGATGGATGGATGGATGGTTCTCAACCTTTTTCCAGTGAAAGTATCCCTTACCAGTACCAAAAAACATTTTTAGCATCTGGATAATTTCTTCAGAACACCTGAATTTGGAAAGTTTCCTGTTAAAACATGCAGGCCATGTTTGTAAGCCACTTGTTTTGTGTCTTGAGATGCCGCTTAAGATGTGCCGGCTTCATGCAACTGCTGGCCAAAATTTTGCCGACTTGGTTTCACCTTCCTTCATTCATGTCTCTCCATGTTTTCAGTAGCTTAGCTGCTACAATTCCACCATGACTCGAGTCCTGGAGTGCATTTCCTCCGCACGGTGGCTGGAAATTTAAAAGTGAAATGAAGTGCTCCTGTATCTGTTGGGCAGAGCTGCACGCTGGGGTGCAACTGGTTGGATCAAGCAACCCTTCGACTTTGCGTTGTACAGTGAATGATGGACAAAGCTTGCTTATCATTTTATGCCGCCGTTTAGTCTGAATAAAAAACAGAACCCGCACATTACATTATGGCTCCACGGGGAACCAAAAGAACAGCACGTTATTTTAGCACAGAAGTTAGTCGACTAACTTAACACATGCATTTCATTGATATCTGCACATTCAATGCAAAAAATTACAAACTACGTGTCTAGTAACTGTTTTCATCTATGTTTCCATTCATCACAAAGCACATTACGTTCATTAAACCTTGTCTTGCAGAACCTTTGCACACAGTGCTGCATTCACTGACCTACCTGGGGCATGTTTCCCATTATGGAGGGGAGAAGCATTAATAACCTCAGAGAGGACCCCTGTGAGCCAGTTTTTGGATAGACTGTTACATTACATTGGAGTGACAACTGGAATTACCTCCCACATAAACTGGTTCAGTCCTCTACGCTGAGAGGAAACAGCTGAGGCGGTCCGGTCATCTGGTTCGGTGGACGCCTCCCCGGGGATGCGTTTTCTGACATGTAGAACAAGGAAAAGACCCCAAGGCAGACCCAGGACACACTGGTGAGATATTCCTCGGCTGACCGGAGAACACTTGAAAATCCTCCCGGGATGTGCTGGAAGAGGTGACCGGAGAGAGGGAGGTCCGGTCATCTCTGCTTAGGCTGCGTGCCCCCATGACCCAGCCCCAGATAAGCAGATGTGGATGGATAAATATTTTGACCATGAAGTCTATTTCTAGCCTTTGACTGCAAATAATATTTTAAAATATATTAATATATGCTCACAGCTTTCCCAGTTTGCACATAAAGTCATGGAAAAAATTATTAGACCACCATTTTTTCTTCACTTTCTTGTTCATTTTAATACCTGGTACCACTAAACGTCATCATGTGACTAAAACAGACAGAAAAGAAAACACTGAATGCATAAAAGCAGTGTTTTTGGCAGTACAACGCCATAGCTATTGATGTAAAAACTTTAGTGATTTAGGTTATAAACAAGAAAACCATGGAAAAAGGTAAGATATCAGCTCTTAAATAAAACTCTTATGAGCAATCTTTGTGGTTATAGTTATGTTTGTCCAAACAAATGTACCTTTTGTTGTACCAGGCATTAAAATGAACAAGAAACTGAAGAAAACAAAGGTGGACTCCATGCCAGTCATCCAGACTTGTATGAGAGTCAAACACATTTTACAATGTAGTTTGATTGTGTTCCAGTGTTTCTGCACAGCCTCATTGATGATTCGAGTTTCAGATTCAGTTTTATGTCTTCTTAATTAACATCTAAAACATTACAGCGCAAAGAGAAGCGTTTCTCTTTAGAAGAACGACTCTTTCATTTCCTTTCCATTTATGTATATACACTGTATAAAACGCACATATTTCATACTGTCCACATTTATTGAAAAAATGTGGTTTCTGCAAAAAATAGATCTGTATTTTGATTTTCTCGGCTCACTGCTCAAGCTGAATGCATGCACCAACATTTACGCCAGCGCTGAAGTTCTGATGTTCTGTCACTTTTTAATAATTCATTTTAAAGCTCACACCTATATATAAAGTGAACTAAACGACGACAACGCGAGGCATGTACATTTTCCAAAGCGCGAAGTCATTTATAAGTGCTGCCTGACCAGCTGCACGCTTTGCATGAGAGGCACTGCTGCATTTGCTTTATAGCCACAAGCACAATTTTATTTTTTATTTTTTATTTATTTATTTTTACAGCATGCAAGCATTTTTTCCTGTTTGTGTGAAATTATGCCCTCCAGATTGCTTCTAATTTAAAATTACTGTCTGGATACATAAATTCAGGCTGCATTTACCTAAAAAAAAAAGAAAAGTAAAAAAAAAAACACTTTTTTTTACTGCCAGCATTCAGTTACCTGTGACAGCTGTAACAAATGGTTCTGACAAGTATATTACAATAATATACACTACATAGCAGTGTTCTCACATCCACGTCTTTGAGCGCTGCTCCCCTGCAGTGTTTTAGATGTTTCCCTGCTCCAACGCACCAGAATCAAATGAATGGATCACTATCATCTTGTCATCCAAGTTTGCATGCAAGTCTGTTAATACATGAAAAAAAAAAAAGACAGAAGGGAAGATGAGAGAGTGGCTGAGGACGAGACCATAAAAAAAAGTAAACAAGTAAATCTTGACATCATTCTAAAAGTTAATTAACCTCTACCGCCTTTAGGGAGACCCAAAGTGCTAAGAATTGCAAAATTTCTTCTTTGCTGATTTAAATATAATATGGCTTGTTGAGTTGTTAATTCTACAGGCTGCTACGGTCAGCTCTGGGCTTTTGGCATGGAAGGGTCAGGGGGTGAAGGTGAGTCAGTCAGAAGACCAGCTGGAGCCGCAGCTGGAGCCACAGCTGGAGCTCCACCTGCCAGAACCGTGGCTGGGGCTCCAGCTGAAGCTGCGGCCAGAGCAGGTGGAGCTATGGCCGAAGCTGTGGCAGAAGCTGTGGCCGAAGGCTGTGGCCGGTGCCGGCGGTCCTCATTTCAGCAGTGGCAGCTCATTTTCCAGATCTCCTGTTGGTAGCAACATCTTAAACAGCGACTGCTCTTAAACGAGGATTGATGGACAGATCTCATGAAAGTGAACATACGATAAGGTTAGATAGTGAAATAGCTTAGCATCAGCTAAACTAAACCAAAACAGCTAGCGTGTGGCAACTGTAACTCAAAAGTCAACAGATCCTGAAAAAAGAGAAACGTGATTATGTGGAAGTAAACCTGCTAAACCAGGTTTAGTTAGGAGTCAGTTACCATGACAGACCCTTAGTATGAGTTAAGGGCCATGTATACTCTCGCGGCAATGTGTCGCCATCAGCTTGTTGCAGAGATGCCGCCGTCACTTTTGATTTATACTCGCGCGGTCTCCGCTATGTTATGCCACAACGCAAGAGCGACAATCACGAACTAGCTAAACTTACTAAATTTATCTCTTGCGTTTTTCCACTTCCTCACCGTCTCGGCCGTATCCAGACCCACATTCATCGCTATCTCCCTCCATGAATTACTAGAATATGTGCTGTCTTTGTAGTGTGGAGAACCAGAATCGTACAGATGTGGCTACTTCCTTACTTCTTCAATGCTCTCTTTTCTATGCAGATGTAGAACTGACCAATCAGAGGCCTCCTTTCTCTCTTCTCTACAACACTGTCTGCGTCGACCTACAATTTTGGGTAGGTGCACCGCAGTGTCTGCGTTGTGTCGGCTTAGGGTGGGGGGGGCGTATCTGCGTCGTCTGTGTAGGTGACGCAGACGACCTGACTTTCAAGTATAAATCAGGCTTTACCTTGGTTTCTGAAACCAGCTAAACCGCCTGGTTCCTTGGGCTTAGGTTATCTCACTTCGCAAAACAGAAAACTTTCAGCTTCCTGAGTTCAGGTTCATCATTCCCCATTTTCTGAAACAGGCTCCGGGGTCTAGGCCCCAGGGTCCGGGCCCCAGGGTCCGGGCCCCAGGGTCTGGGGCAGAGCCGGTTCCTGCCAAGGTGACAACAATGAGACCTTCAAAACACCTCTTCAGAAACTTGTAGATGACACCACATAGGGATTTGTCCCATACCTGTGTGCTGTGCTTGTATTTAGTTTCGTACCTTTATTAGTTTCTGGTGAGTAATTATCGCCAATATTAGCCAACTTGCTGAGGGACAGTTCCCGACAATGTACTTTCCCTTTTTGTATCTGTTTTTCCTTTTTTAACTGGAACTAAGTGGGCCAGACTTGTAACCATTTAGTTGAAGTTGCATACCTTAAATCTGAAGCATCTCAGAGACTTTCCACCACTTTCAGAATGGCTGTAGTTCCACAAAGCATGTTACAGGACACCACTCAACACATTGGCTAATGTATTCATTACTACAATCTAGTTGTTAACATGTAACACGTGTTCAGTGATGAACAGTAATCTGTTTTTCTGGCTTCCAAACCTTATTTCACAGCCCGTGCTTTTGTACCATAGATCTGGAGCTATTATATTGTGAGCAGCCATCTAATTCACTGACTGCATTCCCCGCTACTGTAATGGTGCTTCACTTTGTGTCAGTTATAACAATAAATAATCGATAAAAAAGTTTGAGTCATTTTGCAGTTGTATCTAAGCTTAAAAAAAGATCAACTCCTAAGTAAATTTGTTGCACAGAAGTGAGTCATGTCGATGTCGATGAATATTGCAATAATATGTGATGAATATTGCAATAATGCTATGAGTTTAAATACTAGAAGCTTATTTAGCAGCATAGCAGCTATTTAAGGGTAATTTTACTTGCTAATTTAATTTCAAAGGGTGCTTATCTAGACGTCCGCGTCATCTCTGATCCTTGGTTCACCTTTTCTTTCTCTCTTTCTGGCCCTCTCTCGACCTCGCTTGATTTCTCCCTGAGCTTAAAGGTCTTGGCGCAGCTGGGGAGCCTTGGCACGTCTCCAGATTCTGCAAAAGAAAAAAAAAAAAACTAGCCTAGAGTGTTTTAGCTGCGCTGTACTTTCTGTCAAAACAGACAGCTGTAATATAAAAACCATTTTGTTCAGAGGGAAGGAGAGCTTTCACGTGGGCAAATCAGCAACAGGTCGTAATTTTCTAATCAACAAAAAAGCTGTAATTTATTAATTTGAAATCATCAACTTTAACATGGTTGAGCGGCATGATTACCACACTTCCTGCCCAGTCAAAATAAGCTGCTCCTAAAGGCTTTAATGTGCTACTTTTGCATTTGAATTGTTGAACCTTTTCCTACTGGCCATGCACGCTCGTTCTAATTAGATTACAGCTCTAAGTGATGGTGCAAGCAAAATAATAGCAAAAGAATCTAATTAGGCTTAACTGTGTCCGCGGAGCACTGATTATAAAGCAGGAGGTGCATTTAGGCTGTAAGTAAACCTTCTGCAGATAAATGCTATAAAGGAAAGCATCACATATGCTGCATTCACACCAGAGGCACATCTCCTTCACCAATCTCACCGTGTGCTTGACTGCTCGTATTTGTTTTTAGGCCGTCAAGCTGACCTGATGCAAACTCTAAGTGACAGCCAAGCTGATGTGTGCACACACTAACAATGCCAAAATAATGAATACAAAAAAAAACTAAAGCCACTTCCTTTATAGATCCTGTGCTTCTGCCAGTTGTAACACCCTTGTCATGACTGGACTCAGGAGTCTCCCTGAATGCCAATGAGCCTTTTGTTTTTATTGCTGCTCATTTGCATTAATTGTTAATGGTGACAGCTGTCAGCTGATGTGGCACTTGCAAGATTTTGACAAGTGGCCCATGTGAAAAATCATATTTAGTTATTCATTAGTATAGTGCCAGTCATGAAAAATATGAGTTTAACCCCCAGCGATAGGGGTGAGTGACGCTCAACATGTTTTACATCACAACATAAAAATACATGAACAGGACAAAGGTCAGTTCAAACACTCGCTTCTACTCCCTTGTACACAGTCGCAACATTTCCTTCAGTCCATTTGTAACGCTGATATAGTTGTGATATAGTTGAGTTTTTTTTGGCTCTTAAACTTATGAGTTGACATATTTTCACATTTCCATTTAATGTCATAAACATAAATATGTTTAAGAATTTCTATTTTAGAAATAAATTGTAGCCTACTGTAAAATGTGGGGTGGGTCCCACCAATACCAAAACTAACCTCTGCCCTTGTCGACGAGTCACTCTTATATGGATTGTCAGGTTATCGAAAACAAGAAAGTATTTTAAGACACCCCCATCCAGTGATTCCACTTAAGCATCGACTGGAAAACGCTCGATGTTGTTTCAGGTTGGTGATTTCACAGTTGACTGAGTGAGCTGGGACAAAAGTAGATGCAGCTGCTGTTCAGATCTCTCTCAGAAAAAAAAAAAAATTACAGAAATATATAGAACCCACTACAGCCATAGCCATTTTTCCAAAATTCTGGAAACAATAGTTGCTTGCCAGTTAGGAGAACACCTGCAAATAAATTATCTATTTGAGGTTTTTCAGTCAGGGTTCATAACTCATCACAGCACAGAAACGGCACTGATTAGAGTCACCAACGACCTCCTCATGGCCTCAGACAATGGATTAGTTTCTGTCCTTGTTCTGCTGGACCTCAGTTCTGCTTTTGATACTGTTGATTACAGCCTTTTGCTGCATAGATTAGAGCACACTGTTGGAATAAATGGGATAGCATTGGGCTAATTTAGGTAATACTTAGCTGACAGGTTCCAGTTCCTCCATGAAAATGATGTTTCTTCTGCAAGGACAAGGGTCTGCTATGGCGTACCTCAGGGTTCAGTGCCTGGGACCAATCCTTTTCACTTTATACATGCTGTCCTTGGGAAAAATTATCCAGAACCATGGCATAAACTTTCATTGCTACGCTGATGATACGCAGCTGTACTTATCCATAAAACCAGAGGAAGCAAAACCGTTGGCCAAACTTCAAGGGTGTCTTAATGACATTAAGTCCTGGATGTCCTCTAACTGTTTGCTTCTAAATTCAGATAAAACAGGTTATTGTCTCTGGTCCCAAACACCTGAGGAATGGATTAACTGGGTCATTTTTTATCAGGATATGTCATTTAAGCAGCATATTAATCAGGTTTGCAAGGCTGCCTTTTTTCATCTCCAAAGTATTGCCAAGATTAGGAGCATCCTCTCCCAGGGTGATGCTGAAAAATAAATCCACGCGTTTGTCAGTTCTAGACTGGATTATTGTAATGCGTTGTTAGCAGGATGTCCGAAAAGCTCGCTGATCCAGAATGCAGCAGCAAGGGTGCTGACAGGAATCCGTAAGCGAGATCACATCTCTCCCATTTTAGCCTCCCTCCCTTGGCTTCCCATGAAATTTCAAATTGAGTTTAAAATTCTGCTTCTTCCATATAAGGCCCTTAATGGCCTAGCTCAAGACTTGATAGCACGTTATGCTCCTAATAGAGCTCTTCCGCTCTCAGAGTGCAGGATTACTGTCGTTCCTAAAATATCTAAAAGTACATTTGGAGGACGAGCCTTCTGCTACTAGGCACCTTTATTATAGAACCAGCTACCAATTGACTGACACCACCTCCATTTTTGAAACTAAATTCAATACATTTATGTTTAGTAAAGCCCAAAGTTAGTCTAAACAAAAGTGTGTAATAGTTAATAGTTATAGCCATAGTTGTAGGAGCTAAGACTAGAGTAGGCTCATCTTAATCACAGCTTCGTCATAGCTATGCTGTTATAGGCCTACGCTGCAGGGGGACAACAACATGTTCTGCTAGTGTCTCCACTACTCTTCTCCCTTTCCTTCCCTTTCCTTCTCCCTTCCTACTCCTCCAGCTCATCCCCAAGATTAATTAGCACCTTGTTACTGTAACTGTGCTCCATTTTCTTTCCTGTAGTTTGTTGTGCTGTTTTGCCCTCCTTTTTTCTCTTTTCTTTCTGTATGTTTGCAGGCCAGAGTTTCCTGAGTTGCATGCTGACTTGCAGTTCTCTCAAAGTGGAGTTTTTCCTTGCCACTGTTTGGCTTAAAGGTTTTATTTCTCCCACTGTGGGAGTTTTTTTACTTGCCATTATTCTCGTTAAGGATTTAATATTATAATTTTAGTAAATGATATTTGCTCGGGGGTCATGATCTAGGTCTCTGTAAACCGCCTAGAGACAATTGACATAGTAACAGATGCTATACAGAAAAATTGAGTTGAATTGAATTGAATTATATTACATAAAATCTTTTTAATCATTATTCTAATCAAAAACTCAAAGATCACACTCATCCAGTTTTGACTTTCAGTCTTGTCTTTTCCACTCTGAAACCTCTCCTGATTCTCTAAAACTCTTTAAGAATGTATTAAGAAACATTTTTCTGAAATCGCTCCAGTATTTCGATGCAGTTTGTCGCAGATCGGTGACCTTCTCTCCCCTCTTTATATCCGAGAGGCTCTGCCCTTCTGAAATGCTCCTTTCTATGCTCAGTCATGTTTTTGACCTGTTGCCAGTTAACTAAATTAGTCATCAAATCCTCCTCCAGTTGTTTTTGATTTGCACCATTACTTTTCCACCCGGCTGTTCCAACTTTCCAGAGATGTGTTGCTGCCATCAAAGTCAGTGAGACTTTTATAAAACAACAGTACTAAGATCTCTTAGATCTTTTTACAATACTGTAAGTAAAACAAATTCTATAATTTGATTCATGAAAAAAATGGCTAATTGGGATATACTGTTTAAACACTCCTCTTCAAAAACCTCTTTGAAAATGAGGAAAATCAACCTTTGTACATACAAATGATGAGGCAGGGCCCCAATGCTGTCTTTAATTGTTGATACTTGTGCATTGTTTGTGTGACTCTGTAATTACACTACCAACCGCTAGGGGGCACTGTTTTTATTTTGTTTGTTTGTATTTTTAGTTTTTTTTCTCTGCAGCGCTGTAGCTTGCTGTGCTGTGCTTCTTTCCTTTTACCACCTACATGTCGCTCAGACGTAGCAACGGAGCAAATAAATAGAGAATTTGTAAAAAAAATTGCAGCAAGCTACTGTTCTATTTGATTTGAAAACAAAGAAGGAGAATGAACAGCGGAAAGTGCGAAGATGAAGAAGAACAACTCTACCACGCAGACCCAATCACATTTATAGCATTCCATGTCGACGAGACACGTAGTTACGTAGTTACGCTGTTGGTTTGACGTAGAAAATCAGGCTTTAGTACTGAAAAGGCTATGCAAAAATATTTATTTTTGCTCCGCCAATTTACATTTACTTCACATAAAGTGCTGAACACTCAACTTTCAGACTGGATTGGTGCCACTGGTTGTGATGTACTGTAATAAAGCTGTAAAAACATTGAATTTCTTTCCCATCCATCAACCTTCCAGCAGAAGGATGAACTGGATCACCAGTTTGAGGATGAGGCTGCTTTTCTTTTGCACATATACAGAATGAAATGCCTTCCATCCCGAGCATTTTGTTTTCTCTCCGTCATGGTTGGAGGAGTCTTTCAGCATGTAATGCATGGTGCATGCAAATATTTTCATGCAGCTCAAAACATCTAATGCTGTGAAAGCTCACAATTCGACTTAAACACCATCATTAACAGTTTGTGCAGCGTACAATAGATATTTTTGGTATATTGGATATTAATGGTATCCTGTGTTGGCTGCTCTTAGGTTTTTATGTGTTAACGGTTACAGTGGCAAGAAGAAGTATGTGAACAGTTTGGAATTGACTGGTTTGTTGTATTAATTTGCCACTAAATTGTGATCTGATCTTCAGCAGTAAGAAAAAGTAAATGGACCCTCAGAGTCAGTAGCTGGTTGAACCTTCCTTGGAAGTTATTATTATTATTACTATTATTACCTTTATTCAAACTCGGAGATACATTGAAGTAGAGACCTCATTTACAATGCAGCCGAGTGAAACAACAATAACAAAAATAAAGGCACTTAGACACAAAAAAATGCCAGAGAAACTTACATAAAAGTAACGACAAGAATTTAAAAACACAGTAAAATTAAAATTAAAATGTAAAAAAATAAATAAAAACATGAATAATTAAAATTTAATTTAAATTTAGTTAAAATGTAGAAACAATAATCAGGTAAAACAGGAACAGCTAGAAGTAAAATGTGATACAGTTAAAGATTTAAATTGCCCCTATGGATAAAAATGATGAAAGCTTGAAATAGTTCTGCATGTTATTCCAAGTTGCAGGTGCACAATATGAAAAACTGGATTTTCCAAGTTCACTAAAAACAGCTGGCACCTGCAGCGTAATCCAATCATGACACCGAGTTTGATAAGAGCCCTCATTAAAAGAAAGCATGGAACTAATGTAAGGAGGTAAAAGACCATTAAGAGCTTTATAAATAAATAAAACATAAATAAATAAAAAATAAAAGTTCTGACTTGAAGCAAGTACTTTCAGTATTTCTAGATCAAACTTGCACAATGTTAAAGAGACATGTTTGGCTACTTATCTTTATGGAACTGCCTCAGCTCAGACACATTTGTAGGATGTCTGGTATGAACAGCTCTGAGGTTCATCTCCATGGAGTTGATATCTGGGCTGTGACTGGGCCACTGCAAAAGGTAGATTTTCTTTGTCTCGTGCCATTTTGTGTGGAGTTACCTTGATGTTTAGTCATTGTCCTGCTACATCACCCAACTCCTGTGAAGCTTCAGCCAGTCAGCCATGCTGACATTATCCTGAAGGGTAGTTTGGTACACTTGGGAGTTCTTTCCCCCTTTGTTGATGGTTAATTGTCCAGGTTCTGAGGCAGCAATGAAAGTACTTCCTTCAGCATTGGGATGATGCTTTGATCCTGGTAAGCCATGTCCTTTTAATGTACACTTTTGTGTCGATTATCCTGAAAACATTTTAGCCTTGCAGACTGCTGAGGTGCTCTTTGGCAAACATCAGGTACCGTAGCAGTTTTCTGGAGAGCTGAAGCTTCTTCTATGCTGTTCTGGCTTTTTTTTAAATCTGATTTACATATTGAAGACTCCTGAACAGAAATGTTTGCGAGTTCCAATGAAGCGTTTACCTTTTACTGGTGGGTTCTCTTTGACTTTGTTATGTTGCTTCCTTTAGTGTTCCTTAGTAAACATTATTACTCGATAACACAGAATACGGAGGACAACGTCTTACAGCTGATTCACTCTCTTTTCCTTTATTTCCCCAAACGTTGCCATGGTTACACAGTACACTGTGAGATTCACATATGCCCTGGCAGCCGTCTGCCCCCTGGAGGTAAGTATTAGCATAACACAAGATACATACATAACATATCTCCTCCCCACTAAGATTTGTTGTCAATAACAATAACATTTCTTCAGAACAACCTTAAGATACTTATATCATATCATATCAAGAAACATATGTCCTTCAACTACAAAGATTTAAGATTCATTCTTCATTTACTACTGCCAAACAAAACCAGAAACATGTGAGTTAGATAACGGCTGATAACCACAACATTGAACAACATTCTGTGAAAGAATTCCTTTTTTTTTTTTTTTTTTTAACAATATCTACAATATCACATTGTCTCTTTTTTTTTTTTTTTTTCTTAAACATACAATGTAAACACTTTTTTTTTTTTTTACTGCTCACGGTAACGTGCTGGCGGGCGTGTGATCCTCACAGGATAACGCCGAACAGTCTCTGTCTCTGTACGTTCTGGTTGCGCTGTAGAAGAACGTGGCACAGTCTCTGGCTCCGTATGTTGTGTGTATGTAATTTCTGTGGACTGTGGTGCCTTGAGTGTTTTGGGTGACAGAATATCAGTATCCTCTACCTGTTGAGGTGTACTTGTGTCAAATGTGTTACCTGTCGAGGTCATCAGAGGTAGCGAGAAGGGAGGACTCACAGGAAGACTCCCTGCAGTCCCTTGGGTGTCTGACTCAGGCCGAGCCAGCATTTGGTCCACATGACGTTTCCAGACGCCTTGTGTTCCCACATTTACCTTGTAGGACACTGGTCCAGTCTTCTCAATCACCACAGCTTGCGTCCACTTATCCTCCCCCCTCCTATAATCACGTACAAGCACTGGCTCACCAACGTTGAACTGTCTTCCTTTTGAGTGCAGCTGACGTCGCTGTCGTTGTGTATCCTGTGACTGGTGCACAGCTCCAGCAACACTTGGCTTGAGGAAATCCAGTCGAGAACGCAGCTTGCGTCCGATGAACAGCATGGCTGGGGATTCCTTTGTTGTTGCATGGGGCGTGTTGCGGTAGGTCAGGAGGAACGTGTCTAGACGTTGTTGCACTGGAGCAGCTCCTCTAGAAGATTTCAGGGCGTGTTTAAATGTTTGTACAAAGCGCTCTGCCAGGCCATTGGAAGCAGGATGGTACGGTGCTGAGCGAACGTGCTTGACTCCATTGGCTTTCAGGAACATGCTGAAATCTTCAGAGCAGAACTGGGGTCCATTGTCGCTGACAAGACTGTGGGGAACGCCATAGCGACTAAAGAGCCCCCTAAGCACTTGGATGGTCTTGGAGGATGTGGTGCTATCCATGATGTGCACCTCTGGCCATTTGGAGTGTGCATCTACGATGACTAGGTACATGTGTCCTTCAAATGGGCCGGCAAAGTCCACATGTATGCGCTCCCAGGGACTTGATGGCCACATCCAAGGGTGTGTAAGGGTGCTTGAGCAGGGTCTTTCTGCACACGCTGACATGTGTGGCATGACTTTGCTTTGTGCTCGATCTCTGAGTCAATGCCAGGCCACCAAACGTAGCTGCGAGCTAAGCTCTTCATCCTTACTACACCTGGGTGTGCTGCATGTAGCTCTTCCAGCACACGGGGGCGCAGCTTGGGTGGCACAATCACTCTCAAACCCCACATGAGGCATCCGTGCTGTACAGTGAGATCATGGCATCGGTGGAGATAGTGTGACAGCTCCTCACCTGTGTTCTTGGCAGCTGGAAAACGTCCAGTTGTGACCATTTCCAAGACACGAGACAGGGTGGAGTCAGACATAGTGTGACGCTTGATCTCGGTGTTGCTGACAGGTAATGTCTCTAACTGTGACGCGTAGAACACCTCCACTGCCCCTGGTTTCTCACTGTGAGCATGAGGAAGTGGTAACCTTGACAGTCCATCAGCGTTGGCATGTAGGGCACCCTTCCTGTACTCTATGGTGTAATTGTGAGCAGAGAGCAGGAGCGCCCAGCGTTGCATGCGAGCTGCGGCCATGGAAGGTGTGCTTTTCACTGGACTGAGGATGGTGGTTAGTGGGCGATGGTCAGTGAGTAGAGTGAATGTGTTGCCATACAGGTACTGGTGGAACTTGCGTACTCCAAAAACTATGCCTAAGGCTTCCCTTTCAATCTGAGCATAGTTACGCTCTGCTTTGCTGAGAGTTCTTGAAGCATAGGCTATGGGTTTTTCTTTGCCATCCGGCATGACATGGGAGAGCACAGCTCCGACCCCATAGGGTGAAGCATCACAAGCAAGTCGGAGAGGCAGTTCAGGGTTGTAATGTGTGAGCACCTCTCGTGATACTAGGAGTGATTTTGCCTTCTGAAACGCTGACGCACAGGCTGATGTCCACTGCCACTTCTTTTCTTTGTTAAGCAGTTCGTTCAGTGGTTGTAGCACAGTGGCCAGGTCAGGGATAAAACGTCCATAGTAGTTCAGCATTCCCAGGAAAGATCTGAGCTGACTGATGTCACCTGGTGCTGGTGCTTCCACTATGGCACGTACCCTCTCAGGTGACTTGTGGAGCCCAGCAGCGTCGATGATGTGGCCCAAGTATTCCACGGACTTCTGGAAGAAGAGGCATTTCTCTTGCTTGAGGTGTAGGCCGTATTCCTCTAGCCTACTAAGGACAGCATCCAGAGTTTTCAGGTGTGTCTGCTTGTCAGGACCACTGACAAGGATGTCATCCAGGTAGCAGTGAGTGTGTGGAAGACCGAGGAGCACCTGGTCCATTGCCTTCTGGAACAGAGCGGGCGATGATGCTACACCAAACGGTAAACGGTTTGAAGCAAAAGAGGTCCTTTCTGTGTTGAGATGGTAAGTAGCTTCTTGGAGCTCTCTTCTACCTCCATCTGTAGGTATGCATTGGATAGATCCAGCTTACTGAAGCGTTGACCTCCAGCGAGAGAAGCAAACAAGTCCTCAATGCGTGGTAGTGGGTACTTGTCGATGCACAGAGCTGAGTTGAGGGTGACTTTGAAATCCCCGCAAAGTCTCACGGTGCCATCTTTTTTGTTTACGGGCACCACTGGTGTTGCCCAGTCACTGTGCGACACAGGTGAGATGACGCCCAGCTCAGTGAGGCGTTTCAGTTCAGCTTCCACTCGCGGTCGGAGAGCATACGGCACGTTACGTGGTGGGCAGAATTTGGGTGCACTGTCTGGTTTGAGAGTGAGTCTGGCTTTCACCCCTTTCATGGTGCCTAATTTGTCAGAGAAAACAGCGGAGTGTCTCTTTAACACGGTCTCTAAGCTGTCTGTCTGTCTGTGCTCAGTTGCATGTACAGTCTTTAAGTCTCTCCAATTAAGCTTGATGGCTCTCAGCCACTCTCTGCCCAGCAATGGTGGTGCATCCACCCTCACCACATACAGTGGCAAATCAGCACGTTGCCTGTTTAATTCTACTTGCACTGTAATAACTCCTTCTGGTGCCAAGGGCTCTCCTGTGTATGTCCTAAGGACAATATCAGTGGGTTGTAGAGGGAATTTATACAACTTTTGTTTGTACAGTTCATATGGAATCAATGACACAGCTGCCCCTGTATCTAACTCCATCTCCATTCTCTTCCCATTAACTGTTGGCATCACCGATATGCGTGAATATTTCCCTTTCCGTGATACTGTATACAGTCCCAAATCACTGTCACTGTCTGATCTTGTCCCCTCACTGTCACTTTCATTTGCCTCGACGTGATGTATTCTTTTCTTTTTATCTTTCCCACTGCGTCTGTTTACACTGCTTTTCTGTTCAGGCTTACCCACTTTTTGTTTATGTTCTCTCTCGTGATTACTGGTTTTTGATTTACTCCTGCACATTCGTTTCGTGTGGCCCTTCCTCCCGCACTGGTGACATTCCCGGTCTTTAAACCAGCAGTCATCATCATTATGATTCGCCTTCCCACAGCGGCGACATTTTTCACCTGGCGAAAACACCGCGTTCACTTTCAGCGAGCCGCTTAACTGCTGTACGTCGCGTGCTGCTGTCTCGGCTGACACCGCCACTTCCACTGCCTTTTGAACGTGAGCTTATCCTCAGTCAACAAGCGCTTCTGCACAGCTCGCACGTCAACCCACACACAAATCTGTCCTCAGAGCGTCTTCTAAATAAGCCCCGAACTCACAGTGTTCTGACAGTCTCTTCAGCACTGCTACATACTGCGCTATCGTCTCCCCCTCCCCCTGATTTCGCTTGTGAAACCTAAATCTTTCGGCTATTACAAGCGGTTTCGGAGTGAAATGATCTTTCAGCACAGTAACTATTTCGTCATATGTCTTGGCACCGGGTGTCACGGGAGCCACCAAACTACGAAGCAGTCCATACGTTTTCGGTCCCATCACACTAAACAGTACCGGCAGTTTCTTAGCAACGGTAATGTCATTGGCCAAAACGTAGTGCTCAAAACGCTCAATGTAAGTTGTCCATTGCTCACCAGACTCGTCAAAAATGTCCATATGCCCAATTATTCCTGCCATTTTCCGTCTGTCTGGAATCGTTTGCACCGTTGAAACACTTGAATCACTCGTTGAATCAGTCTCTGTAGGTTCCTCAGATGACAGCTGGTCCCTCGGAAGTTAACCGCCGCTCACCAATCCGCGTACGTTCTTTAAGTCCAAAACTCACAAAAACTGACATGTCATTCAATGACAGTTGATGAAAAGTCTTCCGGACTACACAACTCGTCGCCAATTTATGTTATGTTGCTTCCTTTAGTGTTCCTTAGTAAACATTATTACTCGATAACACAGAATACGGAGGACAACGTCTTACAGCTGATTCACTCTCTTTTCCTTTATTTCCCCAAACGTTGCCATGGTTACACAGTACACTGTGAGATTCACATATGCCCTGGCAGCCGTCTGCCCCCTGGAGGTAAGTATTAGCATAACACAAGATACATACATAACAGACTTCATTAAAGATTATGTGTTGTGTCTTTGTAGTAGTCATTGCTGACTTATCAGAAGAAAACTGTCTTCATTTAATGACATTTTATCTAACTGTGGACTGACAAATGCCTAAACACTTCTCAATCTTATGTTGATCAACTACTCTTATTGTACGTCTTCAGAGATCTGCTTTTTGCAAGGCATGATTTACATTCACAAATTCTTCTTGTGAACAGCAAACTTAAGATGCCTGAGTACCTTTTAACAGTGAAAGTAACTCTAAACCACACCTCCAAGCTCATTTCATTCATTAGACTTCAGGTGCACAAATGACTGACTCCCCGGAGCTTTTGTTAAAGTATTTAACACTGAAAAGGTTATATTAAGTTAAATTCAAAAAGTTGAGGCTGTTTAGTGGTCTCTCTTTGTCTTCTCACCTTCTTGCAGTTTATTCTCCAGCACTGTGAGGCAGTGAAAATGGAGAGAAAGTCTTACAAGTAAAAGAACTGTCAGAGTAAAACACTCGGTTAGGGCTCAGTATTTTTTCCACGTTTTAAGGGGTGAAGAGTCCATTGTAACCTTTGAGCTTACTCTAATTCCACTGGTGTGAGATTGAGTTAGATCTCTGACCCTTCTCCTAGCTTTGTTTTCAGACTTTTGGTCAATTACAGGTCTCGTTGGATTGAATTCACTGAGAAGTGTGAAGACTGACAATCCTCCCTTTATATCACTTCTAAAGCCTTATGTTTGACTTCAAGGAGCATTCCAGATTTAAAACAACCCTAGGTCTCATGTTAGATGGTGAATAATAAAAATGTTTGCAAGGGACCAAAATGATGTGAATTAAAGGAGTTTTGAATGAGAACAACTGTGTGTTGTCTAACAAATAGCCAGCTAAAGTTATCACAGAAGTCATTGGCGTTAAGCAAAATTAGCCTTAAAAATGCAGATTATTTTGACGTAAGTGATAGTATGGATAGAGTCCATACAAAAAATCAAAGTAACAGTTTGTCTTTTGGGACCCTATCCTGTAAAAACAGCTTGTGCAAAGCTGTTGGCACATGTTAGTCACGTCAGATGCAAAAAGAAGGAGATTTCATGGCTTCTGAGGCCATGAATTCTTCTCTTTTTGTTTCTATTGACAGTAGGTTGCTCGATATTCAGTAATCTGAATGGTCTGTAATTAAAGTTTATACTCATGAACAACTAATAATTGGATTTAGGGTTAATTTATATCTAAAATGTTCCTTTAAAATCTTTTAGACATCTCTTTTCTTGCTCAGAATGTGAGGTCGTGCTAAAAATGTAGTGCGCTCATGAATGTCTTTTCATCTAAAGCACACTAATGCCTTTTAAAATATACATGTAGATTCAAGACATCTAATCAAGGTCATACTGTTTAAAATGTAGAAATATAACTCATGTAAAAATACAACTGGCTGATAATATGCCAAAATGCCTTCTGCAATGTCTATTCCAGCAATTTTGAAAGTCTCAAATGTCTTCCCACTTAACTTATTCTAAAGTGCCCTAAAGTGCACTTCTTCATGTTCCAACTTTAATTTTTTTTTTTTTAATTTTGAGGAGACATCGTAGTTCTCTCAGGTCATCTAAAGATGTTCTCTCATTGTATGTGATTATGGCATTGAAGGGCTTCTGCTATCCTGCCTATACTTTCCTAATCAGTGGCTCGAATCTGAATTTGTCATTTGGATGAGGACAGATATTTGATTCATATATCAAACGCAACTGCCTTATCTAATTGTCTAGCACTGTGGCAGGCAAAATGAATTTTATAGCTTCGCCTCAAATATTCAGTTCTGTCAGAGATGTGAGACAAACTAGCGGAAGTCCACAGCTGAAGAAATTAAATGAATGCATCACTTTATAATAGCAGAATCGTGTCATACCAAACTTTTCAGTGCTGGCATAGAAACGATCCTGTCAAGGACCCAGGTTTTTCTTCCTCTCGTTTGCCTACTGATGCACAAGCATCTACTTCCTAGTACTAATGAACAATTGCATGGATAAAATTGCCTTTTCATTTTAGTAGTTGCTTTTAAATATCTAACTCCCAGACAATGGCTATTGTGACTTGTATGCTTAAACATCTTCCAACATTATGAAGAATCATTGGTATGTTTCCATTGCGGCATGATTTAGATGAAGTATATAGTAATTTCCTTTTCTAGTGGATAAGTGACTGGTTAATGAAAAGTGAGTAGTTGAGTTTTCTAATTTCATACAATATTGACATTGTCAACTGCATGCCTTTGAAATGTTAAGCTGATGTGAGAGATTGTACCTTCAGTTCAGTTCACTCATATTTATTGAGCCAGTTCACAACAACAGAAAGCACTAAATCTTTACTTTGGTGCAGTACCCCATCCTAAGCAAGCATGAGGTGACACCAGAGAGGAACGCTCCCTAATTAAAGGCAGGGTAAGCATTTTCTGGATGACTTCAAATCTGTTGAAACAAAACATGGACAGAAAGCTCCTTCCTCCCCCTCCCTCCAGCGCTCACAAAGAAAACATGCCTCAACATGACCCTGCCAAGCCTCCCAGACTCCTCCCACTTCATGTGCAGGTGCTGGGGCACAGTCCCTCCCTCTCTTCGTGATTGGCTAGGCAGTGTTATAGTTAAACAGTGCTCCGAGGGATGGAGTGCTCTGGGGAGCTTTCACTGAATATCTCCTAGGGAAAAAAAGAAAATTGGTCACCAGTTTATTGTATTTACAACAACTAAAATGAAATTTCATGATATTTCTCAATTTGCTTGAGTCAATTTATTTTGACTAGTGATGGTCCCTGAAGGGACATATCTTAATAGGACTGAACCTGAATATTCATATATCTGGATTTTACATTTCTTCCCTCTTAAAGGGGAGTTTTTCCTTGCCACTGTTTGACTTAATGATTTTTCTACCTCTAGGGGAGTTTTTTTTTTTTTTTTTTTTTTACTTTCCATTGTTTCTGCAATTAAGATTATATAGTAAATTATATTAGTTATAGTTAATAAAATGTGTTGAGCCAGGTTCCACTCAAGGTTTCTTCCTCTTAAAGTTGAGTTTTTCCTTGCCACTGTTTGGCTTAAAGTTTTTTTCTCCCTATGTGGGAGTTTTTTACTTCTGATTATCATTGATTGGATTTAATATTATAATTTTAGTTAATGATATTTGCTGGGGGTCTCTGTAAAGCACCTAGAGACAATTATCATTGTAACAGACGCTATACAAATAAAATTGAATTGAATTGAATTGAATTGTTGTATGTATTGTATTATATATTGCATTAGATACTGTCATGAAGATTATCATGACACTCTTTTTAGGTCAGTTGGTAGAGCGGGTCGTCCAGTTACTGTAACGGTTCGATGCCAGCTCCACGTGTCAGAGTGTCCTTGGGTAAAACCCTAACTTGCCACTGGTTATGGAGAGGCCTATGTAAAGTGATTTGAGGGCTTGTTCAGAAAGCGCTATAAAAGTGCAGTCCATTGACCATTAAGCTGCAAGCACTCACTGGCAACTGCGAACATCATCTGCATTAACACCGTGGCACCAAAGTCATAAATTTCACCTGTATCCAATTAGAGACGGTATCATCACTTTAATGCAGTCCAGCTACATCAGCATCTGTAACAGTATAAACAAAAAGCTAGCTGCTAGCACTTTTTGTCAGTGTTGATGCAGTCAGCATGTAAACAGTCCCAGTAAGTTCTCACCAACGCTGAATATGAAAAACACTTGACTCTTGTGGGTTTAAGCTTGAAAATGTAAAATGCAATAACATACAATATGCAGCAATATGCAGTCCAAGTATGTAATGATAAGATTTATGTGCTCTGCTGAATTGTTTAGTTTGCTGTATTTGGTGTTCGTGTATTTATCTTGTACCAAAATAGTTGCTTGGCTTTCATATATAAGTATATATTTGCTTTTGCTATCATGGATAATGTATTACTTTTGATAGGAGATAATATACCACAGGTGTTATGAATCTATAATCCTCCAACAAATATTGATTTTTAATGGTATTCCCTCCAGTCCTGGATGTTAGCGTCACAGCAGCAGTCCATCCATTCATCTATATATCTTTTTTTTTTTTAATGCAGCAAAAACTTCAACTTACTTGTTAATTTACTTTACTTTATTCATCCAATCCAACATCTATACACAAGTTAGAGTAAGCAGTGGAGGTATGCAAGACCCTGTCGATTTTGTGTCTCGTTGTTGGAAAAAATAAATAAATTAAGAAAAAGTCCACCAGTTAATACATTATGCTTGTGCTGACAGTTGAGCACTGTGCTGTGGCACAACAAAGGAAAATACTGAATAAAACATTCAATTAAACGGACTGGGTGGGGGGAAGTAAATAAATAAAAACCAGTAGGATGCAAAGTGCTCTGTACTTTTCTGACTTTTGCAATCACAATCCTGAAAATGCAAAAATGTGGGAAAAGATGCAAGACAACAGACCAGACCAAGAGCACAGAGTGACTGCATCCACTTAGTTTGAAAAATACATGCAGTACACTCCTCACAGTTAAGAGTGGGTGGAATAATGTCGCATTAATATTATGTTTATTGACAATTTTTTTTGATGCATTTGAACAAAAGCAATTGGGTCATTTAGCCAAACATGGTTACAGCGATCAGATCCAGTGAGCTGGGCGAAGCCATTCATCTACTCCCTCTTAGTCGGCACCAGGGAGTTTGAATCAATACGAGGCAGTGCTGCATCAGGCAAAACTAATTGTGGGAGTGGAGTTGGGCACTTTACCTGTTCTTTTTAAGTGCTTTAAAATGTGTAGTGAGCTCCTGTACAGACTAGAGATTCATCTCAAAACACAACGCAGGACTGTTCGCCGATCCGCTGGGTCACTTAAAATAAAAAGGATAGTCGAAGTCCTCAGGTGTTGAAGCCAAAATAATTTAGGAGTTATGACTCTTTTACAGCAGGTGGCGGCTCAGTGGTTCACGGGAAACCTCATAGGAACCAGCGCCATCTGTGGCTCTTTCTGTGGGGAATTTGATTACTCTCTCTGGGCCCCTTCCTGCATTTCAAAGTTAGATTGATTGGAAACTGTGGCGTCTAATGCAAGTGCTGAGGATGACTTCCTTTTAATGTATGCTGGAGCAGACGCGAGCCAGTGTTTCAGAAAGGATTTATACATAAAAAGTGTCCCTGAGCAGAACATTGAGTGTCTGAGCTCCTGGAGGCTGACCTTG
The DNA here is from genome assembly GCA_018398805.1 of Hirundichthys speculiger. Classification (NCBI taxonomy): domain Eukaryota; kingdom Metazoa; phylum Chordata; class Actinopteri; order Beloniformes; family Exocoetidae; genus Hirundichthys; species Hirundichthys speculiger. The sequence goes on along the minus strand of JAGFBZ010002197.1, from coordinate 102,634 downwards.
ACATTTTGTTACAGCATCATACCGTGAAACTGTGTGCACCTCGTAAATGAAAGGAAAGAGGAAAAAAAGAACAAAGTAAATCTATGTAAGGTAATGGTTTAGTCAGTAAAACTATATATGTATATATGTGTGTGTATAAAGTTAAGGTTATAAGGTTAAAGCTGCCCCCATCACGATTGGCATGACCATTGCCTTCACACTCCACACTCCTCATGGAGTATAGATTAGGGCTGTCAAAGTTGACGCATTAATAACGTGTTAACGCAAATTCTGTTTAACGCCAATATTTTTTTAACGTGAGATTAACGCACACACGTTTCTGTAAATATGACCCTTGGTCAGTAAGTGTATTTACAGTCAACGTGTGGAACAGACATGGCAACAGAAAAAGGTCTTATGAACAGCAAGTTTAGCTTTAAGGTGCTGCCAGATGGGTCTGTTGAGAAGAGAAAAGTTATGTATTTAATATCACTGTTAATTGAGTTACCACAGCAGGACGCAGTAAAGTTAGTTTACATCCGACATTTGCTTGTTTTTTTTCTCATTAAACTTTAATAGCGTCATGAAAACGGCACCAATTTTATCCAGGTTGGTATCATTTTGTAGATATAAGTATGCCAGACATTTCACAAGTGTCATCAACCCTCCAAGCTCAGTGAGTGTGGCAAAAACTGTAAGGAGAAGTGCTGAATGTCCTTCTGAGTACCTCGCTGCTGCTGTGGAGTTTAGGGACCGTCAGCAAATTATTGCGGTCAAGCAGCAGCCCCAACAAAAAGCACTAAGAAGCTGATGAATTAAGCCCCCAAAAAGTACGGCAGCATAGGTTCAGATCCCTGTGAGCCTGTATAGGACAAAATGGGTGTGGATGATGGATGGATGGATAAACAGAACATTAAAAAAATGTGCAATTAATCGTGAGTTAGAGGTGGGGTAGGTGTTCTTTTTTTGCAGTACTTTTTACAATATTGCCTGAAAACCTTTTCACATTCCCATTGTATCCACTGAAATAAAATGTTTGCAAAAAAAACCGAAACGTTTTGGTCCGGTCTAGAGGGTATAATCAGAGAAAAACTCTGACCAATCAAAATAGTGATCATCATTACTTTCATTGGCTGCCTAATACGTCCATCAACTATCAATGCACTCCCACCCACCCCACCCATATATATGTATATATATATATATATATATATTATATATATATATATATATATATATATCTATATATATATATATATATGTATGTACACATACACACACACACACACACACACATACATACACTATATTGCCAACAGTATTTGCTCATCCATTCAAATTATCGGACTCAGCTGTTCCAATCACTCAATCACTTCCATGGCCACAGGTGTATAAAATTAATCACCTAGCTATGCAGACTGTTTCTCCAAACATTTGTGAAAGAATGGGTCGCTCTCAGGACCTCAGTGAATTCCAGCGTGGAACTATGATAGGATGACACCTGAGAAACAAATCCAGTCGTGAAATTTCCCTCCTAAATATTCCACAGTCAACTGTCAGCTGTATTATAAGGAAATGGAAGAGTTTGGGAACGACAGAAACTCAGCCACAAAGTGGTAGGATACATAAACTGATGGAGCAGAGTCAGCAGATGCTGAAGAGAATAGTGTTAAGAGGTCAGCAACTTTCTGCAGAATCAATCACTACAGACCTCCAAACTTCATGTGGCTTTGAGATTACAAATGTTCTTCTTGAAGAATGGTCAAAAACCCCCATAAACACACTCCTAAACCTTGTGGACAGCCTTCCCAGAAGAGCTGAAGCTGTTGTAGCTGCAAAGGGTGAACCCACATCATATTGATTAGGACTGGGATGTCACTAAAGCTCCATATGTGAGTCAAAGCAGGTGAGTGAATACTTTTGGTGGGGTATTTTGGGTTTGTTTAGTTTCAGGTAGATACCAAATAGGTTTACCTCTGATGAATAACTCACTATCACTCTGAAAATAACCAAATGCACTATTGAGAATTGTTCATTAATTTAACATAAATGTTCCCAGACAACCTAGCAAGATTAATGCTTTTAATAATACAAATTAAAGAAAGGCAGTGTTTAAAGCAAAAGAAAACCAGTCACGTTAACCTACCTAACAAATAAAACCCAAAATATATATCATATAAACAAATGAACTTCCAAGAAACATTAACTTTCAAACTTTTTTTTTCTATCAAAAAAAGTTATCCAACAAAAATAACGACCTTAATGCTCTTTTTCCCCCCGGACATTTTGAGCTGCCAAATTATGTGGTCGTCTGTATACTCAGTATTAAATGACTCAAATACCCTGTTAGCTTAAGTAGAATAACATTGTCCCATAACTGACTTCCATACATCTAACACATCAGTATCTCACAAGAAGAACCTTTTTGAATAGATGGGCCCGTTCTGGCTGAGCCCGGCCGGGCCCCATGGGTAAAGGACCGGCCACCAGGCTCTCCCGAACGAGCCCCTGCCCCAGCCCCGGCTCCAGGGTGGGGCCCTGGTAACCCTTGCCCGGGCAAGGGACATCAAGCTCTTGTGTTAAAACTTTTTATAAGAGTCGACTGGACCGGGCTTAGTCTGGCCCGTCCCCCAGGACCAGTTTTCCTTGGATGATCTTACCAGAGGCAAATGCTCCCAACAACATAGCTCCTGGGATCATTCGGACACACAAACCCCTCCATCATATTGAGGTGGCAATTCAGGGAGGGGCTGATACAAGCGGTAGAAATGAGTTTTCTCCGTAGGGTGGTTGGACTCTCCCTTAGATCATTCGGGATAGACTTAGAGTAGAGCCACTGCTCCTTCACATCGAGAGGAGCCAGTTGAGGTGGTTCTGGCATCTGCTTAGGATGACTCCCGGACACCTCATTGGAGAGGTGTTTTGGCCATGTCCAACTGGGAGAAGACCAGGGGGCAGACCCAGGACACACTGGAGAGATTATACCTCTTGGCTGGCCCGGAAACGCCTCGGGGTTCTCCCAGAGGAGCTGGTGGATGTGGCTGGGAGGAGGGAGGTCTGGACCTCTCTGCTGAAGCTGCTGCCCCCACGACCCGACTCCGTATCAAGGGGAAGATAATGGATGGATGGATGGATGGATGGATGGATGGATGGATGGATGGATGGGCACACACACTCACACAATAGTTCAGTACCGTTCAGCTAAAACGTTGCAGGCCTGTGTGCAGCTTGTGCGATCCGGCCAATAAAATCCTCTTCTCCAGAGTGACAACATGGCCAGGATATCCAACTCACAACCAAACGCAGAAGCCCTCCCCTCCGGCGGCATATGAGCCTAATAGTTCCGGTCTCTCCGGTAGCTCCAGCAGAAATCCAACATACATGTTGCTGTCAAGTTGGTGTCGCCAGGTTGACATATCCGTGCCGGTCTGCTGACCTGCTACGAAGTTCTCCGACCGGCTCGTCACGCTCTTCCCACTCCAACGCGCTCATACATCAACCCCAGTCACTGTGGGTCAATCGCTACGTTGCAGTTCAAACTGTAAACTCTTAGCTTTAACATACAGCCCATGCACCTGCACAACGTTCTCCCCACATTCTTCTCTCCAATCTTCTTTTTCCAGGTCCAGTCCACACCTCCCTCATCCTCCTAACCCGATTTCAAACCAAATCATCTCAAAACAGTTCTTAGACTAGTCACAAAATGAGTCAAAACAAACAGAAATACATGTAATATGAACACATATACTCTTTTAATAACTGTTTTTTTAAACTGTTTCTTTCAATTAAATATAAAACATACCATACTGCGCATGGGATGGATTAATATTCCAACCTCCAAATATAAAAAGCTAAAACTTGGCCCAAATCAGAACAAGGAATGGGACAATGATCCCAAGCGCCCCAGAAATTCAAAAGCAGAACACGTGAACACATGGATCAACATCAGCTTGTCATTCAGGTGTGCTGAAGTTGGAAAACATCTAAGATATGTAGGACAGCGGCCCTTGAGGACTCTAGACCCCTGGTCTAGACATTAACCTGATTGAAATGGCGTGGGAAGACTGTATTAAATTAATGCCCGCCAACATCAATGAACTAAATCAATGTTGTCAACATTATTGGGCCACCCTAACGTCATAAAGAAAACAATGACATCAAGTTACTCCTGCTAAGGGCCATTCCACAAGTTATTTTATAATGGTCTCACATTGTTGTAATTGTTCACATGACTCTATATGAGTGAATGATATATTACCCCCATTAGCATGCTCATGCGTTTTTCTCACATCTAATCATATAAGCTGGGTCTCATGAGGTACCAGGGAAATGGAATAATCATTTGTTGACATCCACTTATTGCAGCATCATCGCACTTTAAATTGAATTTTTCATATTAAGATTCAATTTGTCATATCAAATTGCTGCTTTATTGAATCACTGCTGACCCTGCTTTGTTTAGCTGGATGGAGCAGAGGCCATACTGGAAAAAGACTGACTTTATCTGAATTTTCAGAGCTTTATTTGTCTGATGTGATTTAGAGAAGAAATTTGTACTTGAAATTGGACCACATGCAAAATTAGACAAGCTACTTTTTTATTAGTACCTCCAACTGCAATTAAATGGTTATTAAGTTTAATGCTTCTCAAGGGATATGTGTTTGCATTATTCAGGAAAAGGTGGCCTAAAGAAATACCTTCTTTTAATTTTGCTTGATCATTTTACAGCTTTAATTTTACCTTGGAGAAAAAAAGGAAAAGAAAAAAACAGATTCAAGCTACAGTGTTGTAAAATGGCCACTAGGACCAATGGGACTCAAATAAAACTTAATGACTTATACTTGGCAAGACTGAAAAGAAAAAAATATATATATTGGTATTTTGTCTGCTGACACAGTTAATTCAAGCAATTAACCTACAATTATCATCATTCCTTAGAGACACTGGGATGAATCTAAGAAGAAGAAGAATCAAACTTTGATCATCTGTTCCTCTTCTTTACAAGTCGAAAGTTATCGCAGAAGCAAACACAAAAGGTCTGGACAAATTTTTTTTTTTTTTCGAAGTAAGCTGACAGAGGGTTTGAAGTGGCAAACATCATACCATTTGGTCCAATTTTTTTAAATGTTGAGGAAAGGCACATAAATGTATGTGTTGTCTCAGGAACACTGGACAATCCTTTGTAAAGAAAAGGAGAACACTCTGTTACCCACAATCCCTTGTTTTTGCATCATTTATAGAGTAATTATTATCATATGTTCACACTGATTGGGATTTATACAGAGAAAAGATGATGAGTGAGCAAACAGTGATGACAATATGTTTCACTTGTGTGGGTTTTTGTCTCTCCTTTCTTAATTTGGGCTACCAAATTTGACTCATTACATCAATTCATTTAGTAAAAGCCACACTTAAACAATCAAGACCCTGCATCACCTAAAGACTCTTACTGCAAAGCTGGAAAGGTGCAAAGGGGAGCACCACTGTAAATCTGGGGTGTCTGGAAATCCTGCAAAATTCTCAATAATGTCTAAGGTAGATTAAAATCTGAATTTACTTACAAAGTTGGCTAATCCTATGTTTAATTAACCTTTGATTTACACTCCTCTATTATTTACAAGACTGTTGTGTGTTTGGAGTGTATAGTTGCTCAATCAATTGAAACTTTATTTATATAGGACTTTATATACATATAAAATGCAACACAAAGTACTTCACAAAATTAAATTAAACATAAAACAAGAACACAACCAATAATAAAAACCCGTCCCTCTCACCCCCACACACATATAACACCACGCACACACACAGCACAAAGTAAAAAGTTCAGTAACATGGCAGGGCCCTGAGGATCCAGGTGAGGTAGAACCACCAATTAGAGGCCATCTACACCGAGAGGTGCCACAGCCTCCTACCACAGGGGGCGCTGTCACAGAGACCACCTCAACCCTGATAGACCGGGGTAAGAACTTCTTGCGTCTACCAACCCAACATTTTACGGAAAAAAAAAAAAAACCCTCATGTCTCTATGACTACATTTCTAAACAAGACTGAACACTTTCCATGTTTTCAAGTTTAATTCCATTGCAAAGGGGGTCGGACAGCAATGGCCCCAGAGACGGCATACCGCAGTGGATATGAGCAAGAGCCGTCTGGTCATGAAGAACTTCAGAAGCTGATGACAACGGACATTTAAAGTTTTGCTTTCGTTGCCATGTACCTGTCACCAAGAGAACATGGCTCTGAATGGATGCTGTCCTCGAACATGACCGAGCGCGACGAACGTGCCCCAGTCCCAGGAGATTTGCGTGAGACCAGCTAAGGAGTCCGCAACAAAGGCACAATCGTGGAGCATAACTCGTTTGCTCATGAAATCTTCCTTTCTACTTATAAATGTGATGGGGGAAGAGCTTCTAGTGTGAAACCACATGAACTCCAGCGTGAGTAACGGTGACATTACTTTCATTCTGCGACTTTCATAGTGGATTCTTGATATTCCTCCAATAACTTAGCGGCGGAACTCTGAGATTCATTAAAATGAAGGCATGTGCTCTCACCTCTGATGATGCTGGTGTCAGGGTGATATTATACCACTCATAATATCACTCATAATGAGAATTGGAGCAATCCTGTTCCATACACAAAAGGAAAGGTCTAATCAAAGGTCATTGTAGCTTCAATCATCAAGGAGGGCACTGTGAGCATGTTAATTTCATTTCATTATTCGTCAATAAATTGAAATCCTGAGGTGTTTACGTTTGTAAATTTGTTTTCATAAAAGTCAGTTGTGCAAAAATGCATCCCTGCTTTTGAATTGTATTGAGTTTTACTCCCCACAGATGATTTGATGAAAAGCCTTCCCGTTCATTACCGGCATCCATTCTTCCAAAACAAAATCAGAGTTGCACAAAACAGGTGTGAGCATTTCCTCACAATGAAGCGGGATGTGATTCTCTGTGGGTGGTCAACAAATCTATTTAAACACAAAGCAGAGGACTCTACCGAGAGTCCATGCAAGAGAAGTCTTTTAAAAACACAAGCGATCCGCTGATAAGTGTTGCATCTATTTTTCTTCTGTCAAGCTTTCCTTTTTTACTGCCACAAATTCATTTCAACGTTTAAAGGAGAGGGATGAGACACGCAGACTGATGTCCTCTGTCAAGGCTTTCTTTTTCATTCTAAATCAAAAAGGCTTTTCAATTTCCCTGCTGGGGTTGTTTAAAACGTTTCAAATTTACGTCCCATTGTAAAACGCATTACGACAAAACATCTCAACCGTCTGTTGTTGGCGCCTACGCTGCAGAACCTTGACATGTTGTTAATGTCTAATAGAAGCTGCTGAGGCTCTTATTTTCCCTCCGAATGGGTATGGGCTCAGATTATGAAAGACTGAAACTTCTAACCGCACATGAGTGGCTTTGGAGTAAACTCTGCAGTCCTGTTTTCTCAGATCATTTTATCACGTGCTCGTACATGCTTTTGCGGTTGACTCAGAAAGAAAAGTGAGTTTTTAAGAACCTAATTAAAAAAAGTTTTTGGCCATGAGCAGCTCCCCAGTTCAATGAATCAATGAGTTGTGTTCAAGTGTTGGTAGCGTCTGTATTAATCAGCTAACAATATCACATTTCAGTTTGAAAAAAAATGTCACTAATCCA